>CM052196.1:6001043-6050857 GCA_028455805.1 Lasioglossum figueresi | reverse complement strand
AACTGCGGAATTTAATTTTAAAAATCCCCCACAGAGTGCGGAATTAACATTAACCAATGACGAGTATACACGTCGAATGCAGGGCAATATGACGTATTATAAATTTTACGAAAAACGAGGAAGGATTGCAGTTTTATTTGATAAAAATTTAACAATTCATTCTTCAAAAGATTATTGCGAGAACGCAGTTAACTGGTTAATATCTTTCTACGACTGTAGACATTTATAATCATTTTTCTTTCCTGACATATCGAGTCTATGCAAATTAGTCTTCATACATTTAATCTACCGACATCAATTTTCCTTAGCACGACCGTAGTTAATGTTTCATCAGAAGATAAAATCCGTAGATAATTTCATAACTATAAGTATTAATTTCGTCGTAGGATCCGTTAAATCTCGTTCCATCACGAGATCAATTGCAAAATCGATTAAACTTCATGGAACTTTGGTACGTGTTGGGATGGCACTCAACATGTTAAACAGCTCGGCAAAAAAATCCGAAGAAAGCAAAATTTGAAATCGATGATGAATGCAAACAATCTCTGCACCGAATCCAGGAACAACCCCGGATTACAGATTCACCGTATCGCTATCCCTTAACAAAGATGAGTTACCCTTACTCTAAACGTTTCGCCGTGGCATTTCGGATGCCAAGATTCCTCCGAGTCTCGTCTCTCCTCCTACCGTGAGCTCGTCTCTCGCGCGAAACGTTTGCTAGAGGATGGATTCAGGAATGCGAGCTTTTCAAGACGGATGTGAAAATCCAGCATAAAAAGCCAGCAGCAAAGTCACGGACCTTCGAAAACTGCGAAACGCTCGGGCAAACATCCTCCGGTCTCTCTCACTTTCTCTCTCAGTATTCCCGGCCGTCCCTTTTTCCCTTATTCCGCGCTGGTTCACTTTCTCGCTCTCCATCTGTGCAAATTTGAACGGCTGAAAACTCGCGTCAGCGCTCTCTGGAGCAGTCCGTTCCCAGTTTCCACCGACGCTCGACATCTAGCCGGCCAGAACCGGATGGTTCGCTTTCATCGAGCCGAATCCCGGCCACTTCCGGAACCCCGTGCACGTCAATGGAACGTCTAACGTTTCGCGTACGCGTTTCAATAGTCATTAGACGAATCCATAGATATTTTCGACCGCGTTTCACCGCCGAGCTTTCTGTTCCAGCGGCCGGCCAAGTGCCGGCGGAGTTGATTTAATCCTTCGCTTAGCAAACGAGGAGGATCGACAAGTACCCACCACAGTTTTCACCAGCTCTAGCTCGGCGAGGCTTCGAGCTTTCATTTTTTCTCCCTCGTTCCAAAGAAAGTTCGAGGCTAGTTTATTGGCGTAAGCACCGCGGATGTATCCAGTTACGGGAACTATGGAAAGTCGGTAGGCCGGGAAGTAGGCCAGGAAACAATAAAGTTTCGAGGGTTATTGTTAGTCGCGGATCCGCGAAACTTGACTCCTCGCTGCGTTTTTCTCATTATTCAATTTTTGTTGGCGGCTCGTTGCTGGAATAATATATTTAAACGTAAAAACATGGTTTAAAAGAAACAATATACAGGCTGCAATGTTTGGTTTGGCGATTATCTTGGTCATACGATAATATTCGAAATATCTTTCTACGGTGATCGAAATAATGGTTGGTTCACTAGCCGTGTTCGGAAGTGTACTGTGGCCAGAGTTGTGCTAATTGAATTACATTGTATTTCAATTATATAGTAATTCAACTACGTCGTAACTGAATTACATAATTCAAACGTTTCAATCCTTTTTTAATCGAATTACTAATTATTTCAATCAGATGTATAATTCAAATACAATATAATGAAATAATAATACAATATAATGAAATAATAATACAATATATTTTTGTTTTTCTTGCATATACTTGTTTGTTGTCTATGCGGCGAATTTTCTATTCCTCTCGTCCTCCTAAATCGTAATTAATGTAATGTAATTGCAAAGTATTTTATAATTGTACTCCAATTTCAATTAAGAATTACATTGTAATTTAATTGAATAAACATCTGAATTATAAATTACAATATGACCGAATTACGATGTAATTCAATTACTTTGTAATTATATTATAATTCCTGGAGTAATTCAATTGTAATTCTGCACAACTCTGACAGTGGCATTTGTTTTTATTTCGCTAGAATGTGTTCTACACATTGTGTAAGCAGTCAGTCGACTATCAACGGTATTAGTGTAAAGACGTGCCAGTTTCAAAAATACTTTGAAAATTATCGAGTACAAGATACGAAATAATCTTAGGTTTACATGGAAATATTTAAAAATTACTATTGGTGGTTGCAATTTTTTGATCATTTTTGTATGGCAAGTACACAGCCTTATAAAGTTTAAAAATGATAAAAAATATTTTATGTTCGTTTTATTTGATTAAAGCACAATGACACGGGTAAATCGTTAAATGATAACGAAATGGACAAATTATTGCTTTTCACAATATGGAATCATTATATGAAGTCGTTAAATGTCATAAACAATTTTTTTAAATTAGAAGAAAAATACGGCAGTAAAAAATCTACAGGTCATCCAAAAAAATTAACACATAGGGAGAAAGGTAAAATTTTTCAAGAAGCACAGCAAAATATGCTTAATGCCACTAAAATAAAAATGGAATTAGACTTGCCAGTTGGTGTTCGACGTGTACAGCAAGTTCTGAGATCGAGTGGGACACTTAAATATTCTAAAAGAGAATTAAATTCCACAAGGAGGAGAGATTAAAGTTTGCTGAATATCATATGTCATGGATCGAAAAGTGGAAAACGACGATTTTTTCTGATGAAAAAAATTTGCGCTGCATTCGGCTTGAACGGTAAGACTCCGATAATGTGGTTCCCTCCAGAAGCTAATGCTGAAAAATATCAGGAACTATTGGAATGCGTACTGGAAGAATATGGTGACAACATTGGAGGACCTAATTTAATATTCCAACACGATAATGCAGCAATGCATCGTGAAAAAACAATTAAAAACTACTTTGAAAGGGTAAAAGTTGAAGTTTTACCTTGGCCATCAAGGGTTCCGGATTTAAATCCGATTAAAAATCTTTCAGGAATATTAGCACGAAAGGTACACGACAATGAAAAACAGTATACACAGCACTGTTTCAGAATTGACAAATTGGATTACAATGGCGTGGTCTGAAATTAAATTAGAACCATTACAATAATTAATTTAATCAATTCCACGCAGAATATTTGAAGTTATAAAACACAAAGGAGGTTCAACTAAGTATTGAATTATTTTTCTTTTCTTTTGTTTTAATTTTTTATGTAAAAATACATAATGAACCTATATTTATTTCGCAACTAAATCTCAAGTTTTGTAATAGAAAATTTGTAATTGATATTAATTAACATTGCGTTATTCAATTGAGCTGTGTATTTTGTGAATTATATTAGAATGAGTGATTAATAATAAGTAAAATCAAAAATACTGCATTGCACGCAACATTATGTCAACAAATTGAAGTGAACCTATCATTATTTCGGCCACTGTATGTAATTATGAAAATGACCCGCCCGTGCAAGGGTTAATAACACACCTTTCTCATAGGAAAAGCACTGTGGAAATTAAAGGTCGCTCTGTGAATAGCGATCTTCGATTCCAATTTATTTTATTTGATTTCCATGTGCACGGGGGGAAGAGTTTTTTAAGAACGACGTTTCCGTCAACACTTTCGATTGGATTGCCGTGGCCCGGGACGCCGGTGCCGTTCGCGATGATAGAAAAAGGGAAAACAAAGCTCGGCAGATTGGCTTCCTTCCAGCAGGAGCGATTCTTCGGCAACCAAGCCGACAAACGCCGGTACAAAAAACCTGCCGTATCATACCTTGACAAAAAGACCTCGAGACTCCCTAATATATTGACTCACTTGTTTTTCGCTGATTCGTACTCCGCCGTCGCAGTAAACGATTAACGAAACTCTGGAAATTCATCGCAGCCGCTTCCGTCTCGCTCGCTCGAGGAAGAGCCGTGTAACGTCGGCCATTCGATCGCTAAAGCGGACCTGACAAAAGGTGCGATGCGTATAATGAAGTTCCCCTGTACTTTGCAAACTTTTCCGTCACGGAGAGTTCATAGACTCGCGGAACTTCACAGGCAGTCGCGACAGAGCGTCGGAGAAGGGACGCGCTTTGAAACCTTTTAGAACCGTGATCATTAAATTGGTGACTTGTTGCTGAAAGGGTCACCCATTTCTAGCCGTTTCCTTCTCGCCGTCGATCATTTCGAGACAAACACGGGCTCGAGTTCTGCTCCTCTTGTTAACGAAATGAATTCTGTGTTGGATGTTACTTGTCAAGCTTCATTTTTAGTAATATTCTATCCTAACTTCGACGTTACTTGTCAAGCTTCATTTTTAGTAATATTCTATCCTAACTTCGACGTTACTTGTCAAGCTTCATTTTTAGTAATATTCAATCCTAACTTCCACGTTTCTTTTAACGAGATATGTGTGTGAATCTGTAATCTTAAAGTTTCGTTATTGGCTGAAATATAAAAGTTTTAAAAAGCGTCTTTTCTATTTTTTCATGTAATTCCTACCAATTACAATTTTTTCAAAATCCGTTTGGCATATCATTTCGTAAATCCGTCCTTCTAATTGCTCCAGAAGAGTCAAGTCGTTTGGTCTAATTGTGAACAAGTTATTCTGATTTAAACACATGCTGAAAATTTAATCGAAATTTAATCGAAATCAAGTTTCATTAATTTCTTATTAATTTGGAAAGAATGAAATAATTGTGAACAGGCACTTAATGTGTAGATTTTTCTTTTCTAATAGAGACTGATCGAGGACAAAGGAGTTAATATTGCTTGCTTATGGTGACACTACGGCCATCACAATCAGAGCTGGGGAAGATAGTATTTTAAATAGTAAATAATAAATAATCCTATTTATGTTAAAGATTGTGTAGAACTTTGAAAATAAAATATTATTTTTTGATGCAGCAATTTTTGGAAATAAAATAATTGATTTGAGGCAGTAATTTTTGAAAATAGTATTTTATTTGAACAATATTGAAAATATTTGTATTTTGACGTTATTTTCAATTTTAATTTTAAATATTGCTGAAAATAATGGTTCGAATTCTATGCATTTATGAGTGCAAGTCGTTTCTTAACGATAAGATAGACTGTATGTTTATGCGGTTGCTCAGAGTATTATAACAATGCGAAAAGTAAAATATTTTATTTCCTGTTTCAGATTGTTAAAATAGAAATATTTTATTTTGTGGATCAAATTGTTGAAATAGAAATATTTTATTTTGATGTTCAGATTGTTCGAATAGAAATATTTTATTTTCGAAACTGTATATCTTCTTTAAAATACTATTTTCTTTCAGCAAAATAAAATCTAAAATATGAAATAGTATTTGAATTATTTGTTTCGCCAAATAATGCCCACCTCTGATCACATTCTTGCGCACCTCCCTCCAAAATTGAAGGTTGAAAACTGAATAGCAACCACCCTCGCTTCTACAACCTTGCTTAACAGACGTAGAAATTGTTCGCAAACCGGATTGTGAGAAACAATGTTATCTCGTTTTCTATGCATCATATGAATGCATCCCTGAACGAGGTAGCTCCCCCGGCGTTGGCACACTCGGCAACAGGCCTTGTAAATACATTTATAACAAGGAACAAACAAGCAGTCAAGGTGGTTCGAGGCTCAAGAATGATTCGATTGAAAAAATTTGCGTAGGGTCGCGGTGAATAAGCAGCATTGAACGCAATAGAAGACCCTCCGCGTCGCGACCTTTCACCATGGCCCATTGGATTCTCCTCTAATCTGCGCGAAAGGGTCCATCGGCCCTTCTCCGTTCTTTGCGGGTGATCGTTTCACCGGAACGCAACGGCTTTAAAAGGTTCAAAAGGTAATGCAGGCTGCTCGAATTTGAGCCAGACCACTCGAAGGATTCATCTTCGCTTCCTACCCCTTTCGCCATTCTCCGAAAACCCTTTCCTCGCCACCCCCTCGGCAATCCACTTAAGAACATAAAGCTGTTCGCCGGCTGGCTGCTTTCTTTCCACCCGTGAGGATTCCAGAATCGAAAATGCTCAGGCCATGCAGTTCTACCGGTTGAAATGCTCTTTGGTGTTGTCATTAATCGCGATAAAGAATCTTCCTCATCTGGACAAGACCATTTCTCAGATCGTCTGCTTCATAAATTCGGAAGGCTCGGTGCGGCGGCAATCAATTCAACAATCGCAAACACAGATAACATTAATTTATTGATTAGGTACTGGAACAAGCTCGTATACACTCTTGGGTCAACGTTGAAACATTCCGTTTTTGACCTGCGACTCAGCGTCCGCAAAAATTGAATAAAATTAATACAATCTATTCAATAAAACCAAATCTGAGAAATTAAGATTTATGACTTATATTTTCGACATTTGAATTTTTTTGCGACATCCCTAGGATTGAGTGAGCCAGCTTAGTATACACACTTTGCTGTTGTAAAAGTTAATATTTAGACAAATAGGTGTGAACATAGGTGATAAAGTAGCAAACGAGTTCAGAGCGCCTGGTGACAGAAGTTAAACTTCGAAACTGTATTCGCGAATAAAATTCTCTTGGCTACTCAACTTTGTACATCGAGAACTCCTTGCCCAATGAAATGCAAACCGATAGTATCGATAAATTCACCTCGTAGTTCACTGATATTACAAGTTCGTATCGCGCAAGAGGTCCCAGTGGAGCCAACATGCTAAACAGCTAGACTCCCTACCAACCAAGTAATATACGAGAATTATTTTTCAGGTATCTGTAGACAAAAATCGGTTTAACACTTAAGTGAGGAACCAATTGGTTATTCATTTAACAATTGTTTGTTCTTCTAAAAATATAAAATCAATATAAAATCGCTATGAGAATGAACGTTTACGTAAAAGCTCTTGAACAACGGATCGTTAAAACTATTCTGTTCGATTATGAATTATGTTGTTCGTGTTGCAGTTACGAAAGAGAATGTTCAAGATATACTTAAATATTTGTCATTGTTATTTATTCTTTCATCCGATTGTTAGGTCTGGGATAGGCCTGGTTGTTAGGGTATTTTGGAATCTACAGTAATTGAAGTATTTGTAGCACTAAAATAAACCAATTTTGTCTTTGTAATTTTACAATTCGATTATGGAGGTAGACTCGCTTCCAGGATTGCAAGGATGCTGGAGTCGAGTTCTCATTTCTCGATAATGCAAAGATGAGGTTTCTCAGTAGTCAAAAACGGTAGATAAAAGATCGATGTAGGGCGCAATCGCCCCTCAAAAGTTCAATTTTTTTGTTTACGAGGCGTAATTTGCATTATTCAAAGCATACAACTGCGCATGTAGCTATCTTCATAGCTGCCGAATAATACAAATTACGCCTCTTAAACAAAAAAATAGGATTTTTTAGGGCGATGTTGCCCTAGATCGATCTTTTATCTACCGTTTTTGACTGCTGAAAAACCCCATTTTTGTATTATCGAGAAATGTGAACGCGAATCCCGCAGCCTTGCAATCCTGGAAAAAGGAGTCTACTCCCTTAAGGACCTCATTTGCAACGAACAAGGTTATAATGAGCCAGAGTCGCCTAATGAAGGGAGGGAGCACGAATTGAAGGGCAAAACGCGTTATGTGACCGAATCGCGGCGTAGAAGGGGAAGGTAGAGTAGACTCTGGCAAATATGCAGCGAGCAAGGTTCTACTGAATACGGAAAAATTGTTCCGAATGGCCTTGACATTTGAAGGTGATCGAGGTCATCGTCGTAAACAACTGGTCAATGAAAATGGGACCTTCATTGACAGGAACCGAAAAAGGCAACGGGAGCTTGTCCTGCGGGGTCTAAGGGGAAAGTAGAGTGGGGACACATCTCAATCTGACAAATATACAGCGAGCAAGGTTCTACTGAATAGGGAAAAATTATTCCGAATGGCCTTGACATTTGAAGTTGATCGAGGTCATCGTCGTAAACAACTTGTCAATGAAAACGGGACCTTCATTGACAGAAACCGAAAAAGACGACGAGAACTTTTCCTTCGGGGTCTAAGGGGAAAGTAGAATTGGGACAGATCTCAATCTGGCAAATATGCAGCGAGCAAGGTTCTACTGAATAGGGAAAAATTGTTCCGAATGGCCTTGACATTTGAAGGTGATCGAGGTGATCGAGGTGATCGAGGTCATCGCCGTAAACAACTGGTCGATGAAAACGGACCTTCATTGACAGGAACCGAAAAAGAGGACGAGAGCTTTTCCTGCGGGGAAACTGGCCGTGAACCGCGCTTCATTAGTCGTCACCGATAACTTCCAAATAATCCTCTGACTCCTCTCATCGTTCCATGGTGGAACTATGTCGACAGGATGCGGCTGAAAAAGGTTCGGCGTGGCTGGCTGAAAGTTTTCATCACGGGGCGACTTTTCCCTTGGGAAGTCGCTTGCCAGTTCTGACAGTAACTACATATCGAGTCGGGTTTTCGGTCCTTCTCTATCTTTTGTCCCATCCCTCTGTCCCCGCTTGCCCGTTCGCTGCCACGCCAGCGATCGCGGCTACGAATTACACGTCACAAGGACCATATCTCAAAAGTTTCTCCCTCGCGATGCTCCCCGGAGAAACAAACGGAACCATCCGACCCGGCAATACCCGATCAATCGATGACAGGTACTCTTTTGTAACAATGAAGGCGCGCGCGCTGGATGCGGAACCGGAAGAATCTCATGGAATTTTCATCAATTTTTTCGCCCGTTCCTGCTCGCCTCGGCTACGCGCCAACGCTGATGGCATTAATGAAAACGGACACGGTGATAGAAACTTCGGAAATTGTAGACTTACTTGTGTTACGTTCCAGTTCCACGTGACGCGTCTTGATCCCCGAACCTTACACGAACCGTTTATTCGACACGTCGATTAACTCACAGGTGGACATTATTTGGCGAAACAAAAATTTCAAATACTATTTAATATTTTAGATTTTATTTAGCTTAAAGAAAATAGTATTTTAGATAAGATATATCATTTCGAAAATAAAATATTTCTATTTGAACAATCCGAACATCAATATAAAATATTTCTATTTCAACAATTTGATCCACAAAATAAAATATTTCTATTTTAACAATCTGAAACACGAAATAAAATATTGTACTTTTTGCATTGTTATAATACTCTGAGAAACCGCATAAATATGCAGTCTATCTTATTGTTAAGAATAGATTTACATTCATAAATGTGTTGAATTCGAACCATTATTTTCAGCAATGATATTTAAGAAACAAATTGAAAATAACGACAAAATACAAATACTTTCAATACTCTTCAAATAAGATACTATTTGCAAATACTAGTTTCAAAAATTACTGCCTCAAATAAATTATTTCATTTTTGAAAATTACTGCATCAAATGAAATATTTGATTTTTGATAAATAGGTTTATTTATTATTTACTATTTAAAATACTATTTTCCCCAGCTCTGAATTAAGACCACGAAACAAGCTTCATAGAAAAATTGATAAAACAACATACGGTGGATCCGAAAATGATTTGAACATAAAATTTCTGATTCTCGAGATATTTAACCTATCGCAATTTCATAGAAAACAACAGACTAGAGAATACAATAGAAAAGAAAATTATTTCCAGATAAAATTTCTGATTCTCGAGATATTTAACCTATCGCAATTTCATAAAAAAAACAACAATATACTAGGATTCGTTTTAAAGCTGGAAGATTTTACTTTCGTACAGCATTTATTTTCCTCCAAAATATTTTCGCATGATATTGTAGATGAGAAATTGAAAACCCGTTTTTCCTCAGAACTGCTATAAATTACATAATCTGTAAAAACATTGATTCTTTGAGATTGTCAAGATCTAAAAAAAGAGTGACAGATATAAATACCGTTCTGTCATTCTAAACCCAAATAACATATTTTTCTAATGTAAATAGTTTTATCTTAAACCGCACGTAAATTTTGTTCGAAATACTGAGATCTAAAAATCTGAGAAACTTTAAAATCGTTCAATGAATTTTTACGCAATTATTAAACATACGTCTGAAACCTGCAATTGCATTCCGTGGATCTCCATTACCAAATGATAGATTGTAATATGAAAATATTATAAGATTAATGTGATTTGATTTTAATACGATGTATATAAAAACTGAAATATGAATTTTAATATGATTTCTTCATTACCCAGTTCTATAATTTGTAAAACGAATTTTCAGAAGTTCAAGATTATTTTCATAACCCGCCTAACGAATTCAAACGCACATTTCTGGATTTTTATTCGCTCGATGAAAGCTCGTAATTTTCCGGGATTATTCGTCTGCCAATAGCGACCATTCCGCGTAGAAGTCGGAAGCGATAAAAATGGTAACGAAGTTTTCATAGTCGAAACTCAATTCGGTAGTCTTTGTTTCTAATCTGCTCTTGCTCTCTCACCGTGTCGCGTCTTTCACAGAGTATATTAAAATACTTTATTCAGCATCCAGTTGAACCATTCGATAACGGCGGGGAATACGATTAAGCGCGGTGAAAATGAGTTGTGAAGCTGTATGTGTTTCGTATTCTTAACACAATACTCTTGCAGTGACTAAATATTAATGTTCTCTCGCGAAGACCAGTTTCATTTCGCCATAACGCCATTCGCCATAACATCAATACGCAAGAATTTTCCGTGGGCAATATTATCTACAAACAGATTGCGTCGATGACAAATAGAAAGCGGATCTTCCTCTCAAAATAAAAATGTTCTACTTGAATTGCAAGAAACTCAAGTGAAATTGAAAGTTATTTTCTTTCTTGACGTGTTTAGTAGCTTGAAAATAATATAACAGTATTTTTATAAATCTTCTAAGGTTTCTACTGTTTTAAATTACAGCTCACCATTTTTGTCATAAATACATTACATCCGCTGTCTAATGATCTACAAACAGATTGCGTCGCTGACAAATAGACAGCGGATCTTCCTCTCAAAATAAAAATGTTCTACTTGAATTGCAAGAAACTGTAGTGAAATTGAAAGTTATTTTACCTTTCTTGAAGTGTTTAATAGTTTGAAAATAATATAACAGTATTTTTTAAATCTTTTAATGTTTCTACTGTTTTAAATTACAGCTCATCATTTTTGTCATAAATGCATTAAATCCGCTGTCTAATGATAAAGGATCAGAACGGAGATCAGTTATTAAATTATAGTATTAATTAATTATATTGAAAATTATATTAATTTTTAATGTTTTTAATAAAACGACTACGTTATTCAGTGTATCCTATATGGAGATTTTTACAGTCGTTGATCACGAGTTTCAAATGAATCTTTGTTACTGAACGTTGAGTCGTTCGAAACGCCTCAAATGTTTATTGTGGAAAACCAATTTAAATATGAAGTTTCGTATTACACAGGACCAACGCCTGTATAATTAGTAATATAATACAAATACATATTTACCATTTGTGTTACAATTCTTATATTTGTACACCTTACTATTATAAGAATATAAACTTTTTGTTATGCATGAACATTTGTTTAAAACATTGATGTCTCACTTTGACGTTTAAAAAAAATGTTCATAGATAGATAAACGTTTGTAATCATATATAAATATGAAATATTATTTTTTTTATAAAAATTTATTTTCTTCTTAACGAACGATAAATTAAAATGCAAATATAACATTATAACAATATAAACTTTTTGTTATGTGTGAACATTTGTTTAAAACATTGACGTTTCACTTTGATGTTTAAACAAATGTTCATAGATAGATAATTTCTATAGTCGTATATAATTATAAAATATTAATTTTTTGATAAAAATTTTATTTCTTCTCAACGAACGGTTAATCGTTCGTGTTCAGCGACCCCCAAAACCTTAGTAAATGGTATTTTTAGAAAGGTTTTTATTGTTCTTCTAGTGTTTTTAATGCTTGGTCAGCTTTTCAGCGTTTTGGAGCGGCGCGGCGCAACAGTAAATAAATTACCGGAGAAAATATTCAAAAGAATCTCCTCTCGTTATAACAAGATTTTCTGTCCGTTCACAGCCTTGAAGATTGAGAGCCAATTTGACCTCCTTCCATTTTCAACCCTCTGCTGTTCTCATTGCAGTCTCCTCCGTTCACTCGACGGCGCGGCGTCTTACACCGTAGTCGATTTTCAGTCGCGAAGAAAAATGCGATAACGCGTCCGATGCTTTCCAGGTATTACCCTTCCAAATTGAATTAGTCCTCTCGATCAGGGGAAAGAAATTGGCGCCGTTTATCTTGTTTGGCGAATGGTCAAATGCAATTTCGGATGGTATTGACGACGAGAGAAACGGTGGACGCCGATGACGAACGGAAGTCAAACACCGATAATAGTCTTACATTTAATTCCCTTACAGAATGGATTATGTTGTAACATAAATAAATTCGTTCTGATCTTGTAAGAATTTAGTTGTCCGCAAATGTGCAAATGTTTCTTGTTTATTAACACGTTCACAACCACCGTTACAGCTGTGCGACGTCCATAACAATGGTAATTAAATTAATTTTATACGCATTGTTGTCTAAAATCGTATTACACAGCATAATACTTGGAGTATTAAATTGTTTCAATATTTTAACAGTGAAAGTCACGAACGTGTTAAACAATTATAAGGAAATTATTTTAAAACACAATATTCTTACACAACACATGAAACAAATAAACATTATTTTCTTACATAATTATTTGTTTCACTATTATCTCGTATCAATACGTATTCCATTATTGGTTAGAATATATTGCTATTTTCTTGCATGGTTAGCTTACAAAATTAACAAAATAAGTATATAAGTTTATTGTTATATTGTATATTAGTTAACTGATATATGTTGCGTTTTAAGAATGACAAGATTGAAATGGTTGATACAATCATAAATAATTAATTTTAAAAAAAATCATTGAATGTATTTAAATTTTGCATAATACTTATTATGAGGTTGAAATGTTTATGTAATCATTTTCTATGCATACATCTTTATATTATCAATAATTGAAAACACATAAATTTTGGATGAAGTTATTCGTTATACATAATACTGTAGATATTTTTGATGACATTAAAAGCTTTGGAGATTTCAAATAGAAGGGAAATAATAATATAAGTACTCGGATTATTTCTGAAATCCATGATCGAACTGGAAGGATCAGTTTGAGTTGAAATGTTTCGCAGTTAGCAAATTGTAAAAACACAAGCCCCCGCCAGCTAAAAATCAAAACGCATTGAATTAAATGAGACAGTATCGGTTTCGAGTTGTGCGTCCATTACAAATAACTCAGTGCTGCAATCCGATATTGAGCACAATCCCTGCATTGTCATTCCGAATTTCGATGTAACAATTTTAAACGAAATTTCTGTTGCGCTGCGAAATTTCTATACATTCTGCCAATCAAAGTCTGTTTTATGCAACGTCTCGTCGATAAGCGGACAGATAAATTACGATAATGTTTCTCGCTCTCCGGGAACAGTGAATTATCTAGCTGGTTTTGGAGAAAGGACAAATTAAAAATTAGCGTATCGGTGGATAACGCGTGAATTTAAAATGTTCGTCGGCAATATTGCATTTTTCGACGCGTTTTCTCTCATATATTAAATTTCACCGATGCAATGAGGCGTTTTCCAAACTGCCAAACCGAAAAATTGTCTGAAAAATATGCGAGTTGGTTCTTTGTGAAATTTTAGTGGAACAGTCAACAGGGGGAAACATGCAATCGCAAATAATATTTCCAAATCTATTGTTTAGTCGCCTGAAACAGTAATTTCGCAATCGACATTTAGCTTAAAATGCTTGCAGATGCATATATCATGACTTTGAAATGTGAATTGATCTCTTCGTTCAATTAATAATTATAGACTCGATCACTCTTCTCTGACTCTCTGAAACTAGAAGGCTTTATATCAAACTACAACTTATATAAAAAACCTACTATATAATATTTATTATTTTACACTAAATATTCCTTATATTATCCAAGAATAACATCGAGTATCCGGATACTTATGGATGGGTGTAAAAGTGTATCAAAACCATAATTCCATGAAAAATATCATTTTAAAAAATCGCAGGTAAGGTATCGGAAGCTTTGAACAAGAATTAGATAAATTTTGAACAAATTCATAGCGGTAGGATCAACAATTTCTTTCAAAGAGTCGACCGAGAGTTTACGGGTGAGATCCCATGTTCCAGAGGGACGAATCCGACGTGCCATAAGTATCTTTACTAAAGCTATAATGTTTCAGCGAGTAGGATCCCAAGGTCCGACCTCTTACAGTCCTCGTGGGACCACGGGATTGCTACTCAACCCGCCAAAATCCTAATAATAATATTCAAGAAGGGGTTAACGATCAGAGAACAGTGAAAATAATTAGTAAATGTTCTCGGAAGGCCAATTACTTCTGCAGTATCAGCTATCGTCAATGAGACTAACTTGCGGAACCCCTTCAACAATATTCAATTGTGGACACGAGTCAACGATATCAATAAAACCCATCAATGAACCAGAATTATGCAGAATTACAATTGAATTACTCCAGGAATGATAATTACAAAGTAATTGAATTACTCCAGGAATGATAATTACAAAGTAATTGAATTACTCCAGGAATTATAATAACAAAGTAATTGAATTACAATTGAATTACAATTGAATTACAATTGAATTACACCAGGAATTATAATAAAGTAATAGAATTACAATTGAATGACTCCAGAAATTATAATTACAAAGTAACTGAATTACAATTGAATTACTCGAGGAATTATAATTATAAAGCAATTGAATTACAATTGAATTACTCCAGGAATTATAATTACAAAGTAATCGAATTACATCGTCATTCAGTCACATTGTAATTTATAACTGAGATCTTCATTCAATTAAATTACAATGTAATTCGTAATTGAAATTGGAGTACAATTATGAAATACTTTGTAATTAAATTACATTAATAACGAATTACGAGAAACAAATATATGAAAGAAAGAAAAGAATGGAGATGAGAGAAAAACTCAAAAATATATCGCACTTCTTCAAAGTTCTGGTCTATAATTTGGAGAGCTGTATTTTAATTATACTGTATTTCAATTACACATCAGATTAAAATAATTAGTAATTGAATTATTTGAATGGTTCAAACTATTTAATTCAGTTACGACGTAGTTGAATTACTATAATACTGAAATACAATGTAATTGAATTAGCACAACTCTGCAACGAACAAATAAGAATTCTATATAATTCAAATTATATTAATAATAATTTTTAATATTAGATTAGAATATGGTTTGAATGAACACGGCTTGTTTATGGGACCATCTAAAAATTATTATTCGAACGACTATTCTAGAACGACTATTCTTTGACTTTTGCCGAACGTAGAAAAGAACAGCGGAGCTCGAGAGGCCTCGGTCGCCGAGCATTGTAAACATAACTAATCCAATAACAAAACTTGTTTATCTTTCATTACTTATTGATAGGACTTAGACCAACATATTCGTGGCATTTTTCTAATGAAAATTATACGAAATATGATATAATTTCAACTATATTTACTTGTGCAATGAACGATGGAAGTTTTCGACGTAAAGAAGGACGGCGTATGGGAAAGAAAGAGACGCTGTTCTTCCTTGCGTTCGAAACTTTCATCGTTCATTAAACAAGTAAATATTAACGGAATTATATCATATTTGGTATCATGTTCGTTAGAAAAATGCCACGAATATGTTGGCGAAAGTTCCGTAAAAAAATAATGATAAATGAAGAAGTTTTGTCATTGGATTAGTGTGGTCTCACCGTTATACCCGAGTCGTATGATATCATACTTCTCAAGGGGTACACCCCGCAGGAGTGGGGATAGTTCTGGGACAATTGTCGGCCAGACATTAGGGACATTTATCGATAAAACACTGTACTATCCTTTTGCCACAGGTTGTTTCAACAAGCAAACTGTGCATGTTGACTCGTCGTTCGCCTTCAAACCCATAAAACTGATTCAACGGAGCAAATTGTTCTTTCACTGTATATTTCCGTGCGATTAGGCTTGGCAACGGCGCCTAAGGAAGGGTAAGGTGTGAGTCAGGGTGGCGCGAGAGGACATCTTTACGAATGCTGCCAGTCTAGACTGAGCTATGACGTAATCTCCGGGAACGATGACTGAAGGGGGATGGTGAAGAAAGCTGGGAAAAAGGGGATGGAGGAATTCTGTATGCGCGTTGGCCTGAGACAACGACCTTTCGTGCGTGAATGGCTTCGGATATGCGTTTCCTATAATACACGTGGCGCAGTGGCGTAGTTGAAACGGTCCCGGGTTCGAGGGCCCGTCGAGGATTCAGACAAAAAGGGTGACAGAACCGCGGAACGTTAGACACCGTACTCGTGGTAAAACTACGAACCGAGGAAAGTGTGCCCGACGTGTGTACAGGCCGTCCCAGGTGCGCCGTCAAGTATTTTAAGGGTTGATAGGGGAGCTAAAAACGGCACGTTATGTCGTCAGCGGTGTTCGTCCATTTTGCAGAAATATACCTCTAAAATTTTAAAACGTTCTTCAGTGATCAAGCACTCAACAATTCTCTACAAAACATTCGATTTTAATTCAATCTTTATTTCAAATTAGATAACGTAATTTCTGCTTCTTGAATTATTGAAATTAATATATTAGGTGCACAAATTCCCGAAATATTTTCAAATATTTTGGTTGTTTAGATAAACCATGTAGAAATGAAAAGAGCATATGGTTCAAAGAATGGAGATCTCTTCGGTAGATCGAACTATAAAATATAAATATTGAAGCGACATTATAGTCTATAATTTTCTCACATTTTCCAGTTTTCCTATTTCAATATTTTTGCGTAACATGATTATACTAAAAACGAAGTCGATGAAACTTCACATCAAATTCCTAATTTTAAGGGTTAGATTCACCCCTTTCATACGAATAATCAACTTTAAGAAATAGAATATTATTCAGCAGTCTATCAAATTTCTTATCCAGAATTAATTTTTAATAATTTTCAAGTAGATTTTGATGTGCAACAATGTGTTCTTACGAAATGAAAGATTTTTACATTCTCTTCGGGACGATAAGATTTCACATTTCTTGTGTAATAAAATGAAAAGGATTGTTAAAACGTTGCTTGTGTTAAAACCAACGAAATTATTATTCCTTTAAAAAAATCTACTATGTCGACAGTAAACAGAGACGTAATACACCTTTCTGTGCTTTTCGCAACTTAATGTGTTCAAGACTCGTCAAGATTAGTGCAGAAATGAGTCCAAGATACAGAGAGAGCATAACCCAAAAGATTACACGGCTCTCGGTCATAAACCTTTCGAAAAGGAAGTAACGTCAGTTTATCTGGCTTTATGGAGCCATGTTTTGTCATCGGCTGATTTTCCAGCCAGTCTCAATGGTAACCTTATCCGTTCACCACAGTTACGGATGCACTGTCTGTGAGTACTTTAGGGCGCTCCCAGGCGCACACCACATTCCCGAACAGCTGAAATGCTTAGGCCAACGACCTACTCGAATGCGTTTGTCTCGCCGATATGCGTGAGCTGCTATCCGTCCCTCAAATTCATAGTCTAACTTCAACGCGTTATTACCGCAAAATGGAGACAGAACGGACACAATGTCGCAGTGCATTTTTGTCCCATTTCAACTCCCTTGTTACTCCTTAAATTATGTATATTTGAAACATTCTGAATAAAACGTTTATGATAAACACGCAGTGCATATTGATTCTGTAAATAAGGCAGAGAGGATTAACTAGTAGATTTCTAATTGATCACACAAAAACTTACAAGTCCCATTTCAATCTGAATTAACTTTCTCCAGAGTTTAACCTAGTTACTTTTCCAATCTACGTAATTAAATTTATCTTCCAAGTGGCTCGATAATATTCACAGTCTCTGCAATAATTACTGATCTTTTCACAGAGTAATGTTGCATATTTCAAATTGATCTGTATAAGCAGCACTAAAACATTCTTTCATAAATGGATTCATAAAAATATTTTGTTTAAAAGAGAAATAAAATGCGAATTCAATTTCTAGTGAATAATTGTTAGCCGACATGGACTAGTATATTATAATATATATTATATATTATATTATGATTATATTATAATTATATTATATTATGATTATATTATATTATGATTATATTATATTATGATTATATTATATTATGATTATATTATATATTATATTATGATTATATTATGTATTATATTGATCAATTATATTATGATTATATTATGTATTATATTGATCAATTATATTATGATTATATTATATATTGATATTATTATACAATTATATTATGATATAATATGAATGTATTGATGAATTATATTATATATTGATATTATTATACAATTATATTATGATATAATATGATTGTATTGATGAATTATATTATATATTGATATTATTATACAATTATATTGTCATATAATATGATAATATTGATCAATTATATTACATATTGATATTATTATACAATTATATATCATGATATAGTATGATTCTATTGATCAATTATATTATATATTGATATTATTATACAATTACATTATGATATAATACGATTATACCGATCAATTATATTATATATTGATATTATTATACAATTATATTATGTTATAATATGATTATATTCGATCAGTTATATTATAAATTGCTATTACCAAATGTTAATACTATATTGTTGAAATACAAAACAAAAATTGATATTTTGACTGAAATACGTGAGACTCCTCCTCAATTAAATCGACCGAAGTTATTTTCTTCAGACAGATATAAGAATGAAACAAGTGTCCCTACTTTTGAGCGGGGGTGTAGCTGGTTGGGTAGGAAATAACCGAGCCCTAGATCATTCAATAACCTTTATGCTCGGGGGCATGGGCTCCGGGTGGCTATAAGACGCGAAGGAATCGGTGTCTGAAACTGGCGAAGCAAACAATTACTTTCCGGATGCCGGTAGCGGAAGTTATCGACTACGGTCACGTAAGAAACAATTAGTTCGGCTGAATCGGGGAATGGTCCGCGTTCCCAGTCGGGTGGTTTCGACGTCTGCGTGTGGCATGCGGCACGAGGTATGGGTTTACACGACGCTACGCGATGCGATGGCCGCAATACCGTGAGAACTCTCGCGCAATAACGGCTCCTCCTTATTGCCGGAAACATTGTTCTTCGTTCGGCCCGAAAGACTGTGCAGCCGCCCCCGGTGCAACGGCCCGCTGCAAACTGCCGGGCGGCTACCAGGGGGATCAAAGGGGCTCAATCTTCGAGACTTTAACGTCCCGCCCGGAAAACGATTCCGGCGACGACTGCCACCCGCCCGCCCTCCACCGAAAGGATCGCTCATAATGGCCCGGGATCATTGTTGGGAATATTCTCCATAAAGGAGAACAGGATCACGCGACGGGCATATATTCTATCCGGTGCGCCGCGCGCCTGTGGGACGGGCGGGATCTGAACGACGCATAGGGATGAACAGGTTGATGGCACGATCTCTTCGCCCGCCATTGTTCCGATTCCGCTTTGAGTTGTTAAGCGGAAAATGAAGGCCCTCAGGATTTGATAGATACTCGGATACTGTTAGTACCAGCTGATACTGACTACTTTCAACTTCGTATCAACGTTTCGTGTGCCACATTTTATAATTCACGGACACGAATTTGCTGCGTTTTATAATTCATGACACGAATTTGGCTACATGTTATTTACCTTTTGCACTCGGACCTGTTTTAAATGGAAAACTAAACATTTCTTTCGACCTAGAATAATTCCATTCTATATTAATTCTTCTCTTTGTATGAATATGAAATTGATATAATACCTCACACAATACTTAAATGTTTAGTAATTCATTAGATACCAACATATTTAGTAATGTAAACAATATTTTGAATAATGGTACAGCAATTTTTAGTGGCGCCTCAGAGTTGCCACTCGAGTGCTAAGGGTTAAACGATGCATTCAGAAAGATTCTTGTACAGTAATTCTTCAGTCGGTGTCCGACAGCCGTGTTTTTCACGGACGGCGATGGTGTAGAGACACTATTTTTTGATAGATCAGATAATTTACATAGAATCGTCACGCGAATGCTGCTTTAAACGAAGCCCGACTTCGTTTCACCTTATTGGCAAAGCGATCATCGTAAATGTGTATTTCCGAGTCCAACGAATTCGCTTCATATTTCTCGTCTATTTGATTTTCATAACGAGCTTCGTTTCTATTTTAACGTCATGACGGGAAAATAGGTACATCTTCCAATAAACCTGGTAGAATATGTTCTAAAAATTCAGCATACTTCGGCCCAGTTTGCGTACCGTTGATAAAATACGGCCCAATTATCCTATTATTTAGAATACCGCACCAGACATTTATGGTCCATGGTCTCTGCTTATCGAGTTGGATAGATCATCGTGGATTTTCAACCGACCAATAATGCATATTCTTAAGGTTCACCAGACCATAATTTGTAAAGGATGCTTCATCCGTAAACAATACTGTTTGGAAAAACATTTCATCGCTTTCATATTTCCGTATACCCCATTGAGAAAAGTGTACGCGGTTTTCAAAGTCTCTTCAATGGAGCTCTTGGTGACGAGATAAATGGAAAGGATGAAATTTTTGTGCACGAAGAATCCGGAATATGCTTGTCACACTAATACTGGTTTCACGTCCAAGTTGCCTTATACTAACATGCGAGTTTTGATTAACTTTAGCGATGATATCGTTCACATTTGCTTCACGAGTAACAGTCTTACGTCTCGCACGAATGTTTCTGTTGACACTACCTGTCTCGCAAAATGTCGTAACAATATTTGAGTATGCGGAACGTGATGAACAAGAACGTGATGAACAAGAACGTTCTGGAAATCTGTCTTTGTAAATTCGTATTGCTTCTCTTAGACACTTTCGAACTTCACCGTAAATTCAAACCATTTGAATTTTCTCCTGTTCTCAATAACGCATATGGATCGCTTGTCGATACACTTAGAAATCTAGCAGCGAGCAAACTCTTAAATACATATCTCTCTCATTCTCTATGTACACAGAGGAATGATACAATGTGTTTATTTACAAGTTCAAGTTCATGGTCGAATTTCTGTTACCGTTGAAATCTGAAATGTTGCTGAAGGTAAGTTCTGCATTAATTAGCAAATTTTAGAGTTCACGGTCATTTCAAGGTCGTGCTATTAAACATGAATGAATGCGCAATAATGTGTGTGTTTGCTATAACATACAACATCAAAAAATGTGTGTATATATGTAAAAAAAAACACGAGTGAAAAAACGATTCTTCCATCTGATTCGTCTTTTGAAACCATTTAGATCACGTTAGCAACATTTTTTGTATTATCAGAGATAGAGGAGATATTTATGTGTCTTGTTTTAGACGAAACACCCTGTATAGTAGCGAGAAAGGTCTTTGACTATCTGTCCATCTTGTGGCGAGTGTAGGAAGTAAGCCGCCACAACATCATATGTACACATATAAAGTTTAATATTTTGTGAGATCAACATGTTATACAATATCGTTTGAACGGAAACTGCAGGATTTTTGATACGCCGATATTTCCCGTGGAACATAATATTGACCATTCGGAGTTTCAAACAGCGATCGACATTTTTTACTTTAACAGTTTAATATTCCTCGGGATGAAAACATTATAAATTCTATTTACGAGTTTCAAATGATAGCTACAGAATTGACAATGACACGAATACTATTCAAATTCAATTTTTACAAAATATTGCGAACCCTACATGTTTGCAGTACTCTAAATGTTACTCATTATACAAATTAGTATTGCAGACTGATTGGTCCATGACGATTGCCGAGAGAACAACAATCTCTATTAAATTACCATCCACATTCAAATTGGGTATAATTACTTGCAAATTGCATTCACTGTCACAGAGTGCATCAATAAATTGTAACTATATTAATGAAGTTGAGGTTTCGCTTTAAAATGGGAACCAAGAATAACAATTATACTAAAATTTTCTATGGAAAATGTCAGTCAAATGTAATATAAACTTGTTCCGTATGAAAATTAAGGACATCAGTCACGATTATAATATTCCGATTTTTAAACTTTTCAATTACAAATGCATTGCGCAAAATTAGATTGCATATTTTTATGTGGAACACAAATTTTTCATTATGATCGTAATAAACATATATTTCCTCTTCGAAAATAACGTAAAAATATTTTTAAATTCTTTTAATACCTCTGCAGCTTTGTTGTTCAGTGATTTAGTTTCGCCAAAAATGCATAAAATTCGCAATCACCTCACAACATTTATCCACGAGAGAAATTGTATTTCAATCGTTTGTAACAGCGCATGGTGTTTTGTAGTGGAACGAAACGGTTCTCCCCGTACGCGGTAAAAAACAATGTTTTCTTCAGCGATAAAACATAAATTTCAAAGCCGAAAATTTGGTTAGTCCAACGCCACCAAAACAATATGTGTGCTCGTCATCGATAACTATTATGTGTGATCGAAATACAATTTCTGTCGTCGGCAACTGTAACGAGCAACCGAAATAAACTCTCATCGATAATGGCTACCGTCAATAAAAAGAGTTTTCCTATACTTGTAATTATTATTTATAATCGGTTTATAACACCGTAGTCGAAAAAATAATTGTTTAACCATTTTTAGTAGGTTCTATTTAAAACATAGACCGTGGTTTAAAGAACTCTCTATTTACAAATGCAATCTGCATACAATGACAATTGTAATGTTTATAAATAAACAATGTTGAACACTTTACACTCGCAGACATTACTTAAGTAACCATTACCAATTTGATTTATTTATTATTTATGGAAATGATTATTCTAATTCAATAGAATTTTACGCAGTATTTTAGTAACACAGATTTTACGAAACAAACATTTTAGATCTTATATGTTGTCCTTAAAGAGGACAATCGAGAAGGATAAAAAAGTTTTCGATTACTATGACAAATAGTGAACCCTATTCGACGAATAACACCAATATTAAATAATTATTCCAGTTAAACCGATATTCCGAATATGTCGTTTATTGGTAATATTAAGGTATCCTAAAAGTTGGTTTTCGATTCATGCTCATAATGCAAATTCATGTCAAAAAAGTAGTAAAACATTTACATAAAGATTATCGCATTGTTTATATTTATTTAGCAACATTAAAGGAACACATTCCGAAAGAAACTTTTAGAACAACCTAATAATAATTCACCTAGATAATTTGCAATTCGAATGTCTATATATTCATCTTATAAAACTGCATTCACTGTCACAGAGTGCATCAATAAATTATAACTATATCAATGAAGTGAAGTGTCGCTTTAAAATGGGGACCAAGAATAGCAATTATACGCATTGTTTGTATTTACTTAGCAACATTAAGGGAACACATTCCGAAAGAAACTGTTAGAACAACCTAATAATAATTTACCTGAATAATTTGCAATTCGAATGTCTATATATTCATCTTATAATATAAAATGGGGACCAAGAATAGCAATTATACGCATTGTTTGTATTTACTTAGCAACATTAAGGGAACACATTCCGAAAGAAACTTTTAGAACAATCTAATAATAAATCACCTAGATAATTTGCAATTCGAATCACTATATTCATCTGATAAAATCTTTGTAATTCTCATTTTCAAAAAATATTTTATCAAAATCTGCCTACAAGCTACCTCGCACGTCATAAATGCACGAAGATTCACCGTCCATTCATCGCCGAACAATTCAAAAAAGAATATACTTTAAAACCCCAGAGGGCAGCGAGGTTAAGCCCTGTCAGGGTTGGTGTGGCTCAAAGGGTCCAGCCAGCGTCGGAATAAAATTCCCGAATTAAGCGGAGGTCTTTACATCGCGTCGGAGCAGGTGGTCTCTTAAATCCCGCGGCGATGACGGTGAACGGAAACACCGTCGCCGTCGCAGACGTTTTCTCGCGGGATACGATTTCGACAACACGGGATCCGTGTCGCGGCTGTCCGCGGGGCGGGATCGTAATAACATGTCGTTACGAGCGGGAACGAATTTTCACCCTCAAAAGAGAAACACGGGGTCTGCATGTGTGTAATCTCACCCCTAAAGCAACGGTGGGTCCCGCGAGGATCAAAGAGATGAACCGTGTGTTTCTAGACGACGATGGATGGATAGAAAAAGAGAAAAAGGCCCGGATAGCGAGGAGAGAATACGTCGAAGAGTTGTGTCGCCTGTCGGGGTGGTGTAACGGGGGCCAGAAACGAAGCCAGAAGCGAAATGAGATTGGGTACGAAACGGAGAAGGAAGCCGGGCGATTATAGAAAAGGGGACGACGCGCACACACACCGAACGAGACGGAGACGCGCGCGAGCTAAATGACCAAAACTCTCTTTTAACTTTCCAATTAATATTCCGACAGGGTCGGCAAACGGGCTCCGTGCCGAATTCATCGCCCCGTGCATTTCGGTTTCTCGCGCGTCCCGCATAAATCTTGCCTACTTTTAATTGCGTCAGCCGCGCTCGTTTATTTAAATAATAATTCGAACGCGAACAGGCACCGCGGTCCGCCGCGGGACGATTTATTCCCCCGTACCCTCCTTGACACCCACCTTGGTATCCTAAGCTCGTTACGAATGTCTACCCTCCTGTGGATCGTTCTTATGAACTATTCAGGTTTGATTTTCCGGGCCGACACGGCCCGCCGCCGCCGCCGCGTCGTGCGATACTCGATGCAATTTATCGGGGGAAATCTACATGGGCGAAGATAACGGGAATGTGGAAGCAGCCCGAGAATTTATAGAGCCCGCGCGGCTTGAACGCCGCCAAGGAGAAAGTATCAGGTTGTTGCATACCGAATGACCGATTTTCCACGACCCTTCTGTCTCAATGTGGGCTTGCGAGCAAAAGTATTAACTGCGCCCGACGCTGGTCGCGGAGGAACGTTCCGAAGCTTTTGACTCGTACGTAATTTAGTACCTTTTTATTAACATGTTCGCTATCAGCATTTGTTTTACTGCTTGCGTTCCTTCTCGAAATGTTTCATCAAACGCTGCCGCCTCCTTTAAAAAATATTAAGGACTGCGTCTCCTAGGCAGACGACACTCGCGCGTGACTGCACACAGTGATCACAGTACACTCACACACCGCTAGACCACGTATACGTACGCGAGGATTGCAAGGCTCCGGGATTCCACTGCTGATTTGTTAATAATGCAAAGACGGGGTTTCTTAGAAGCCAAAATCGCTTGATGAAAGATCAGTCTAGGGGGCTATTTGACTCAAAAGTCCTACTTTTACGTTTACGACGTGTTATAGACACAAACTTTATTTTCACCCGTCAAAACAGTTCGTTTATTCGTAAAGTACCTTATTATGTCGAGTAGGAAAAGATCCTGAAATATTCACTTCGCCGCTATTTATACAGTTCTCTTATCAACTACCTGAGATTCGTGGAAAAAATGGCTAGAGCAATTGCTCAGTGTTTATTTACTTTAACCGCCGTCCCAGGTATATAAATTCCTGAGCTCGTCCTTGCATGCCACCAACATGCGTAATGACTTTCGCTAGACGGTTAATTTCTATTAAATTTACAAGCACGCTTTTTCTCGTTTTCCGAACCTCGCGACCCATTGTAGCCTGGCGGCCCCGGATTTACCTTTCGGTTTTTCCGTGCTCGCTAATAAACCTTCGTGCGAGAAAAACTCCGAAATCGAGGTTTTTTGCGGCCTAAGGTAGACACATTGTATCTACCTTTACACGATATTGGCTTGAATGCAACAAACGCTTTCGCGCAGTCGCCTGGTGTCAACGAGATTCGGATGTTTGAACTTTGAACTATGCACAATTTCATAACAAATCGAGTAACAATAGCCATCTTCCACTGGTCTCTCACAATTTCGCGTATCATACTTCGCGTATATTTCGCAAACATGTGTCTAAACGCAAAATATAACATAAATGCATTTCAATCCGTAACACGACGCGTAATTCTCATTATTCGACAGCATGTCGCGGAGCTGCGTGAAGCAATGGACAGGCGACGGTGCTGCCGCCTATCGTGCCTGTTGATATGTTGCCGAATAATGAGAATTACGCGTCGTAAACGGAAGAGTAGGACTTTTGAGGACTTGCGAATCTTAGAGGACAAGGTGGTATAATATAGCCACCCACTTTTGTATTCCCTCTTAAAATTTGATTCACAACTAGACTACGGATTTTATGGATTTATGGATTGCAAAGGTCCGGGATTCCACCCCTGATTTGTTAATAATGCAAAGACGGGGTTTCTTTGTAGTCAAAATCGCTAGATGAAAGATCAATCGAGGGTGCTGAAACAACCGAAATTTCCAACTGTTATCTGTTTCGATTATGGTCCTATTCTGCTTCTCATAACGATACCATAACCGTAATTATTCCAATTCTACATCGGTCCCAAAATGATTCCACAATGGATTCCAGTATCGAATTTTCTGTAATTGATATTATTAAATATTACAGATTATGAGTAAATAATATTTATAAAGTCATTATAAAAAGAGGAGAAACGTTTATACGTATTATTGATTTTTAAGAAAGCGTTGAAATAAATCATTCATTTTCACACATTGTATTACTCGGGATAGGAAATTAATAAATGAATGTTTCGATTTTTTGGTATCTATTTTCACGTCACTTTATAGTATGATTTAGATAAAAGATGAATATGATAAAAGCAATGGTAATACAATACTAAAATCGTTAAATACTTTCTTGTGATTTTGGAGACTAGAACGAATTAATATAATATGAATTATGATATCGGACTTTACAGACAAGCGGTGGAAGTTCGGAATAATGTTAATGCAGAAAATAAACGAGAATCGATACTGGAACCGTTACCAAACCGACATGGAAACCACAGTATGAAACGAAACAAATAATAGTTGGAAATTACGGCATTTCGTAGCAGCAATTCCAAAAAATAATGTTACGATTCTTTTAATCAGAACATTTATATAACAGTTTGAAACAGTTATTTTCGGAATTGTTTGAAGCTCTGATTTAACGTATTAACCATAATTTGTGAACATGTTATTCCTGTACATTTTGTTTGTTCAACTATTTCTAAAATACTCATGAGAGTTGGACTTGTGATAACACATGTTAATTGCACAGATATATTAAAGTGGAAGCAGAATTGCCATGTACGAAGAGATGTTTTAAATTCATTCGCGTAGACCGCATGTTGTCTGTAAATTACGTATCCTTCACTAACTTGCGAGTATTGCATACATAAGTAGTATACGTCAATTTTAGTACATTAATTATACAATATAATGGTGTGTTATTACTATCCATAAATTATGAAGGATTCAATGTTTTCAAGGGAAAAGTAAAATATTGTCAATAATTTTCATAATGCTATTAGCGAAAAAAAATTTGATTTATGAATTTAAACGATACTATAATATATTTTATTGAAATTCCCATTTCGTCATTCACTTATCGAAGCGTGGAGATCCATCGAAGCAGAAACTCTTCGTACTTTGATTTCATCAATGCCCAGTCGAATTTTCGACGTTATTCGAAGAAATGGCAATTATACCAAGTACTAATTTATAAATATAGAAGAAATTTTCGTTGATCTTGATGTTATCTACTTAAAAAAAACGTGTGGCTTTATGGAAATTTTGCAGTTCGTTTTTTGCTAAACTATATAACTACGTTTTTCTGCAAATAAATAATATATCTTTGAATGTAATCATGTAAATGATTTCTTTTATTACTCTTAAAACACTATCGTGCATCAGCTTCTCATTACTATGACATAATTACAAGATTTCAGAAAATGTCTCTACACGATATGCCTCCGTGCAGAACACAAGCCGTTGTAAAAATATTGCAACTTTACTGTACTATATGAACACGAATGAATGAAAGCTGCTACATCATGTAACTGCGATCACCCAATTTCGATTAATCAATTAAAGAATTGGTAGTATGTTCTTCACTTTTTTATGAGACTAAAGGGAACACGCTTCTGCTCGTCACTGTATTTCCCCAAACTATTTGAAACTGTTTGAAACTATTTGAAACTACTTGAACGCCGCGATGGTCGAACGCTAACGCACCCTGTACCGGCGAACAGATTGAAGAACGATTACGAAAGTAGTGGGTGGTTGGTACTCACGATATTCATTTCCTGCTCCTGGATCTCCTTGTAGACCTCGACGATCCTCATCAGCGCGAAGCCTGCAACACAAAGCGAATTTCGATCGTTTTCAAACAGTGTCTGGTGGCGGTGTGCGCGGCAGGGTTTCGCGTCGAACCCCGTCGAGCTTTCGCGGTTAAAACTTTCGTCCTGAATTATTCAGACGTGGCTGGTGTCGTCGATACTTTAATCCACGCGGCCGGGGGCGCGCGAGAGGGTGCGGATGCCACAGAGAGAAAGATAGGGACACAGAAAGAAAAGGAGAGAAAGATATAGATAGAAGAGAGAAGGAGAGAGGGAGAGAGAGGGTATGTGAGTGGATGGCGAGAAACCGAGGCGACCGCAGGAGTTGGTAGCGGCGCGTTCCAGCGGTTGCGGCTGATTTTCGAGTGACTTTCCACGAAAAGCTCCCGAAAGCCTACGAAAGCGGGCGACAGAGCTGCCAGAGGAGGGGGTAGCAGGGGGTCCAGTGGAGGCAACAAAAAAAAATGTACAGAAACCACGATCGCAAAGCTTTCGGGGGAGGAAAGTCGTAGGGGAGTTTGACGAAAGTTTCCTCGTGCTCCTGGCCGGTCTCGCGGAAACTTTTCTGCCGTTTCCTGGCCGCTTCTTTCCGCAATACTTCTGCCCACTGGAGAGCTACCCCCGGACCCGCGAGAAACATTCCGACGCCATGTTTGCGACCCCATGGTTGCGTATGTATGCGTCGCGAAGGGAACGCGATTAAGACTTTAACGGGGTGGGTGAGAATAATTTCCGAGGCAATTTCGAACGAGGCTGAGAAACACGGGGAGAACTAAGGGTTGCCGGGACTGAGTTACTCCGGAAGCTGAACACTCGAGAAAAGAGACAATTATGTCGTTGCACTTAGATCAATGTTGTGGTTTTGGTTTGCATGCACGTGGTAGCGTAATACGATGTACTCGCGTGGCACACGTACAAACGTGGCACATTCTCCAAATATGAATTTCAGAACTGAATTACTCTGCTATTCTCGAATGTTGTACAAACGTGA
The DNA here is from genome assembly GCA_028455805.1 of Lasioglossum figueresi. Classification (NCBI taxonomy): domain Eukaryota; kingdom Metazoa; phylum Arthropoda; class Insecta; order Hymenoptera; family Halictidae; genus Lasioglossum; species Lasioglossum figueresi. The sequence continues at coordinate 6,021,611 of CM052196.1, read as the reverse complement.
CATTTTGTCGAAAAATTAAGCACTGTGTGAATATTGAAGATGTCACGAAGTGTCATTTAGTTTTAGAGGAAATAGTTTGCTGTATATGATAGTGTTCACAGATTTGTGCAGAATTACAATTGAATTACTCCAGGAATTATAATTACAAAGTAATTGAATTACATTGTAATTCAGTCGCATTGTAATTCAGTCGCATTGTAATTCAGTCGCATTGTAATTCAGTCACATCGTAATTCAGTCACATTGTAATTCAGTCACATTGTAATTCAGTCACATTGTAATTCAGTCACATTGTAATTCAGTCACATTGTAATTCAGTCATATTGTAATTTATAATTCAGATCTTCATTCAATTAAATTACAATGTAATTCGTAATTTCAATTGGAGTACAATTATAAAATACTTTGTAATTAAATTGAACGAAGATCTGAATTACTCCAGGAATTATAATTACACAGTAATCGAATTACATTGTAATTCAGTCATATTGTCATTTATAATTCAGATCTTCATTCAATTAAATTACAATGTAATTCGTAATCGCAATTGGAGTATAATTATAAAATACTTTATAATTATATCACATTAATAACGAATTAATAATGAATTACAAATATATGAAAGGAATACATAAAAATATGTCGCATTTCTTCAAAGTTCTGGGCTATAATTTGGAGAGCTGTGTTTTAATTATATTGTATAACAATTACACATTTGATTGAAATAATTAGTAATTGAATTAATTGAAAGGTTTGAATTATGTAATTCAGTTACGACATAGTTGAATTACTATATAATTGAAATACAATGTATTTCAATTACAATGTATTTGAATTAGCACAACTCTGAGTGTACACAATTGTTACATTATGTGTTCTGAAATTGTTGTAAATACTTGTGAAAGTTTGAGAGGATCCTGACGTGGCAACTATTGCATTCAGAAAACGTTCCTCTATCTTTGAGACTGAATTAAACTTTCCAACCTTTTTAGTTACCTAGTAAAATATTTGTTTTTTCTTTCTAAAATTGTGCTTACGAATTTGTGTTTTAAACGAGGAATACCGTATAATATTCATATTAACGTAAAACAAGAACTACTTAACGTTGCATATATGAGAAGTGAAAATATGTTTTAAATATGAGTACACTGTTTCATGAAAATTCCTTTAAAAAAGTATAATAATGATATGTAATCATATGTATACATTTGAATTAACATGTAATTTGACTCGAGCAGCTAAGTATTTGACACATATAGAAAAATATTTGTTTCTAATTGTGCATGGGCAACGTTTTATACAAATCCGCACATTTCGTGAATATTACAAACGCATTTTAGACAGTCGATCGTAACATTTAACCAATTGATAGACGACGCACCGTCGTTAAAAGGAAAATGTTATAGAGGAATAAATTTCGTATAAAAATTTTTCATCGGCGTGCAAACTGTGCATCATCGTCGCCAATTAATTCCGTCATTGATCACAGACTAACCGTGACACCGTGCTCAGCAACGATAACTTGACCCGATAGACTAGATAGTCGGGGAGTCATTAATCACAGGTTGCTCGGCGCACAGTCAGTGTGACAAATTCCCATGTCGATATGCTAACGCGAGATACTCACGCCGCATTGGAGCAGGGCCGAAAAATATCGGGTCTCCGAGCACAGCGGAGAGGAAGAAAAATGAAAAGAACCGAAATACCCTCAAGTCTGAGCGACTAATTAAAGTTTTAACCGAGTTAGACGAACGTCAATCAACACTCTAAGTTTAAATTAGTTTATTAAGGTATCACTAATAAAATTTTCGCGAAGCTCCTCCAGTCGCAGAACCAACTCTCAAAATATGGAGTGTACAATCCTGTAAAATTTTAGTTCCTTCTAACCCCAATCAAATCTAAGTTTAAATTAGTTTATTAAGCTATCTGTAATATAATTCAAGAATCGTTTCTCAATCGTAGAACCAACTCTCAATATACAGGACATTCTGGAAAATTTTATTTTCTCATTTCTCAACGTCAGTCAACTCTAAGTTTAAATTAGATAATTAATGTATCTTTAATGATAATTCGAGAAGCAGTCGTGGAAACGATTTCTCAAAATATGGAGAGTACAATCCTGTAAAATTTTAGTTCCTTCTAACCCCAATCAAATCTAAGTTTAAATTAGCTTATTAAGGTATCTGTGTTATAATTCAAGAATCGTTTCTCAATCGTAAAACCAACTCTCAAAATACAGGACATTCTGGAAAATTTTATTTTCTCATTCCCTAACGTCAGTCAACCCTAAGTTTAAATTAGTTAATTAAGGTATCTTTATTGATAATACGAAGCTCTTCCAGTTGTAGAACCAACTCTCAAAATATGGGGTGTACAATCCTGTAAAATTTTAGTTCCTTCTAACCCCAATCAAATCTAAGTTTAAATTAGCTTATTAAGGTATCTGTGTTATAATTCAAGAATCGTTTCTCAATCGTAGAACCAACTCTCAAAATACAGGACATTCTGGAAAATTTTATTTTCTCATTTCTTAACGTCAGTCAACCCTAAGTTTCAATTAGTTAATTAAGGTATCTTTAATGATAATTCGAGAAGCTCTTCCAATCGTAGAACCGACTTCTCAGAACACAGTATTCAACCTGTAAAATTTTTATTTCTTTTCCGAATGGAATTTCTTTTTCAAGACTCATCCTTTACCTTGGCCAAAATCGAGGTAAGGAAATTTCATCGGAAATGAAAAACCAAGCACCGGGCAAGTTCTAAACGAACCCTTGTCCGGTCCTTTCATTTTCTTTACTTTGAAATTTAATTATCTCGCGTAACATTAAATTTCCGTGTTTCACTCGCGGCTCGCTTCAGCAAACGTTGTCTGCGAACGTGCGCGACTATTTTTCCAGCACGTTTCGCAAACTATTTAGCCCTCTGTTTGTACATCAACGTCAGCCCTAATGTACGACCAAGATACATCCCATTTATAATTTTTCTTTACGCCGCCTGCTGTATAAATACTGCAACGTGACTCGACGTAACCCATAGAGCGGATAATATTTCAGATACCCCGCTCGTTTTATCGCGGCGCGCATTAAATATACCGGCGAAGTCATAAAATCACAGTTCCGGTTTCTATGAAATTGCTGACAGATGCTGGCCGATCGATCAGCTGATGGTACCGAAGGATATCGCACTAATGAACCACACTTTAACGCTTTTAGGCATCAAGTCATTTTATAGTAACCGTACTGCTTCCACAGTGGCTTTCAATATTGAAGAAAAGATTTTAGTAGGTGTGGGATTCGTACCCATTTTACAATTAAATGTGATTATCCTTTTATTATATATGAATTGCAGTCTCATTACTAGATTGGATTTATTTAAAAAAAGTAGAAACGTTAGGAAACTTTAACAAATACTGTTCCATTATTTTCAAGCTGTTAATCATGTCAAGAAAGAAAAGTATTTGACTCTACTTTGTTACGATGCATGTATAAAATTTTTATTTTGCATAAATATTCGTTGTGTACTAATTACTCTTCATAAAAATTACTTTCTTTAACACTTGGTTTACGGAGCTCTAGAAATAACTATTTCACATTATTTTATAAACATAACAAGAATGGGTCTATCCAAGTTTTTGGCCACTTTTCCAATAATATATACCCAAAGAAATAAATTTGGTAAATAATTCCTCGGGGAAGCATCTTTACAATCTTAGTAATCGCAAATTAAGAATATTAGAACCCGTCATTTTGACGGGTCCCGTAAACCTAGTGTTAATAAAATTGGTACACCTTTGTAATATCAAGAGCAGCAGTAAAGAATTGAAATTTTATGTAACTTACTAAGTGTGTTTACACTTACAGTACAACTTGACAGCGATATTCAATATTAAAGAAAAGAATTTAGTATATACATGGTTCCTTGCAATTACTTATCTTCCATTACAAATGATTTGCAGGATTTTTTAATATCAAGTTAAGTTACACTGGAACGTCTAATTGCATTACTCAATTTCTATATAAGAATGCAGGCTTGATTAATTGTTATGCCCTGTAGCAAAGTAGTGAAGCATTAAAATTTGATTCAAGTGTGATTCTATAAAATTTTTGTTTCATAATACATCGATTTTGTTAAGATTATATTTAGTATCGTGAATTTGAGTGAAGAAATCAATTAAAGAATAAGATTGATGATTATTCAAAGAATGAAAACCTAAATGAAAAATTTTGTTTTCGGCTGTGGGAGGATTGTTAAGTGTACAGGGTTAATAATTTTATTTCTATAAGTTTTATCTATCGCATTTAATAGGGTGAATTGATGCGAGACATGGCAGAAGACGACGGAAATAAATTCACGTTGGAGGGATCATGAAAGTAGAATAGAAAGGCTCGAGAAGATCAAAATCTTGTCAAGGACTTGTCTCTTCAAGTCCCCTTCAATTCTGGGGTTAATATATGTGAATCGGGGGCAACGACGTGGGACTTCCTGTCATATGGGATTTCTTTACTCGCCCTGTAATTCTTCATGCAGAAGGCTTCCCGAAAGTAATTCGTGGATATCCTGTGACACATGGTGTATAGCATTTCTCATTTATTTTCTCTGACACAGTCGTTACCGGGGAACGGAATGATACTGAAAATATGTAAAATATATAAAAAATTGATAAAAAAATTTGAAAAATTGAGTTAAACTTTCATTTCTTAGTTTCCTAAAAATTTTAAGAAATGAAACAAGTTTTTATTTTCAATTTTATGGAACGATGTACGAAGATTTATAATCCTTAGGACCGAAAAGGATGAATAAAATAATTCTTCAAAAGTCCTCACCCTTATTAACGAACCCATTCCAATTAAATACGAAGTAAAGTAAAGTAAAAGCATAAATAAATACATTAACATACATTAATAAATACATTACATAGAAACAGTAAAATCGTTAGAAGTATTTAAAAATACTGTTTTATTATATTCAACCTATTGGACAAATTAAGAAAGAAAATCAATTTCTATTTCACTCCAGTTTGTTGCAATTATGGTAGAACATTTTTATTTTGCATAAAGATTCGCAGTCCAGTAATAATTAATATCGTTGAAGTAAGATGTTGGCAACAACAGACTGACGGGTTTTAGTTTAAAAAAGAAATGAAGTCGATATCTTCATTAGTAGACAGCGGATCTTGACGCAACATAATAATTTTCTACATGAATTGCAACAAACTGGAGTGAAATAGAAATTTATTTTCATTCTTAATATGTTTGGTAGGTTGAAAATAATATATCAATATTTTAAAATTCTACTAATGTATTTACTGTTTCAAATGACACCTACTAATTTTTATCATAAAGGCATAAAATCCGCTGTCTAGTGATCTACAAACAGATTTGCTTCGATGACAAATAGACAGCGGATCTTCCTCACAAAATAAAAATGTTGTACCTGAATTGCAAGAAATTGGAGCGAAATAGAAAGTTATTTTCTTTCTTGACGTGTTTAGTAGCTTGAAAATAATATAACAGTATTTTTATAAATCTTCTAAGGTTTCTACTGTTTTAAATTACAGCTCATCATTTATGTCGTAAATGCATTACATCCGCTGTTTAATGATCTACAAACAGATTTGCTTCGATGACAAATAGACAGCGGATCTTCCTCACAAAATAAAAATGTTGTACCTGAATTGCAAGAAATTGGAGCGAAATAGAAAGTTATTTTCTTTCATGACGTGTTCAGTAGCTTGAAAATAATATAACAGTATTTTTATAAATCTTCTAAGGTTTCTACTGTTTTAAATTACAGCTCATCGTTTTTGTCATAAATGCATTACATCCGCTGAAAGTGGATCTTCCTCTCCAAATAAAAATGTTCTACCTGAATTGCAAGAAACTGGAGCGAAATAGAAAGTTATTTTCTTTCATGACGTGTTCAGTAGCTTGAAAATAATATAACAGTATTTTTTAAATCTTCTAACGTATTTACTGTTTCAAATTACACCAACTAATTTTTATCACAAATGAATAAAATCCGCTGCCTGTTCATTAGATTCTGAGGAAACAGCTTGTAACGCTCAGTTCGCACACCTTGCGTATCGTCATGGTAAACTTATTTACAATAATGTTCGCAAAAGTCTCTGACAGAGAACACCCGGTTCGCTTTCGTAATCGGCCCAAATGTATACACCTCATATATATTCCTTCCCGACATCCCCTATCCGAAGCACCACGTATAAAAGCATGGTCCTCGTGACGAGGTTAGACGCGAGGAATATCCTCGTAGCGTATCGGCTCCTGTTGGATCACCTGTAGCGAGTGGAAAATTCATGAGTGGCTCCTCGAGGACTAAATCGTCGGTGCACTCCGTCGCGTCGTTGACGTCGGCAGCGAGCGGCTCGTCGTTGGCAGCAAACCGCCAGACACAGGCTGCCGAGATTACAGGCGGCCCGCAAAGCCGCAATATCTTTGTGCTTCCGTATTAACATACACGTCGACTCGGCGACAGCTACTTACCATTCCCGGTTTCGTCAGACCCTCACTGAATTACGCGCCGCGAATTAACCCTCGGCCCGAAAGGCCGGAGAGGCAGTCAGCCAACCAACCAGGAAGGAAGGATGGAAGAAAGGAAGGAAGGGATGAAGGAAGGAAGGAAGGAAGGGGTGAAGGAAGGAAGGAAGGAAGGAAGGAAGGAAGGAAGGAAGGAAGGAAGCGGGGTGTAGGGGTCTGTAGAACCAAATCGCGGAGGTCGAAGGTGAGAAGAAGAGCCAAATGTCGGTTGAGCTGTCGCGTCGCGCGGCAAGGTGTGCCGAAATCGAGAGGGTTGAAAGAAAGGGCTGCGACACAAAAGCGGGAGGGAGCCGCGCCGAGCCAGACAAAGGGAAAGGCAAGCTATCTAAGCGTTCCAAGCATCGTATCTCAGCTATACAATATCGTAATCCCGCGCCATACGTAAAGCTCCGCATGGCGAATCTCGTTTACATGCACATCTGCATATATATTTCACCGGGCCTCTGTGTGCGCCTGTACTTGCCGCCGCTCCTCCCCGTAGATTTGTGGGGTAAGGGACTGAACCCAACGGATTGCAGACTACAGACGTGTACCGTCCGATGGACCAGGTATGCGGGGTATGCTGATTCCCTTAAAAGATGGACTCTCGTAGTTTGCTTGTCGAATTACGTCGCCAAGAGGAACACGGAGGAAACGGAAGGATCGTCCATGGTGGTTCTGGAATCCTTGGGGTCGATGCGATTCTTGATATCGCACTCCATGTGCGCGAACGTTCAAATGTTAACCAATTTTCATGATTGTTCGTCGGTGAGAAGCGCATACAGTGCTGTTCACTTGATTAGCCTCGGGTTTATATCAGAGAGAGGAATTGTGTGGGCTAAATTCTTGCTTATTAGTTAAATTCGTTTATAATACGAATTTGTAAAAGATATATGTTTTCATCGATATGTACACTTGCAAGAAACTAAGTGTCGATTCTATTTAACTGTAAATCAACGGTAAATGGAATGCCACAGCTAACTATCGGATTAATGATTGCTACAGCTAATGGAATATAACAATGGAAAATGGTATGCAAAATTTTAACAAAATAGAATTTCAAATTTAATTTTCTAAGACAATAATTGATTCTTTATCGGTTACAAATAAAGAGTAGATAAAATGCAGAATAGTAAAAATATTAAAAAATTTTAATAACACTGTTGTAAAAAAAAACAGTAAACGTTTAATTAGCTCCTGTATCTTGCAATCAATTTTGGCCATTTTCGTTATTTTAACAAGATTAATCGTGTATATAGTATATTATTAACAGGATATCAAAGAAAATTATTGTAATTTACAGATAGAAGAATTCTACAATAATTTGAACAATTATATTCGAACACGACGTTAGATCTGCAATGATCAAAAATTATTCTTCGTATTTTATATTTGGATATGTATGTACTTCTCGCGCACAAATACACAAGGAAATAGATTAGCACTCGAATGAAATAATTAACAAAAAAAGTGTCATTTTTAAATATATTGTTTAAACAAATTAGCAACCATGTTGCTCGGCCAGGATCCTTATTGAACCCTTGAACCACCCCTCTAACACTAATAGTTTCCGAGATATTCGACCACGCATTGTTTGGACCCCAAACTTTAAGGGCTGTTTTCATCTCTTGAATATGAACCTCGTCCGCTAAAAAAAATGTCTAATATTTTTGCAAGGACCACTGCTATTCCTACTCCTCCGAAAGTTTCGTTAAGATTCAGGATCGTCCCTTCTTACTAGATTCTGTTCGAAATCTTAATCACGAGTCTCGCTCGATGTTAAAGTGGAAGGGGTTGATGCGAGATCGTCAAAGCGATATCTTCAGACAATAAAAAATAATAATTATAAAAAAGATCCTCGAACCGTTTGACCACACCTCGTATCTTTGCGAGTGTGAGTCGTGTTTTGTGTGTCTCCCAATTAAATAAACGCCCAACGGGGGGACGCGCAGGACACCCACACAGGCGTCAGTGATTTTGACAGGACAGGGTTGGGGGATGTAACGCGGCGTAACGATGCTTATGGGGCTTTAGCTGCCGATGTGCGGCTTCGGCCGGGTTGGGTTTAATGCTCGGCACGAGGAGGGGTTTAACCCGTAACGTAAACAGCAACAGCGGATCTATGGCAGCCCGAGCAGACAGCCGACGGTGCTTGCGAAAAGCACACGACGACGCCCGCCGCCGCTACGTCGACCGCGCTTCCGATCTCGCGCCATCGACACAAAGAAGTACCCGCGCCGCTTCGGGACACTTGTTCGGAAAATACGACGGCTTTTCCGTCGGGACATGGTTCATTGGATTAACTGCACCGTTTCGTTGTTACTCGTACAGAGCCACGACACACCGCGCCGGTGCAATCGGGATTTCGATCTGCATCACTGACCACGGTGCTCACCGTGGACACTCTTTCGCTTTCGAAGAACTAGAAGTAAATGTGCACGGTTAAATTTAACTGCAATCCACAGTAAATCCTCTATAGACGCAACAGCCTCGGGGGGATTTGGTCGCATTTATCGTACAGGGTAGCTATTTTTTTATCTTCAAAGACCGAGCCGAACGTATAGAAGGACAGCGCGTGTAAAGTGAGACCACGCGCGGGTCTTATGATCTGTGCCGGCGACGGCAACTGTCCGCGTCTCTTTCTTTTCTGTACGCTATCCTTCCTTGCGCCCGAAAGGTTCGTCGTCGTTTAAACCACTGCAGTTTAAATTCCATCGAAGGAAAACCATCGAATTGGAGCGTTTTAACAAATCTCCACCGATCGGAAGGTGTACAACCATCTGTTAAAACCATGACACTAAATTTTCTTACACCCCGTACAGTACAAACTGAATATAAAAAGTATCCGTTAATCCATCAAAATACATAGGGTTCAAAGACTGGGAGAAAAGGTGGAAACGTTTAACGATTGAGAACGAACGACGAGAAAGTTCTTCCTTGAACAATATATGAAATTTGGAATAGCAGAAACAATCATTTCTGCGACTGCCTTATATACCCACGCTCTATAAATTATATTTGTCTCGAGAATCTCTTCTTTGGATTCTTTTCCACCGTCATCCTACACGAGATTTCCATTTATCTAGGGAAAGAATGATACAAATCCGTGGCTTTGCGAGCACATAGACGTTCCACTGTCTGGGAGCTTACAGATTTCCCCATTAACCTTCAAGAGTCCCAGCAGTGTTCTCAAATTAAAGATTTTGTCACTTGTGGCACTCACTGCGGGAGCCCCTCAATTAATCGCTCGGTTGAGTCCCCCGGTGGAAAGTCGGCTGGTAAATTCGTCGAGCGTTCTTCGTCGTTTTTTTGCCAAATGACACACCCTAAAAGCCGCTGTCCGACGCGAGAGAATAAATATGAACGAGTAACGGGTGAGGGGTAAGCAGCCTTGTTTTGTTAGACCGACGGGTTCCACAGGGCTTCCGGTGTTCCGCGAGCCAAGATCATAAACATATTCATCCAGCAGCCAACATTTAAGCCCCTGCGTCCCCACCGTCGGTCCCGGGCCCGTCCTCGTTCCCTGCGACTTTACGGAATGGCCACGTAAAACATAGCGTTGAACGTGACTTGGCGTCTCGTGAAAAAAATGCGCAAAAGGAATTTAAGACGCCGTAAAAGAGGGGGACGGGCCGGCCTATAAAAGGAAGGAGCGCGGCTGAATATTTGATGTCCCCGGAGCGTCCGTGTCGATCTCCACTCGGACAACCGGATGTCCTCGGATAGCCGGACCCGAACTTCCGTTGCTCGAGGAATCCCCGGAGAAAGTTCGTCGAACGCCAAGCTTTCCACCTTTTGCGGCTTAACTTTTCTTCCCCTTCTACTCCTCCACCTTCGCCGGAAACTCTCCAGCTGCCCCGTGTACTCTCAGGTTAACTGGTATTTACAATAGGACGCGGGATACCTTAACAGCTGTCGAAGAACATGTCTACAAATATTGGATCTTCCAATAAATAATTCACCACGCTCCGCCATAAAGTGGGATGATTGAAGCATTGAAATATTTCTTGGCGCGCGGGCTCCTTAAAGGGGGTCTTCTGGTCTAGAACCTTGAACAAATCGATTCCTCCTCGCAGCTTCTTAAAGCACACGTCTTTAAGAATATGTGTGCAAAAGGATTCGTTTAAATTCGTAATTTTCATATCTGTGAAATCGATGGAAATTAGTTAGATTGCAATTACGCGTGTTAGTTTATGGAGGAAAGGAAAATATTCGAAGATTGGAGTCCAGAACCCAAGACAGTAACAAAGTACAGTGATTCTTCGATCGGTGTACAACAGCCGTGTTTTGCACGGACGGCGATGGTGTAGACACACTATTTTTTAATGACAAAAACAAGAATATTTTCTTTCGTTACTGTTTAAAACATTTTGCAGATGCAGAGTTTGATACTCTCATTAAAAAAATTTAAATTTCTTTGTAAACTTTCTGACCACAATGTCTTCGTGAAAATAATGAAAGTACTTCTTCTATAAAGATATTATACCCGACTCATATTTGGTACAATTATTTTGAAAAATTGATTTAATGTCCAAAATTGTTCATAACGAGCTTCGTTTCAATTTTAACGTCATGATTGGAAAATAGAAATGCAATCTTTATATCATTTCGTATATTCACATTTTATTAACATTGTCGCGTTGCTCTATAGAATTTTCATTTTTAGACAAACAAGAAACAGGAATATTTTCTTTCGTTACTGTTTAAAACATTTATATTTTGCTAGTTCAAATTTATGATCCCAATGGGCAGGGAGACGATCGCTTCGTACGGGCCTAGCAACGAATGTCCCTTTAAATTTCGTTTGTCGATGCACGCACACGATTATGTTCTGTCTCATCGACACGCACGTGTGGACTGTAGTAGTAGGCTTTTGTCTATACGTGTGATTCCACACAATCAAATTATACAAAAACTTTAACAGCTTATATCTCAATAACTATTTGTTTACGACACGCGGCTTCTTTCAAACTTTTTATCTTCTGAATTAGTGAAAGGTGTTGATGTAAAAAACAACTTTACCAACAATTTTCTATGTTATAAACAATTTTGCGTCAAGTTTCTCTTACAAATGTCCACCGATCCAGAGGTGTAGATTCACCCCTAGAATGAATGACCATTACTTTTTATACACCCTGTAGAATGTTCACTCTGTTTTCGTCATAAGAAATTTCCTCATTCCGGATTTATAAAATAATTTCAGAAATTAGCATGAAGATCCGCAGTCTACCAATAATCTCTAACCAGCAGCCACTTAGTCTTCTGCATTTGGAGTTGGAGTCGATCCAGACCCGAATCAAGAAATATAAAACTGTGGATACTCGATTTATACGCTCGATAGCATCGCAGATATCAATGGAGCGGCGATTCCAAAAATTATGGAGAAGAAATGTCTGTGAAATTGATTAGGAGAGATGAGGAGATCCAGATCCTGAACGAGAAGATTTAAAGGGTCGTAAATGAGGGTACGCAGGTGCCTGTAAAGCTGCGGGTCGTCATTGAATACTTGATGTCTTGGGTGTACCGTGTTTTTGCCGGATGAGACAACTACATGCCGTTGAATGCGCGGCATAAATTTTTGCGCCGAAGGATCCACTAAAGTATTCGAGTGGCCATCAATTCTTTTTCCCGGCGCCGCCTCGCCGCCGTCTCGTCGAATTTTCCCCATGCCGCGCGCGATTTGTCACCAGATACCGTCGCAATTTTGTTCCCTTCCTGCAACTTTCCACCGGCAATTTGACTTTGTTGAGAATCAAAATAGCCCGACGATCTTTCAAAATCACTCCATATTACGGTGCAATAGATAGATCAATTTTCTGGTCTGAATTGAACATGCTAGTCACCAAGCAGAATCTTTTCCAAAATATTTACCGTTCAACCCTTTGAACTCGCAGCTTTTCATTAATGCAGTTATAACAATGTAAGTGTTGACTAATTTCAATACTCTTCCTTCCCGTCCGTTTCATACATTCGATTCAATTGAATAAATATACACTCAGTGTGCACATTTTGATTATCATGGCATAGTGGCTGAAGAACAGACCAATCAAAAACGGCTTAGAGTAAAATAAAAAGGGCTTAGAGGCCAATGAATGAACACTTTAAGCTGCATTTCTTGAAATTAGTATTCGCAGATCGCTATTTAATTTCCTGGGTGCAATTTTCTATAAGAAGACTGTGCCATTGTTGAGATCTTACATTCCAGAACACAATTCTAACAATATTTGATGGTAGATTACCAATTCAAACTTGTTCTTTCACAATTACTGAAATTATGCAAATATTTTTATTAGAGCTTTTCGAATGAAAATCTTTATTGAAGCACATATTACGATAAAAATTGTATGAAGTTTGAATATTGCTTTTGTTGTTGTATTCCTCAAAGCAATGGGTATATATTATAAAATATAATTGTTACCCATACGTACGAACACTCCCGCTCAAAAGTATGTGGACGACACGTATAATTTTTTATGCGGTCTAGTTTATACAGTTCATAATAAATTTATTAGATATCTCACCAATAATTATTAGGGTCCTATGAAAATCACCGACACAGTTTTCACCGACAATATTTCACCGACTCCAGATTTGACCGATAATAACTTTGGCCGACAACGGCTTTGACCGTCGACGAATTTAAACGACAACAATTTTAGTTGACGACAGTATTATCCGATAGTAACATCGTTTCTACAGATGGTGCTGACATTTTTTTCCTTTAACTATTCTACACTGGGCACTTTTACTTTTGAATAACAATATAATTATTACACTGTAAGAAGAATTAGATGTAGTCGGCTAACGTTGTTGTCAAACGATGTTAATATCGAATAATACTGTTGTGGACTAAAGTCGTTGTCGGTCAAATCTGGAGTCGGTGAAATATTGTCGGTGAAAACTGTGTCGACGAAACCTGTGTCGGTGATTTCCATGGGACCCTAATTATTATTATTGTCTTGAGAAGACAGCAAACCTAATTGATAATCGTAGATTGAAACAGTATTAGCCCTGCCGCGATGAAACTTTTATTTATTCAAGAGATTGTAATAATTAAATTGTACAATTTGATACTATTAAAATAAATTATGAGATGTACATAATTTAACACCAACACATTTTTTAATTAAATTTTTCTAATTAGAAATCGACTACGTATATAAATCGAAACAAGCCAGAGAAAATCTACTAAAATTCATGAAGTATGCAGACCTGTGTGATGAAATCTAATCAACGAAGCTCACAGTCGTCGCTGATGACCAAGATATCGATGCGATGTTAAAGCAGGAAAGAAGAAGAAGAAAAATAGAAATATTATTTATAACTATTTCATTAATTGTCTGAAGACCCTGCGTGGTTGTCGATTATTTATTATTACTTTTTCAAGAAAGTTCTTAAAAATGTAGTGAGATAAACTGTTACGAAATCTGTTAAAATTGTACTCGATGGACACTGCTAATAATAAACTTCTGTTACCAAACCTGTACGTTATAATAGTATTTCTTGACTAAACCACTTCACAAAATTGTGAAGTGGTTTAATTAATGCTAATAACTAATAATTTTATCTCTTTCAATGCCAGAATCACAACAACCTAGATTTTAATGCTCTCATTAAAAGTACAATTTAGAGCAGCAACGTCTAGCTTCTATTTAACTGTAATCTTCGAAATAGTTCAAAAGATCTAAAACCTTAGGTAAAATTCCCAGCAATAACCGTAACGTTCAAGGATTCAAGGCCAAGGAAACCAGCAGTAGTAGTTTTACCTTCTATTGGCCAGGTATCCCGTTCCACTGTACTACATGTTCTCCGTTTACCGATAAACCGGCGAATCTAAAACGACAAGTTCGAGAACAAATTCCGCTTATCCACGGTGGTTCAATATTGGTTTCCGTCGGCCGCCTTCAGCCCTGCACCCTTTTGTACTGCCCTCCGTGATCCGAAATCATCTATTCCGTTTGACTGCTAGTCCACCGTATCCTCTGTTCTACCCTCGCCACTTTGTCAGAAATCAAACGGTTTTGTGTTCTTCGTCGAAAGAAACACCGCGCGATCCTGAGACAGAATCCATTACCTTGAAAACGCATTGTGTGCAAGGCACTCTTGAAGTCGTTTCTATCGTATGTCTTCCCTGATTCTTACCAAAAATATTTCTTTGCAATCGATCTTACTTGCTTGTCTAATTTTATAATTGTCTTCGCCGAAATAAAAATCCGCAGTCTATTCATTGTAATTCAGTATATATTCATTATATTAATATTAATTATACATTACTTTCTTTAAGGGGTTAGGACACGGTAACAAGTGGGGAAAGTATAAGATTTTTAAACAACGGTACAATAAAAGTGAATGATCGATTAATATAAGATTATGGAACTCTATAAAATAAATGCTTGTGATATTTAAAAAATAATTTGTTCTTATGCTTTTCGTCGTCTTTGCTCGGAATATATTTTTCGAAATGGCCGATTGGTGTACAGGATTCCTACAAATCGAATTAACTATATAGAAAATCCCAAAAATGTCATAAACTGTGATATATTCTCTAGGAATTGACGATACCACATTTCAATTTTTGTGAAAATGAACAAAATGGCAGATATTTTAAATTGCTTTACAATATCGTGTCTGACACGTGATGAAAATTCTGAACATGTTCTGATAAAAATGCATGTTAATAATTTCATTTAAACCGAAATAAAATTCTATTTTGGTTTTGTTAATATACAACTATTGGAGAATATATAGACATACAATTTATATCAATATTCTCCTTGTTTAGGAAATTACGATCTACAAAAAAAGTTCTAGTCACTGAAACCGTAAAATAAATCGTAAGGCTAATACTGAATTTCTATAGAAAATTTGTTAATTTTTATTTATATTTAACAAAGTAATGAGAAAATGAAAAAAATCGATCGTCAATGGCTAATATATATTACAATGAAGACGACTGTAAAATTTTAATGCAATTGCTAAGGTAGAACTCGAGATATATGTTGTACACCGTTTTGAAAAACGCAACTCTCAGAAAAGCGCGCTTTAAGTTTACGAGTGTAATTTTTCTATAAAAAAAATGTTCGATTCTTTCAAAATATTACCGTGTCCTAACCCCTTACTATAATTCGATATTTAAATTTTTAAATATGAATTTTAGACTATTTTTACTAGACAAACAATGTTCCCGAATATCTCCGAAGCAACTTTACGAAGAAAGACGAGTATTATTTGTGTCACAAGATAATATGTCAAAGTTCGTTGGCGAAACTGCCAGCAATTACCGAGACATTGTAATTAAAGCGCGTGTCTCTGTAACTCTTGACTGCAGGATGTACGATTTACAAGCGCGTAATAATCAATGCTCTCAACTATGGGCGAGCATAGTTACGAAACTGTTTAAGCGGATTTATCATTAATCTCGAAAGGAGTCTCCCTTCGGTATCCTCTTAGTATCTTCGCATTTAATTAGCAGAGACCTGACTAAGTTGGATCGTTGATAAGTGGAACGAAACTATTGCAAGGGGCGCGAAACGACTGGTTACGGAAAGGTCAAACTGTCTACGGTGCAATTTGAAATTCATCGTCTATTTGTCAAGAATGCGATCAAAGGAAGCGCGATAAAGAGATTCAGAAGATTAGCGGATGGGGAGAGTCGGCCGTGATGCAAGATAACGAGACCGAGATTTGCATTAACCGGTTCTTCACTAAAACTGAACTGGGTCGAGCAACTGCGCGGCATTTCAAAGGATTTTGAGGGAATGAGTGACACAAGATTTGTAAGATTTCATCCGAAAGTGTAATTCAGAGTAGAATGAAACCCGAAAAATCGGAAAAAACTCGATTTTAAAATTTTGCGTAAAGGAGCCTATTCAAGGACAATCGTGTTGCGCAACATGATGTTGAAGTAATATTGAGACACCCTGTAGATGTGATCGAAAGTAGAAAAAGTTGGAACAATGAAGAAGAATCAAATTAGAGTTTAATTGAAAAAATATTCTGTACGGTTTAGACTATCAATCGTCGCTTCAAATAATCTAAGGAACCTCCTGTTTCCGGATGTTGAAGTAATTTTGCAACACCCTGTAGATGTATCAAAAGTAGAAAAAGTTGGAACAATGAAGAAGAATCAAATTAGAGTTTAATTGAAAAAATATTTTGTACGGTTTAGACTATCAATCGTCGTTTCAAATAATCTCAGGAACCTCCTGTTTTCGGATGTTGAAGTAATATTGAGACACCCTGTAGATGTAATGAAAAGTAGAAAAAGTTGGAAGAATGAAGAAGAATCAAATTAGAGTTTAATTGAAAAAATATTTTGTACGGTTTAGACTATCAATCGTCGTTTCAAATAATCTCAGGAACCTCCTGTTTTCGGATGTTGAAGTAATATTGAGACACCCTGTAGATGTAATGAAAAGTAGAAAAAGTTGGAAGAATGAAGAAGAATCAAATTAGAGTTTAATTGAAAAAATATTCTGTACGGTTTAGACTATCAATCGTCGTTTCAAATAATCTCAAGAACCTCCTATTTGTGGATGTTGAAGTAATATTGAGACACCCTGTAGATATAATTAAGAGTAGAGAAAGATGGAACAATGAAGAACAATTAATTGAAAAAATATTCTGTACGGTTTAGAGTTTAGACTATCAATCGCGTCGTTTTCCGAGCGATTCTAGACGAGCAATCGAAATGATGTCGCCGGTTAACTTGAAAAGTCAAACAGTTACAGCGTCGTTCGGGCAATTCGGAAACCGGTTCCTTTTGATGTGGTGCCCGGTGTTACTAATTAAGATCGAATTCGTACGGGTCCTCGCTCGAAAACTAAAGATGAAGACAAACAAAATGAAGCGACCGTCTGATGACGGGCGCAGATGAGACAAGCAAAACACGGGTACGAAATGCGGGGGACTGGAGCGGCGCGTAAACACAAAACGTCTCCGGAACATTTAATTAATGAATCAGTCGGAGTACGAGTCTTCGCCGAGAAGACGCACGCGCGACTGCAAAGTGACGATAGTAGGGAACGCTTTAATTGACTTCAGGAACGATGAGAGCGTATCGCGATACTCCAATCCGCGGAATTAAGGACGAACACCTGACTCTACTCTAATCAATTGTGACTTTAAAGGAAGAAATATCCAAAATGTGACGGAACGTATAATTAAATATTGAGTTGGAGACAAAGTTTATTCGTATTTTAACACTACAGTAAAGTCGGGTTAAAGTCGGGAATGAATCGAAATGTTCAACTTTCTTAATTTTCGTTATTTTTTTAATGAAATTTCACTACCGTATTTCTGGCATTTTTCTGATTAATATAAGGCCAAACGCGATATAATTCCAATTGTATTTAGTGGTTAAATCGACGATTCAAATTTCGGTCGCAAGGAAGGACAGCGTATGGGGAAGAAAGAGACACTCATTCTGTCCTTCTCTATGTTCGGCTTCTCCTTTGAATTTCATTCTGTCCTTCTCTATGTTCGGACTCTCCTTCGAATTTCATTCTGTTCTTCTCTATGTTCGGCTTCTCCTTTGAATTTCATTCTGTCCTTCTCTATGTTCGGCTTCTCCTTTGAATTTCATTGTCCTTCTCTGTGTTCGGACTCTCCTTTGAAGTAACAAAAATACGATCAAACATACCAACCTTAGTAAGTCCACCATAAATACGGCTGTTGGACAGTAATATCGACTTTACTGTATAGGAAAATCTAATCGAAATTTTAAAAACGGTCATTTGACCGGTCGTCATAGGAATAGTGTTAATGCAGAAATGAATCAAGTTTTGTCACATTTTAAATGAAGTTCGTTGAATCAAGTATGTGCCGTTTTGATCGACCATCTTGTGCCATTTTTGAGGTAAACCCATGATCTCGTCACTGTAGAACAAACGAACACTTACATTTTTATTTATATAGATTGCGGTTGACATTGTGTAACCTTGAATGGTTTTTATAATAAGTAATTCAATTCGTCTTGAAACACACTACAGGTTGTAAATTAAGAATCGTACCGTTCAATAAAAAAAAAACAGAATTGACCTTCATATTTTTTTGACGTCTCCATCTATAAAAAATTGCTAACATCAGATTATAAGCTGGATCAATCCGAAGCTAACTATTTATTATAATAGATAACTATGTATTATCAGAACTGTAACCAAATTATTTTCTAATTTACTAAATATCTTAGAGTATAACCATGTTTATCCCCGTAAACTTTTATCACATTTAATTACATAAAATTTGCAAAGTTCAATATTTTAAATATATGACATCATTCTTGCTTTAAGTCGTGTGACAATAAGAAAAGCTACATCCAGCTTTACAATTTAATTACATATTATTCCGAGACCTTTTCATTACGCGTCATATTATATTCCTCCATTGGAACCAATAAATGAAACACGCGCAACACGAAGTGATAAAAACATTAGTGAAATTGGTTTTAATTCAACTGTCAATAGTTTCAGTTCTCACGTGTGTGACTGTGAAAAAACGTTTCCATTACTGGTACCAACATTTTGTTTAATTGAATTGCTTGTTAGCGGGAGCACTGTGTAAACAACATTTGACACAAAAACTCCGGCGACGTACAAACAACGCGAGCGATCGACGCGGATGGTAAATATTAAACGAAAACAATCGTACCGTAGATGAATATAAATAGATTTGAAAACCAACCGGGAAAATGAAACGCCGGGATTTAAAGCTTGGTCTGCGCTGCGGTCACAGATGCGTATCAAACTAGTTTAAACAATATTGTGTAAGCCGCGTAGAGCTGTTTATCGGTCGGAATAACGGAATTTACAAACTATCCTTTGCGAAATTCACCGGCGCGCTGATGTAATTCGGCGAACTTTAAGAAGGTTTTACGTAGTTATTTCGTTAAACTGTATACGAGAGAATTGGAGCGGGTAACTACCAAAATTTCCCGGCTTCGAAACTCTATACAAAATGCAATTCTATATTTTATATAAAATAAAATTTAGTTCGTTCTATTCTAACAATTCCACTTATCTACATTGACTTGTAGAATGCAGATTTTTATGTAATATAAAAAATTGTCTACATTGATTGCAAGATACAGGAGCTAATTAAACATTTACTGTTTTGTTTTTACAACAGTGTTATTAAAATTTCAAAATATTTTTACTACTCTGCATTTTAACTACTCTTTATTTGTAACCGATAAGGAATCAATTATTGTCTTAGAAAACTAAATTTGAAATTCTATTTTGTTAAACTCTTTATTTGTGACCTTTATTATTACTCTTTATTTGTGACCGATAAAGAATCAATTATTGTCTTAGAAAACTAAATTTGAAATTCTATTTTGTTAAAATCTTGCATACCGTTTTAAATTGTTATATTCCATTGGCTGTAGCAGTCATTAATCCCTAGTTAGCTGTGGCACTTCATTGACGTTGATTTATAGTTAAATAGAATTGACACTTAGGTTAACCTACGTACAAGGATTCCCGGATCCCTTCATTATACCATCAAGGGAAGAAATTACCAGGCTCATGGTATTCCGGCACAGTAATTGGATTTCCCAAAGATTCGAAATGACTTCCGATCCGTGTGTACACAGCTTGTAATTAGCTGTAACGACCCGAGTTTGTAACTTTGAGGCAAACGTCTCTCAGTAACTTTGAGACGAAACTCCACAGTAACTTTCATGAAAAGGGGTAAAAATGTGCATTTTTACACGGGCGCCGAATTTGATAAAAACCCTTGTACGATTCTCCCGAAATATCAATAACAATAGCAATTTTATGTTTTGAAAGACATCCATTCTTCAAAGTATGTTGCACTTAATATGTATAGATATTGCAATACGACATTTAAATAATAAACAAGTTTAAATAACAAGTATGTATTCTATCTGTAAGCGTTCTAAGTTCAATTTGTGGAGTTGAATTTCAAGAAATTGACGTTAAATAAAGTCTCATTATCTGCAGTAATAAATGCATTGGAAAAATGCATAAAAATACACATTGCAATACGACATTTAAATAATAAACAAATTTAAATA
>CM052196.1:5970112-6000943 GCA_028455805.1 Lasioglossum figueresi | reverse complement strand
GAAGAGTTATTCGAAGAGGTATTTGAAGAGTTATTCGAAGAGTTATTCGTAGCCTTCGAATAAAAGATAAAGATGAAACATGAAAAAATTATTCAAGGTTCGAATAAATCCGCTTCGAATAATAAAATTATCTTTGTTCATTCTTTTCGAATAAAATTATTTATTCGATACTCATAGAATAAAGATAGATTTTTTATTCGAACCTTCGAATAATGAATACAAATTTTTGTTGTCTTTTATTCGTTATTCGCAATTTTTATTTAGATAAACATTTTGCCCAACTCTGACTGGAATATTTTGACAAGGAAAACGAATGTATGGAACAAAAGTAAACGAAATAGACTTGCAAACACGACTTGAGAACGAACCGTATATTGTTGTGAAAGTATCGATACCAATTTCATCCAAGACGTACTTACAAAGGATCGACGCGGCTGAGTACGTATGTATTTATACGTGCTTATGATACCTTGATACTTTGAAACCAGGTATCGATATCGCTTGAGTAGTATCATAACCCATCACTAGTGGATACGTCGACAAATCTCTTATTTAATCTTAGACTAATATGTATTGGTAAGTTTCCACGTAGGTAGTTTTTAACTTAAAACGTTAGATATTCCATAAGAAAGTAATAAATAGACTGCGGATCTTTATGCAAAATAAAACATGTTCGCATTGATTGCAAAACACAGGAGTTAAATAAAAAAGTTTGATAAAGTTTGATTTTCTTATTAATCTGATCGAATGTTACACTGATGTCTTGAATCTTTTTAGTATGTCCACTGTTTGAAATTGCTGTACCTATTTCTGTCATAAATGCATAAAATCCGCAGTCCAGTAATAAAGATCGATTTTAGTCACTATTTTAGATGCTTATGTAACTTTTAGGCGTTGCTATTACACATTTCGCAAGTGTCCACATACTTTTGAGCGGTAGCGTATATGGAAATTAAAACAGTAAAAACATTAGAAGAAATTGAAAATCCTGTTGTGTTACTTTAAACCAATTAATCATATCAAGAAAGAAAATAAATCTCTATTTCACTTCAGTTTGTTGCAATTTAGATAACAAATTTTTATTTTGCAAGAAGATCCGCTGACTAATGATTAGTGTGTAGTTGAAACATGAAACTATGATAGATACAAATTGTTTATTTAATTATTTCAGGTTGCCTCGACCAGCTTATTTTAGGTAGCAAATTTAATATTTATAGATAGATATTTTCTGTATCGAAATAAAACGTTACCGATGTTTCTAATAATTAATTTAACGTCGACGAACTATAATATTTTTTGTATTTCAACAGACAACAGATAACAGAATTATACTAGTCCTTCATAACGAGTAGAGGAAGCCTGATTTATTCACGAGCAAACGTGGGAGCTCTTGCTATGGATTACTGTCTGAATCTTTTCATTTGTATTCGGCAAATATGCCGAAAAGCTACGAAGTTAAAATGGTTCGGCTTAGAACGAAATTAAAATGATTATGAGCACTTCGCAGCTAATTTTTACAACCATTTGAAATGTTCCAAACCTCGATGCAGTACAATGTAGTCAAGACGGTTCTACTTCACAACAATTTTTCACATCTTCTCCATAAACTTGCAAACACGACTATCATTATATCATAAATAAAATTCAACGAAACCAGATGAACTTTTGTTCAGTTGTTTTCCGAGTTCCGACTTGAATTATTCCATTATTATCAGGTACAGAAATGTAGTTTTTCAACCTCACTCGGCTGCCATGCTTGCCAGCAGAGTGTACGGGGGCTAGGTCTCCGGAGAGCGCACTCATAAAGTTAACAAAACTTCCAAGACATAAATTAATATTTAGATCGTGAATCTCTCAACCCCTTTTCTCGAGTCATACTGTTCCATTCTGCCCGTCACGATCAACGCCTCGGTTAAGCGGATTAATAACAGACGCGACAAGCACGATAATCCGTGCAAATTGAATAAGCCACTTATAAATCTGCAAATCGCCGGCGTATCTCGAAATTTGCCGGGGGAGCCGCGCCTCAACGCCCGCGGAAACCTCAACAGGGACCTTCTTAATTAGAAGGATTAATTTTCCGGACATCCTCTGGTAACCTCTTTTTCGAAACATTTCGCAAACTGTGTTTCCCTCTAATTTCCGGATACGGCAACGGGCGCATAAATTCTCTCGTGATCGCGCCCGAAAGCTCCGCCGTGCATTAAAACACGATAAATTTTATATTTCGGCGACGCGTTCGGATCCGTCGCGAAACAACGGCGGCGATTCAGGGGAGGGGACAGAGGGTTGTCGACTATTTAGATCAGTTTCACGGTGTTGGTAGAGGATGGATTGCGCGGGAGGGTCGCGTCAATCGCAATATGTTAAAATACGCCGATGAAACGTGTCGCGCGCGGATTATTTCACGTAGTTTTTATCACGGTTCAACTCCCCGCGCGGTGTTACGGGAGTTTTCGACAGAACGGCGCAGGGGGACCCGGAACGACGATAATTCATTTCGCGATATAATGGTGTCATTAAGCCAATTAAAACGCGAGCACGGGCCGACGGCGATCGCCGCAAGCGCGCTCGCGCGAATGCACGCACGTGTTCCAGACACGTCAGCCAGACATTTCGACTAAACGATGATTAAACGAAATACGTATACATCCTACTGACGCGGGAGCTCCATCAAGAGCTTGTCACAGGTGCGCGGGATCTTACAATGTTACATGGTCTCGAGTGGCTCGTACGTCTCGAGTTGACGGAATTTGCGAGACGAGTGGAAGAATTATAGGCGCTAATTTTGGTGGAGTGCCATGTCATGCAAAAATAATGTATCAGATCATCCTATAAGTTCCTACCGTTTTTCGAACGGTTGCATATCCATTTTTTAAGTATGTTTTAAATACATTTTTGTAAAGACATCTGAACCGATGAACTTCGTGACTTTTGTACAAGGTCTCGAATTCTATCTTCGTCTGTCTGAGGAGAACGATCGGAACGTTCCTCGTCTTCTAAACAAAAATTCACACTTTTAAAACGTTGAAACCACTTCCTACAGGTGCAAGATGAAAGCTTTCTTTCTCCGTAATCAGTACACATATTGTTCGTGGCGATTGATACTGTACTTTCTTTCAAAAATTCATATAGTAACGTCGCGTTATTTCTCAGCGACCGCCTACACAGAATTTGTCAAGTGCCTACCCCCTCCATTGAGGGGCAAGGGTGTGAACATGCCCCGCAGAGTTGGCTATTAATCGATTAAAATTTTCATCAAGATTGATTGATTAATGTGTACGATTAATGAAGGTACTCATCGAAAAATCAACGATCTAAAAAAAGAAATAATCAAAAATCGGAGACTGATTTAATCGATTATTGGTGAAGTTAATCGATTATTGGTGAAGTTAATCGCCACACGGTCTATCCATAAATTGTAGTAATATACATAAATAACAATATACCTGAATTCAGTACCAGAATTACATTTTTTTCAGTCTGCATACAATTTTGATCCCGTATTTCATTTCGAAATTACAGCATTTAATCATTGTTCAATTACCCGACTGACGATTACAATTGAAAAGAATGTAATCGTCAACCGCAATTAACGACTAAAGTAGGAGTTTAATCGTTAATTGCGATTAACGATTGAAGTAGAAATTTATTCGTCAATCGTTGATTAAATTTTTGCTCAACTCTTCTGATCCTGCGTAAGCCGATCTCGGCTCGGGTATATCGATGTGAACCACTACTAATCCAATTACAAAACTTCTTTAATTGTTATTATTTTTTTATGGGACTTTCATCAACTTATTTGTGGCATTTTTCTGGTTAGAATGACGCTAAACACGATATAATTTCAACTGTGTTTAGTGGTTTAATTGACGAGGAAAGTTTCGGTCGCAAGAAAGAACAGCGCGATCCGTGTTTACATGCTGTCCTTTTCTACGTTCGGATTCCTCTGTACTTTCGACGTAGCCACCGCGGTAGACTGTCATAAAAAATAGTGTCCCTATACGATATTTCTCCGCGCAGAACACAGCCGTTTGCAAAATAACGCGACTTTACTGTAACATAAGATGTTGGATACGCATTTCGCTCATGATTTTTCACTGCTAAGAATCACTGTGTTCACTATTCCACGATCTTATACCCACGAAAACCTTCTCTAGACTGTTCCCGAACAGCTACCCTTAAGTGCATTGGTCCTTTATCGCCATATTTTATAAATCGACGCGTAAAATGTATACACAGAAGTCAGTACGAATTTATGGGATGACTTAATAATTTGGGATATCGTATTTTGACACGCTGAATTTTGTTATTCAATATTCTTCTGCAGCGACGAATGCCGTCAAATTTGCTACCAAAAAATTCCAAAAAGTCAATTAACTTAGTTATTGTTAGACAGCGGATTTTATGCATTTATGACAGAAATGGGTTAAACTGTAACTTGGGTAGACAGAAAGCAGAATTATTCGGACGTAAAAATTTGTAAATATACTTTACATTAGTATTTTATAAGAAAGATTAGTATTCTTATGTACACTCCCGCTCAAAAGTATGTGGACAACACGTTTAATATTTTATGCGATCTAGTTTATACAGTTAATAATAAATTCATTAAATATCTCACCAATAATTATTATTATTGTTTTGAGAAGACCGCAAACCACGCTAATGGATCATCGTAGATTGAAACAGTATTAGCTTTGCCGATGAAACTTTTATTTATTCAAGACATTATAATAATTAAATGGTACAATTCGGTACTATTAAAATAAATTATACTTGAAACAAAGTGTCCATATATTTTTCTGTTCCTATTGTGCAACTTC
This sequence comes from Lasioglossum figueresi, assembly GCA_028455805.1. NCBI lineage: Eukaryota > Metazoa > Arthropoda > Insecta > Hymenoptera > Halictidae > Lasioglossum > Lasioglossum figueresi. The sequence goes on along the minus strand of CM052196.1, from coordinate 5,996,117 downwards.
TTTACGATCTGAATGGGCTGGGTGACCATGTAAAAAGAACTTTAACAAACAATTTTCATTGTCGTACACAGTTGTGTGGCAAGTTTCTGTTACAAATGTCTAATTGTATTCTTGCAAAGAACAAGTCGCAAATGTACAAAGATTTGTACTCTATTTACAACATTTACCTATTTTGATATTTTATCATCGCGATCGATTCGTGGTATAAAAACAAGAAGATATCAGATTTTATAGTGTGACGTTAACTACTTCATTTGCATAAATCTTCAACCATCGACCTTCACGTTCCCTACAATCGATCAAATCTTTTTGAGCGACAGATTCTCTGCAGACTCCATTATACTGAAAGGATAGCCGACATAAATAAATAATAACAATGACTTGAATATCTAGTATAAACATCATCCCCTAAGAGCAAACATCCATCTTCGTTCGAAACAAGATGACAACAGGCAAAGTGTCACATAGACACTTTATTTCACCCCTTGATGGCAACGAACATCATTTTCCCTTCCGATGTGCTAAACTGAGATGTGACGCGAAGTCGAGTGAATATACGAATTTTTCTCGTAGATTCGAACAATGGATTTGTTTGACAAATTACATGAATTGTAAATTAATAAATTTCAATAAATTGTGTGTTATTCACCCTATATTTTCATCACCAATAACACATAAAAATAAGGTTCCGACACAAACTTTCAATTACGAAATTAGAATTTTTTAATTCCTGTAAAATAATCTATAAAAATAGCTGTAACTGACCATTGACCTTTAGTTTTGGCTTTTTCAACGCAGATGTAGACAAATTTGTGACATTTTATCAGCAAAAAAACTGTATCCATTTTTTTAATTAATTTTTGCTATGGCACAGTGGCAGAATAAAAAATTTGACAAGAGTTTGCAATCTGTCTGAAATATATCTGCACTCTTTCCCCATTTGAAAGGGTGAATGTAGCAGAAAAAATGACTGAAATATACGTATGATTAAACATTCCACGATGTACGGATCGTAGAAGAAAAATGCAATTGTACAATCTACGTATTATTACTTAGGGAATTCATGTGGATAAGTAAATAACGAATACAATTTATATAAAGACTTCATTGAAAATAGTCCAACACTATTTTCTATAAATTTTTCTTGCATAATATTAAAATATCTTGATTTCGATAAATTGGAATTTTTTATTTTACCCTTGTATTACGAATTATTATATTTGGTACGTACACTCCCGCTCAAAAATATATGGACGCTTCGTTGCAAGAATAATGAATTTTAATAACACCAAATTGTACAATTTAATTATTACAATCGCTTGAATAAAAGTTTCTTCGACAGGGCTAATGCTGTTTCAATCTACGATGATCCATTAGGGTGGTTTGTTGTCTTTTAAAGACAATAATAATAATTATTGATGACATATCTAATGAATTTATTATTAACTGAATAAACTAGACCTCGTAAAAAATTAAACGTGTTATCCACATACTTTTGAGCGGGGGTGTATGTGTTATTACGACAGAAATTATAGATTTTGAAAATGCTGTGTATGTATACGTATGGAATGCTTTGTTACAGTCAATAATTTTCACCCTCAACCGCAAGGGCTATATTCTCACTCCTTTAAAGTATACAATTATAAGCGACAAAATATACAGGATCTTCTCTAATACGCAAAAATTCTACGTTTTCAAAGAATTTGTGTCGAATACTTTCCAATATTATTCAAATGTATACACCTCAGTTCAAACAGAACTTTATTAATCAAGCTAAAAGCCGTTATAATCTATACACGTTTCCCAACTAGCAACAAGTTTATTCATTGCGGTAGCGTAAAAGCCAGAAGTTCTCGAGCTAAAGAATTCTTCGAAAGCGTTATGAGCATCGTCTTGATTCTCGAAAGTTTTCCCCTGCAGGAACTTTCCGAAATGCTTGAAAAAGTGGTAGTTAGTTGAAAGGTCCGGCGAGTATAATGAATAAGGTAGAGCATCACAGTTGAACCCGTTCAACGTTGGAAACGTTATTTTCTTAAGCATGTGGTCAAGCATTGTCGTTCAACAGAATGGGATATTTTCGATCGACCGATATTGGACAAAGCAGTTGTAATTTTTTAATATTTGATACTTTTCTACCGTGGCGGTTTCACCTGAATTCAAGAACTTAAAACCAAGATGGAAGCGTTGACATAAATGAAACGTCTAAATGTTATAGTCTAAGAAAAACCTTAAGCGTCCGGCATTAACCCCTTGCCGTATCATTTCCTTAAAGTTACAGTAAATAAAACGTCTTCATCCCCAAAACTGTCGTAGAAACGAGAAAAAAATTTATATTTTTTGTATGTGTACATTTATTTGAATGCCTAAATATTGATTACAAACGAATCAAATTTGATTTCATCTGAAAAGAAACATATAACATTCGTAGCTGTTCGAATCTTCATGACGAGTCTGACTCGTTAAAATACCGCAAGGGATTAAGAGGAAACCCCCTTTACAAGGTACAAGAATATTAAAAATATTTTTCGAATTTCTTATGCAAAATGCAATAAACCCCTTCTCCTACAATATCATTTCTGACTCGTGATGAAGATTCTGAACAGAGTTTAATAAGTATATGTACGCTAATGATTTCCTTTAAACCAAAATAAAACTCTACCTTGATTTCGTTAACGTACAGCTATCTAAGAAACAAACGAGAAAATATTATTCCTTTTCTTCGACTTATTTTTCATGTAGAATCATCCCTTGCCCGGCTGTACCACCCGTCCGGCCAGACCCTGTACAAGCTTACAGTAGCTATAAATTTTCTCCTTTTTTAGGAAAGTTTTTTACGAACTAAAAAAATATTCTGATCACTGAAAACGTAAGATAAATCGTAGAGCAAGGGGTTAATGTGATAATATACCAAAATCCCAATCGACGCGTGTCACCCGTCGGACTCGCGTCCTTGCCATTAAGTAATTAAACGTCTTTCAGCAAAACAAACGAAAAGTAATCAGAGTGAACAGGAATGATCTCGGTCTCGTAACACAAACGTCCCTTTGAATATTGACTCGTCCAACGGATCCCGGGGTCCTCGAAGCTATCAGAACGTCGTTTCACCGTGAAACAAAAGGATCCGTAGCGGCATAATTAACCTCCCCGCATCTACGTCGCTGGCTACCGATTCCCAGTCAAATTAACTCCACCCTGTGCCGCCATTACATTCGTCCGCGTCCGCAAAAAACCGAAAGAACAAAGGGTGGGACACGCGAAGACGAGACACGCCTCGCTCGAGGAATGGACGCGGTATGGAAAAGCCGGCCGCGTTTACGGTGTCCCGACTTGGGCATAATTAATCCGGAATAATTTCTTTCTTTCCCGCGTTTCCCTTTTCCATCGCGAGCCGCCGCCTTTGATCCCGCCGCGTCGGATGAGTACGGCGTGTTCGGAGGGTTGTTGCCCGGGACGACGTCGGGGCAATCCAGGGAACGGCGCACGCTGCTCCAGGATCGAACAACTTAATGGCATTTTCTCAAAAAGTCTGTTTCAAGTCGATATCTCTCCAATTAGCATTTCCTATGAAACGTCTGTGGCTCTCGCAAATGAGGAGACCTAACCCTTTCTACCCTCGAACCGAGTTTAACTTCAAAACCTAACATTTCCACTCTACAGTATGTCTCTGAGGTCATTTTAAGGGATCAGACTCCGTTTTCCAGGATTGCAAGGGCGTGGGATTCGTGTCCTCATTTCTCGATAATACAAAAATGAGGGTTTTCAATAGTCAAAAACGCTAGGTAAAATATCGATCTTGGGCGCTATCACCCTCAAAAGTCCTTATTTCTCGTTTACGAGGCGTAATTTGCATAATTCGTCAGCGTAATTTACATTTTTCGGAAGCATACAACTAAGCATCTAGCTATTTTCATAGCTGCATGCTGCCGAATAATGCAAATTACGCCTCGTAAACGAAAAAATGGCTCTCGCAAATGAAGAGCCTAACTCTTTGTACCCTCGAACCTAGTTTAACTTCAAAACCTAACATTTCTTCCGACCTAAAACATTTCCTCTCTACAGGATATCTCTGAGGTCATTTCAAGGGAGTAGACTCCGTTTTTCAGGATTGCAAGGGCATGGGATTCGTGTCCTCATTTCTCGATAATACAAAAATGGGGTTTCTCAGTAGTCAAAAACGCCGGGTAAAAGATCGATCTAGGGTGCTATCACCCTCAAAAGTCCTTATTTTTCGTTTACGAGGCGTAATTTGCATTATTCGGAAGCATACAACTGTGCATGTAGCTATTTTCATAGCTGCATGCTCCCGAATAATGCAAATTACGCCTCGTAAACGAAAAAATAGGACTTTTGAGGGCCATAACGCCCTAGAACGATCTTTTACCTAGAGTTCTTGACTACTGAAAAACCCCATTTTAGTATTATCGTACCAATCCTGGAATCGAGTCTACCGCCTTAAGGAGTTGTTATTGTTAAAGAGATATTACCAAAAATACATAAATGCATGAAATTCTATGAACCTCTTAGCTACGGTACGCCACTGTAACTCGTTTATCTCGTGTTGAAACTATTAACCCTCCATATACTGTGCCGGAGTCTATTTTAACCGGGAACATCCAAATTGTCATTTAAGTACTCATTTTGTAGCAATTAAACTAACTGAATGGCTGTTTCATTGAGGATAGCGCAAAGACTAATGTGTCTACACGAGATATCATCAAAACTAAATGTTTAAAAACTATCAATTAGAGCTGTGAACAGTCCTAAGCATTGTCAAATATATAGCTATAAAAATCGTCCGTTGTTCGAAGGTTAATTATTAAAATATGTTTAAGTATATTCAAAATCAGTACTCATTCATCTGTAATTTTATGTGTGTAAGATCGGCGAGTACAATGATTTTTAGTCTCGCCATTGCCAATAGGTTGATTACAATAAAGATTTAATAGTATTTCAGAGTACAGAATTGAAAAAATAATGCCGTTTCATTCCGATATAAGGCGACGTCTCGGGACTGGCTTTCGTCGTATTTCGGATCAGGGTACCTACGCGAATGTCGTTCTCGAGAGAAGCGAAGAAGAAAAGGGGAAGTATATATCGGAACAAAATTGTAGAAAGCAGATATTTTTCCCGAATACATGCTTCGATGTTCGCAGTTCAAAAGTTATACTGAATTGTTGCTAAACTGTTCAACACCCTGTTCTTCCCTATCGCCGGTGCGTTAAGGCTCCATTCAAATTTTCGTCGACGCATGTGTGCCCGCGAAAACCCTCGGATCGTTTATCGCGGTCGCATAAATTCCGCGGGTCGAAAGCTACCCTCGTTTCTTATTTCCCTCCGGCTCCACGGTTACGCGCTATTTGACCCGTCTCCTGATCTTTATCGTTTCTTGCCGCCAGAAAAAATGTCATCTCTCGAGGACTCGGCGCCAGAGAGGATTGGTTATAGCGAAGTTTCCACTTTATGAAAGTGTCTCGCGAAAGCGTCAGTTCCGTCAGCCATGATTAGCTTCTTTGAGGGTTTTCACCATGCTGACTGTACGCGAGTTTCGAACCATAGTTGTGAACATTCATGAAGTTGTTTCGATTTCTAGAACTTGTTCAAGGGTATTCGGTGCATGCTATGGTGAACGGGGCAACCATTTTGCATAGTAAATTGCAGATTGTGTTAGAATATCATCCTAAACTATGGCACTTTAAAATCGACGCGGAGCTTTCGATGCAAATAGTGACAGAAACAATCCAAGTTTAAATGAATTGGCAGTAGTTGTAATAAACTGTTCGGAATACTATTAACTGATATTTTTTAATCACAGATCTACATGTAAATTTTACCAACGCGTTGAATCCACTGAACTGCTTGAATTTATAGTTAGGAGCATAACTGATCACAAACACTTTAAATCAGAATAACTTTTTCATGAATGGACCAAATGATTTCAATTTCTCTGTAAGGCTAGAAGAATTAGTTTAGTAAATGACGTTTTAAACATATATTGAAAAAATGGATTTGGTTGGAATTGTGAAAAACAATATTAAAAATTGACTATCATAACTTTTAAAGCTGGGCCAATAACGAAAATTTAAAAGATATGTATGGTCAACTTGTATCTATAGTACGTGCACGTTCTGAAAATTTCATTGAAATTGGATAATTGGTTTACGAGTTATAATCGTTCAAAAGTGGTAAAAATGTCAATTTTTCATGATTTTCGGCCTTTTTACCACTTTCGATCCTTTGTAACTCGTAAACCAATTAACCAATTTCAATGAAGTTTTCAGAACGTATACAATTTATACGAGTTGACGAAACACATCTTAAATTTTCGTTATTGACCCAACTAAGAAAGTTGTGAAAATCAATTTTTAATATTGTTTTTCACAATTCCGACCAAATGCATTTTTTCAACATATTTTTAAGACGTTATTTACTGAACTAATTATTCTAGCCTTACAGAGAAATTGAAGTCGGTTGGTCCATTCGTAAAAAAGTTATTCTGATTTTATCTGTTATGCTTCCAACTGTATTTCTAAATTTTTATTAATATTGTACATAAACAAGTACGATATCAAGTGCGATGCAGTTCAGTGTAAAACTTACATGCATAACCAGTGTGAGAAAAGTAGGAGAAAGTAGCAGAATTACAAAGGAAGCTTTTTTTAAATCTCTTTAGAAATAGCGGCGATTGAATCAATTTATTTTGCATTATCAGTTGCAAATAAAATTTAATATTTCAGCTATGTAATTAATGGTTTTGTTTCAGAATTCCTGTTGGGAAATAAACGTGATTTCAAGGAATTTTCTCTCCTCGTAATCCTTCGCCCGCGCATGTTCAAACAACGACTGACACCCGATATTTTGCACAAACACCGAAAGCACACCTCTCATGCATTCGAGATCCATTTACAGAGGAAATCCGCAAGTATGTCACTTCAGTTAGGGTCAGAACTGCAGAGGATATACAGGTGTCACAAGCTTTAATGGCCGGTATTTTGTTACACACTGCAAACCACGAGTTGAATTGAGGTATTTTCAGTTTATTGAAATTGCATATAACTAGACTGCGGATCTTTATGCATTTATAGAAAAATTGAGTAGATGAAATTCAAAATTGTTAGAAAATTTAAAAGATTGAAGACGTCAATATATAATTTGTCCTCTGTTAAAATCATTAAGGGAAGAAATAACATTCAATTTAGTTTCTATTTCTTGCAATCGATGCAAACAATTTTTATTTTGCATAAAGATCCGCAGTCTACATATAATGCTCGGAATTTTGTACGCTTCTATTGAAACGTTCATTTACTTGACAATTATTCAATTATTTTGAAATCATAACGCGATCTAAATTGTTTATTGGCTGTATACGTCTTCGAAAATAAACAAACAAATGCAAAGAAACGCCACGAATTCATGACTTATTTAATTTCAGATTAACTATAGAAAATTATATTTTTACCTTACAGTAAATTTCAATTAACCTAATTTAACTCTCATACGTTCCTCGAGGTGAAAATTCACCTACTTTCTTGTTTTTTCGATTTCTGTTTTAACATATTTCTCATTAAAATGTGACGTCATAAATGAAACATAGTTCACGAATTTAAATTGTAATAAAAGTTACTCAAATTTACTTTTTACTAAACTAAATAAACAAATGCAAAGGGACGCCCCGAATTCATGACTTATTTAATTTCAGATTAACTATAGACAATTATATTTTTACCTTACAGTAAATTTCAATTAACCTAATTTAACTCTCATACGTTCCTCGAGGTGAAAATTCACCTACTTTCTTGTTTTTTCGATTTCTGTTTTAACATATATCTCATTAAAATGTGACGTCATAAATGAAACATAGTTCACGAATTTAAACTGTAATAAAAGTTACTCAAATTTACTTTTTGCTAAACTAAATAAACAAATGCAAAGGGACGCCACGAATTCATGAATTATTTAATTTAAGATTAAATAAAGAAAATTATATTTTTACCCTACAGTAAATTGCAATAATCCTAATTTAACTATCATACGTTCCTCGAGGTAAAAATTCACCTACTTTCTTGTTTTTTCTGTTCCTGTTTTAACATATATCTCTTTAAAATGTGACGTCACAAATGAAACATAGTTCACTAATTTAAACTGTAATAAAAGTTACTCGTATGTACTTTTTAACCCTTAGCACTCGAACGGGGACTCTGAGGCGCCATTAAAAATTGCTGTAACATCATTCAAAATATTCTTTAGATTATTAAATATATCGGTATCTAATCAATTACTAAACATTTAGGTACTGTATAAGGTATTTATACCAATTTCATATACATAAAATTTATAAAATCATAGGGAATGGAAATGTTCGAAATCGAAAGAAACGTTTAATTTTCGAGTTAAAATAACTTCGAGTGCAAAGGCTAAATACGTGCTGAATTGATTCTTCTGTAGGTAGAATTAAAATTAAAGCGAAATCTTTGCAACAAAATTTAAAAGGTCTCATAATTAGCGTACGTAAAATAACCTACACATTCCTGGCATTGATGAGTCTGGTGTAATGGATAGCCGCGTCATGAATGATTGCGCATACAATTTTCCCGAGAAAAATATGAAATTTCGTTTAACGCGAACGAAATCACGCGGAAGTAACAATCAGTGATGAAACGCGTAACAATGGAACAGTTACAAAAAATAACCATAGAGATTGTAACATGATTAAAAACTGGTACGGTAAAGTCGACAATATCGGGTATCGCCGAATCCATGCGGGAAACCAGTTCGATGCCAATCAACGCGCTTATAAAACAAGGTTAAAACAATTTCCGAGACAGCGAACCGTGCTTGGCTCGATTTTATAATTAAATAAACCGTACGCAACAATAGCCGGGGTCGGGCCGGACGAGTGTTGTGCTTCTTCCTCCCCTCTGAATAACACCGATACACAGTTTTCCGACATAACCGGATTGCGTCGACGCGCGGGTACGCGCGCGCGCTCACGGACAAATGTCCTGTGCAATAATTCCGAATCAATTACGCTTCCGGCTGAACGGTCTCGCCGCGCCCAGCTTGAATGACGTTCTGCGCGCATTCCGCCGTAATGGACGCGGTTTCGAAGACACCGTGATGAATACGCCCCCGCTCTATTTGCACGGCCGCCACGGCGCAAGTGTTCAATTCGAGCCAATTAACCCTTACGGCGTCGGCGAAGGAAAAGGCACGACCGAAAACGAATTAAACGTGTTTCCATTTGCCTCCTTTTAATTCTAACAATTCACAGCATTTTATCCGGTGCACAGTGGAGTATTTGACTCGACAAGTTTTGGCCAAAACTATTTTATCGTAGTATCATTTTGAGAATTGCATGCACATACACTGCCAAAAATGGTGTAATCTTGTTGAATTCTAATACGTTTCTTATTTTATATTCAAAGAGCCTTATCATTTTCCCCACACTAAAAGTCCATTTTTGTAGAAATAATGAATGGTTTGAACGAGTTACTTAATTTTTAGTATATTATATAAAAGTTAGTTACTTATTTTGTTGTGCATTCACTTTCTACGTGTATATATGTACAAATACATGTTCATTGCTAAAAACCTTGAGGTGCCTTATCATTTTGATTCGAGTGTAGTGTACCGATAAAATAAAAGTAGTAATAAAATTGTTAATGCTTTCGGCGCAAGGGTTCGATCATTTTTTACTTAATTTACAAAGCAATTTTGCAAATTACTGAAGTAATTCCGACGTTTCGATCTTCATTCGGATCATCTTCAAGGTTTACTAGAATTGCGTCTGTGAACAATTTTCTTTTTTAACAAATTAAGAATATTTTGAAATTTAAGAATACGTAACAAAGAAAGGGAAGAATGCTGGTAATAAAACTACTCGCTAGCTTTGCGATGAAAATTAATAAGTTCGATGTGAAACTGTATTACTTGTTGGATGCATGTCGGTTATCGAGACACTGGGGTAAACAGTAAACATTAGGCAAGAACGTATAAGATCATAGATCGAAGTATACCAATCAATATTAGGCGGCAAATTTTAAATTACTTTGAAACGCTATAACACTTTTCATACCTCTTGTAACTGCGTACATACCATGTCTACATAAAATTATGGTAATTTTTTAACACTCATCTATCTTTGAAATGACATACTGTTCAGGTTGTATATGAGATAAAATTGATATTAAATTACGTGTTGAAGCAAAGGAAAGTTTTATTTGGACAATTGTTTGCAAAATTGCTTTGTAAATCAAGTTACAAATGATCGAACCTTTGCGCTGAGAGCATTAGAATTACCATATATATGAATTTATGGTAATTCATTGACATTCATCTGTCCATGAAATGACTACAAACTGCTCAAATTGTATGTGTTTCATACAATTTCCAAAAGTTTCATTTGGAAATTTCATCATAAAACATTACTTATTCAGTAATGCTGCGTAATATTCGTGTATCTTTTTAATCATCGTATGAATATAACAACAATATGTAATAAAAAATTTGGCATTTAAAGGCCAAGTGGCATTTAAAAACTTTAGTTGACCATAATTTTTTATTACAAAAAATATGTTTTAAGAAATAAGCAAAACGAGTAATAGTTACATATTATATTGTTAGTTATCGCCTGTTTTAGTATTCATAAGAAGTAGAATTGGTTGGCCATGATCAGACGCGCCAACCGATTCTCATTTCAATTTTAGCAATGGACCAAACAACTTCAATTTTTCCATTAAGCTAGAAGGAATAGTTTAGCATATGACTCTGTGTTGTCTGATTTTGTTCATCGTAATCCTCGCGGATTAAATTTTTATAATTCATCTTTATTACCCTTTTTGCATGTTCAAAGGCAACCGCACGTTTTATAAACAGAATTATTCGTACCTTCAAATATGCGGTATTCTCGTATTGCACTCGAATATTTTCATCTCTCGACATACCAAATGGTTAAATAAATTATTATTCGATAGACCAAACGATGCTACAAAGTCTTCAACGGATTAATAGATCGTGCAATCATAGAAATGTTTCTGTATCAAATTCAATGTATCAATCATGTTCATTCTGTCCGATAGTTCGCAAATGACGTGTATATTATTTCTATAATACATGAAATCGTAATATGCAATAACTTTCATTTATCATCATTTTATACCTTATTAGTTTCTTGTAGTAAATCACTCAATATTAGGTTGTTAAACGAGAATGTATTCTAAATACACGAATGTTGAAAATAATGTTTAAAAGAGTCTACCAAAAATGAATTATCAAGTTCGTGTGCTACGTAATTTCGAATGAAATTTATTTGACAATAAATAGCATCGAAAGAGGATGGATTACGTTGAATTTACGTTGGTTAATTAAGTGCATAGAATTAGAAGAATGGTTACTATTTCAACACTTGAATCGTGGATGATAGCAATAATTCAGCTGATTAATGGAACGTTAAAACTAAACGTTTAGGCAAAGTAGATCATCAAATACCAAATTTGAATACGTTGGAAGTGGTGATAGCGACAGTGAAATTCACGCGGAGCATTCCACCGGAATTACAATAACGATACTCTTTCAATTTCAACCAAAATCCCGTAGCTATGCGCTGTTTACATCGCGGCCATATTCTATTACACCGGCCATTAAATACTTGCTAATCTACGTTTCGTGCATCACACGATCCTGCGGTTTAGCTCTAACACCTATTTTGCGGCGATAAAGACCTGAACGGTAAGTGCTCAACGTCGTCAAAACAACGCGAAGTATTCAGAAATGTACAGTGCTGTTTACTTGATTAGCCTCGCGTGAAAATATATATAAGTTTATATCAAAGAAAGGAATTGTGGGCAAAATTCTTGCTCATTAGTTCAATTCGATTATAATATGAATTTGTAAAAGATAAATAATTACATCGATATGTACACTTGCAAGAAACTTTGTGTTTGTAAAAATAAGATGCTTACACATGAATAGCCTCACATTGTTTAGTCACGGTTAGTCGTCGCTTTGCGATAGATCGGACAAAACATATCCGAAACAAGTCTACATTTCACATCTATGTTGAATATTATATCCATTATTTTTTGTATCATTATTATCCTTGTGCTAAATGAGTCGCGGAAAGTCATTGACTGTTGAGGAAAGTGGAAAGTTAAAGTTATAAAAGAAGAAGGATATTCAAACCGAGAAATTAAAGAAAGAATTGATATGAGTGCTAAAGTAATTAATAATTTCTGCAATAACTCTGGGAATAATCGAAAAAATTATAAAGGGAGAAAAAAACGAGCTACAACGGAAAGGGAAAGGATTTTTTTCTGTCTGTGTTGTGTATAAGTATTTACTTAAAATACAGCGTTATGGATAAAAGATAATTTGTTGATTTCAAGTGTAAAGCGAAAATAAATGAACTGCTGTACTGCCATTTGTTATTTAATTATTTCAGAGAAATAACATAATAGAAAGAAATTTTTAGCTGTACGAATACAGCAGAATCTCGATTAACCGGATCGATTGGGAAACAAACAGCCCGGATAAATTAAGGCCCTATGGATAATCGAGACCCTTGGAAATAATTAAAATGTACATCGTATTCCAAAATAAATTTTTTATTTTTGAAAGTTTATTTCCCTTCCTAATATAACCCTTTGCATTTCGAATTATATTTCGATTTTGTTGCCAACCCTACTATTTTCAGTGTATTATTTGAAATTTAGTTCGAAATATTAAATACACATATTATATTAAATACTGATTATATATATATATATATTAAATACAGCTCTCAAACGTTGTTTTAATTTATATTTGTTTTTGACTAAACATTAATATAATTAAATCACTTATGTCGAGTCACACTCGACAAAGGAGTGCAAAGAGATAATCCTATTGAAACGCATGTTTGTTTATGATGTGGATCCGGTTAATCGAGGTCCTACTGTAGTCTGGAACGTATCTAATATCCTGTATTCCGAAAACGCAGCGTCCATCGAATGCATCGAAATTTTGTAGCGAGCTTGCGAAGGGTCATTCACGAGTCATTGGTCGTCTACGCCCGTTTGAAGCCCGGCCCTTTGATCAAATATCACAAAAATCCTATTATTATCGATCGATACGAATGCGCAAGCAACCGGCGACCGATGTAACAAATACGCGGTAACAAATTTTTGCGATATTCGATCAAAGGGACACCGATGGCCACCGGAGGGGAAATTTACAACGCGACACGCCGGTGAGGGGATTATGATGCAGTGCTACGAATTGCGGGAGAACGCGTTCATTGAGCGAGAATATTCCTTTGTCGACGCACGGTTGAGAAATAGAAAAAGTCAGCGTTACAGCGGTAATTAAAAGACACCAATAAAATACATGCACGATAAATTGGAAGAGAGAAATTCGTTCGCCGAGACTTATACGCGATACGACAAATCGTGACTCAAAGAGTTCCCGTTCCAATGGAGTCTCGACGCCGCGAGAGGTTTTATGGTCTGCCACTGAAATATTTTTAAATGTCGCACAGAATTTCGATATATTTCGTTACAGCGTTGCAGAAGACGCGATTCCTGCGGTGGTATATTGAACAGTGAAACGAAATTTTAATCCTGATTAATTGCAAGAAACGAGGAACTGATATCTCTATTACGGTTTGCCCATGTCATATCGGAAATGGTTGCAGAAATGTTAAAATGAATATGAATATTCTCAATGTAACATTTTTAAGCACCAATCGACGACAGCGGAAGAAATTACAGAAGACTACTATGTTTATAAATGTTTAGTTAAAGTAAAAAAGATATTGCGTCTTCAATACTCTTTCTATCTGTTACTTACTTTACTTTAATATTTACGATATTTTCTATAGAAGCCAATTATTTTTGTAAACGTTTAATGCGGTTCAAAGAAACGGCATTATCAACGTGAACAATGTCTGGATTCAGATTAATAGCTGTAAAAATATCAATCAAAATCTTCACATAACTGTATATTAATAATAAATATCATATTTATATTTTAAACTTTGTTTTCATATCACTGTATCCCTTATAAAAACTAAACAATATAATTTAATGCAATAAAAAGCTTTTTATAGCAGGCGTTAATCATTCTTTTCTTGCCCCGTAGCACTTGAAACAAGGTTCGAAAGCATTTTTAACTCTCAGGGACGCTCTTGCACCATTTTTGGGGCAAGTGAATAGTAGTTGACACTATGTACAAATTAGAGAATTCTACATAATACTAATTCATCGGTAATAATTGTGGCAAGAGTTTGATACCAACAGCGTTAAGTTTTTCCATACCAAACTGAAAATACATCAGTTTAAAGTTCAACAAAAAACAATCTGCATCTACCCCACCTCATCTTAATCGAATTAAAAAATTTTATTTCGCAGGACTATAGTAATAATGCGTGCTTTAAATACATCAAGGACAACAGTCTGTAATTGATGAATGTATCTAAATGAAAAAATTTCGAGTCTCTAAGACAAATCATTTAAAAATAAACGTCTTTCAAATAAAATCTTACAGTTTTTGAGAGAAATATTTCCAAGATGCACTTGTTTCAGCCTCTTAATTCAAATTAATTTTCTGACCGAAGAAAATGAAATACATGTGCAATAAACACAAAATCTATTCTCCAACCAGATAATTATGAACATATACGAATAAATCATAAAGCGGAGGGTTAATTTAACACTTGCCGGCACGTCAATCACAGGCGACGCGCAGTAAATCTTTATTATGCGTGCCAGGTACGTCACCGGCGACGCGGCGGTCTCATTTATAATTCAGCGGCGGCGGCGGTGTTAAAATGGACGCAAGCGTAATGCTGGACTTATGTGAACAATTAGACCGGACGATCGAACTTTTCCATTCAGCAGAATTCATTGTACGAAGCGAAGGTGCGACCGGGCGTTGCGCGAAGTTCCAAAAATTCATTTGCTGCGGCGCGAACGTTCCAAAGTTCCCGAAATTCGTTCAACAAAGTTCGGCGGCCGCGAAGCACCGCAAAATTGCAGTCTCACGATAATTGACACCACGGTCCCAGGATCGTGCTGGTAAATATTTATCGCGCGCGGCCCAGCGACGTGTATACAAGATGTCGGGAATTTTCGGGAACCCTTACCGCAAAGACAAACAGAGGAATCTGTCAGGCTGACTCGGCAGTAAACCATCCCACGGATCCTCCATTCGTCCGTGGCTCGCAAGAAGCAAATTACTCGAGAATAGCAATTAATAAAGCTCGTAATAGCGTCCGTGGAGGCGCGGCTATTTGCCCGCGCGTTAATCACATTAACGAGAGCTTTCGTTAATGCCACCCTATCGCCATTCCGACTTCGTCTAATTAATACGCAGAACGGTTTCGAATCATATTATTTCATGGCGAAGAGACGCGAATTACAATAGTTGCACAATCACGGTTTATTTATGGGAAGTTCCCCTAGAACAGAGGTGCGCATTATTTGGCGAAACAAATATTTCAAATACTATTTAATATTACAGATTTTATTTTGCTTCAAGAAAATAGTATTTTAAGTAAGATGTACAATTGCGAAAATAAAATATTTCTATTTGAACAATCTGAACATCAAAATACAATATTTCTATTTCAACGATTTGATCCACAAGATAAAATATTTCTATTTTAACAATCTGAAACACGAAATATAATATTTTACTTTTCGCATTGTTGTAATACCCTGAGAAACCGCATAAACATAGTCTATTATATTCGAGCCATTATTTTCAGCAATATTTAAAATTAAAATTTAAAATAAAGAGAAAATACAAATATTTTCAATATTCTTCAAATAAAATACTATTTTTAAATACTATTTTGAAAAATTACTGCCTCAAATAAATTATTTTATTTTCAAAAATTGCTGCATCAAATAAAATATTTTATTTTCGAAGTTGTACATATACATTAAAATCAATAGGATTATTTTTACTATTATGCAGAGAAATTGAGGTCGTTTGGTCCATTTATAAAAAAGTTATTCAAGTTATTAAAGTGTGTGTGATCCTTGTGTGAGTTAGTGTGAGTTATGCTCCTAACTGTGCACGTACGAGGTGTCAGAACTATTCAATTAAACAGCGGAATCCTTTTCCAAAGCTTACTCTGTACTTATTGGGTTGGCAAGAAAGTAATTTCGGTACTTTAAGGTGAAGTAAAATCCAATTTTTGTTTTTTTTATTCAAGCGATGAAGTTTAATCGATAAAATATTTTCTTATTTATTCTTTTAGGCAAAAGATCATCGAACAAAATCGAAAATATCTTATTCATTAAAGTTCATTTCTTGTATAAAAAAACATTGGACTCTCTATTTTACCTTAAAATACCAAAATTACTTTCTTGCCAACCGAACATTTGATTTTTCACGCTTTTCTATTAAATATGGCCGGGTGCTTTTTTCTTTTGCACAGTAGTGTACGAAATTTATTATTGTCAATTACCTAATAAATTGACTCGGTCAGTAATTATATTCTTTCGCGTTAAATAAGAGTCACCACAAAGAACACTCTGTGCGTAAATCAGAGCGCAATAAAACGACCACCGATAAATCACATCACAACTATTAAAAAGAGATTTCGCAGGATATTTATGAACCGTTTCGTACCGTTCACGATTATTTTCGTCTCGATAGTGCAGCAGGATACCGCTGGAGTGAATAATGGACAGTGAATGAGCGGGATCCAACGAACCTGGCCGATGTGTAACAAATCGAAAGCCGCGGGAAGAAAAATTTTGAAAAACGTCCAAATACGTTCGCCCGCGATTTCCCCGCATCGAGAGGTCGATAAATAACGGGGATCAAACAGCGATCCGCGATGGTTACGCGGCAAACAGTACGCGACCATTCATGTTTGGGCTGGTAACTGCGTCTCATAAAATAAGCACGATTCATGGTCGCGCGTTACTTTACCCGTGAAACTTTCATCTGGTGTTCATGGAACGGCAATCAAAAATTGAAAAAAACTAAGATAAAAGATGGAGGTTGAAAATTGTTAAATCGAGGAGGCTCGGAGAGCACGAGGCCGTTCTTTTTTTCGAGGTAACGCCCGCGCGAATGAACAGAGAAGCGCTAAATCGAGGCTTTAAACAACGTTCGCGGCAGTGGGATAGGCCAGTCATTTACGAGGATTAAAAGCGGCCGCGAGGGAGCCGTCCAACACCCTCGGGGATGCGGGAGAGGGATGGTTTTGGGGCTTTGGCCACAATCCGGTCACACGCCTGACCAATTCCTACGCCCTCTTCTCCCGTGGACTTGTTCGCAGAAAACGGGAACCGGCCCGCCATACAGATTACTCGTTGCTGCTTCAATCCGCGTTGTAACCCGACCGACAGAAGTCAAAGGGATCGCGTGAAAATTCCTTATCGCGAACTGGAAATCGTGGATTCGCAGATGAAAGATGCGAGATCGTAGCGATTACCAGGAATCGTAATAAACTAGACATCATAATTGGCAGAAAATTTAAAAGTTATGGAAACTGTGGAAATGTTGGCGATGAATAATAATTATGAACGACTCAAATTATTTTGTCTGCCGTTAACCATTAAAAATAAACAAATTTGTTTCCGGCTGCCAGTAAACCATTATCGATGACGGAACTTTATTTTGGACAAAGTCCTTCTATTTTTTAGTTGTATATATGTTTTGTTGTATATTTAGTACATTTCCGTTTATTATATTGGTTGCAATTAACCCTTTGCACTCGGACCTATTTTTACTGGAAAATTCAACAAATTCTTCCGATCTAGAATAACTCCATTCTGTATTAATTTGTTTCCTTGCATGAACATGAAATTGATATAATACCACATACAATACTTAAATGTGTAGTAATTGATTGGATACCAACATATTTCATAATGTAAACAATGTTTTGAGTAATGGTACAGCAATTTTTAGTAGTGACTCTGAGTCACCACTCGAGTGCTAAGGGTTAATTTCTTTAATAGATATTAATCTCTTGTATCCTCAGCCAAGGTGTCTCAAAGCTGTTTTTAATTTCCAATTTTGAGGGATGTGTTTGTTCCTTCAATGTAGTCGCTGATAAAAGGAAAAATATGTTGAGTGCTGTGTTAATAATTAACTCTCATCTATTTCATCGAAATCCGCTGTACCACCCTTGTAGGAAGCGTCACAATGTCAGCTACCCCTTAGCTGCCATTCCAATAAGCTCCACTATACTCACTCGATAGCATTCAATAGCTAAAAGGATGATCATTAGATAGAGGTCCAATAACCGCTATTGAGCCCTAGATATATCCGAAACTGAAGTATCCATGCACTCTGAGAGGGAGGAAGAGAAAGAGCATGGAAAAGAGCCTGCTGAGTTGAGTAAAAATCGGCTGCACCACCCTTGTAGGAAGCGTCACAATGTCAGTTTACTCTTAGCTACCATGCCAATAAGCTCCACTATACCCACCCGATAACATTCAATAGCTAAAAGGATGATCATTAGATAGAGGTCCATTAACCACTATTGAGCCTTAGATATATCCGAAACTAAAGACTCCATGCACTTTGAGAGGGAGGAAGAGAAAGAGCATAGAAAAGAGCCTGCTGAGTTGAGTAAAAATCGGCTGCACCACCCTTGTAGGAAGCGTCACAATGTCAGTTTACTCTTAGCTGCCATGCTAATAAGCTCCACTATACCCACCCAATAGCATTCGATAGCTAAAAGGATGATCATTAGATAGAGGTCCAATAACCACTATTGAGCCCTAGATATATCCGAAACTGAAGTATCCATGCACTCTGAGAGAGAGGAAGAGAAAGAGCATAGAAAAGAGCCTGCTGAGTTGAGTAAAAATCGGCTGTACCACGCTTGTAGGAAGCGTCAAAATGTCAGTTTACTCTTAGCTGCCATGCTAATAAGCTCCACTATAGCCACCCAATAGCATTCAATAGCTAAAAGGATGATCATTAGATAGAGGTCCATTAACCACTATTGAGCCCTAGATATATCCGAAACTAAAGACTCCATGCACTCTGAGAGAGAGGAAGAGAAAGAGCATAGAAAAGAGCCTGCTGAGTTGAGTAAAAATCGGCTGTACCACGCTTGTAGGAAGCGTCACAATGTCAATTTACCCTCAGCTGCCATGCCAATAAGCGCCACTATACCCACCCGATAGCATTCGATAGCTAAAAGGATGATCATTAGATAGAGGTCCATTAACCATTATCCAGCTCTAGATATACCCGAAACTAAAGACTCCATGCACTCTGAGAGAGAGGTAGGGAGAGAGATGGAGAAAGAGGACAGAAAAGAGCCTGCTGAGTTGAGTAGTCGCTGGTGAGGCAGGGGAACAATAGCGGAAGAGTTGAAAGTCAGCAGAACAGTGGGCCAGCTTTCAGGTAGGCTAACTAGTATTCACGTGGAGCGTCGGACTAGCAGGAACATGGACGAGGACAACGTTGGAACAAACGAACGTACGAACGAACGAACAAACGAACGAACTAAGCAACGAAGGAACGAAGCTGCTCCCATCCTTCCGCCTAGCCTGGCCATTCTGGCAGCCTTATCTGCCAAGGCAGCCGAGCATCCCACCGTGCCGTTGCCCTATTATACGTGCAATGCCGGCCAGACGCAATTAAGTGGGTCTCGCACTACCACCAGATAGCATTCTCGTCGTGTTCCACGGGAAGGATCTCCGCTGGCTTCTAGAGGAACGTGCCAGGAGCAAGGACACGGCCGATATCCTTTACGGTCCGTCTACGTTTCTCTTATGCCCGTGCCGTGCGGCCAGCTTCTCTGTTCCTGACGTGTGAAGCGGATCCTGCTGTCTGGCCGAATGCGGCTACCGGAGACCGTCGTTACTCTTGCCTCACCGGCGACTCCGGCCAGATTGATGCCACTGTAAATTCCTTGATTAGTTTGTCCACGCTTTGCATCCAATGTTGTTGTTTACTTTGCCAGCCATTCCTCCCTGCCTGCCGACAAGATGTTTTGGGGGATCGTTTTTGGGGAGAGCTAAGCTCCGATTGCTTGTGGCGCCAGGATACGCTGGCTTAGGGGAGCTTCCCGAGCACTGAGCACATAAGACTTTTTTAACTTTTCAAAGATTACATCTCCGGGCTGTACCGACCGAAGAATATTTCAAAATTTATCATACAGAGTTTTAAAAAGTCTATTATTGAGTGTGATATACCTATGTGCATTATTGTTTGTTTTTAATCTGTTACAGATATTCAGGAGTCTAAGTATTCAATCGATTATGGCAATACCTATGGTAATGCGTGGTAATAACTATAATTTAATATTATAATTATAGGTTTCTATCGATCGTATTTGTTGTTAATTAAATCGTTAATGCTTTAGCATACAAAGTTTTAAAAAAAGTCTATTATTGGGTGTGATATGCGTATGTGCATTATTGTTTGTTTTTAATCTGTTACAGATATTCAGGAGTCTAAGTATTCAATCGATTATGGCAATACCTATGGTAATGCGTGGTAATAACTATAATTTAATATTATAATTATAGGTTTCTATCGATCGTATTTGTTGTTAATTAAATTGTTGATGCTTTCGTCGCTAGGGTTCTATCATCTGTTACTTAATTTACATTATTTAATATTATACAACGTAAGTCGTTTAGAAAACAAGTACCAATGTTGAACCACCATATATTTTGAAGAATAATTCCTTTTACACGTCATGTAGTGAACAAATCCTTTTAACTTTTTGAGAGAACCGAAATCGTTTAATCTACTTTAAAAAGAATTGTTTCGTTTCAAATTGTACCTATTTATAGTGATTTTCTCTTGCAAAGTGTGTTTGCGAATTAATGGTTCAGTCCTCGGAGTATTTAATATATTAAGTGTGCAAATGAATTCGGTATCTTTTTTAAAGAAACTGAGCCTCTACTTACAAAAGTAATGAACGTGATACTGTTCAAAGTATTCTCCATCACGTTCTATTACTTTACGCCACTGATCGGATAATTAATGGATTCCCGCTCGATCGAAAGATGGCGAAATAAAACCAACGTGAGAATACCACTTTGTAACTTTTAAACCATTTTTTACGGAACAAGTTGACTGGGTGAAATATGAAACAGTAACAGAGAAATCTGACATCATTATTTTTTCAATGTAAAAACATTTATTCAGGGATGAAATGAATTATTATTTAACTCTTGCTGCTTACAATCGTTGCAAAATATTCTTTTATTTTGCATAACGATCCGCGATTTCCACAACCATAGTTGCAAATATATATTTTTTTGATTTAGAAAATATAATTTCCACATTCTTGTTCATAATGAGTAGGAAAACTAAACAATGAATATAGTTTGAAATATACACTCCCGCTCAAAAGTATGTGGACAACACGTTTAATTTTTTATGCGGTCCAGTTTACACGGTACCGGAGAATATATATTTTAATAATAATTACGTGAGTTTCGTATTTCGAAATTATCTTTTTTCAACCCTTATGTCGTTAACCGGGTACCCACTTATACAAATATCTTTTTAAAACATCTGTAATGCTTGTGTTGATAAATAAAAAATTATTTTTATTGTCTATGATATATACATATACACCCGTTCTAAATTATGTGGACGACACGTTTAATTTTTTATGCGGTCTAGTTTATACAGTTAATAATAAATTCATTAGATATCTCACCAATAATTATTATTATTGTCTTGAGAAGACAGTAAACCACCCTAATGGATCATCGTAGATTGAAACAATATTAGCTCTGCCGAAGAAACTTTGATTTATTCAAGTGATTGTAATAATTAAAATAATTAAATTGTACAGTTTGGTATTATTAACCCTTAGCACTCGAGTGACGCCTCTGAGGCGACATTAATAATTGCTGTACTATTAATGAAAATATTGTTTACATTATTAGATCTGTCGGTATCTAATCAATTACTCAACACTTAAGTATTGTACGAAGTATTACATCAATTTCATATCTACAAAATTTAAAAAATCATACAGGATGGAAATATTCTGGATCGCAAGAAATGTTTAATTTTCCAGTTAAAATAGCTCCGAGTGCAAAGGGTTAAATTTAATTATACTTGCAACAAAGTGTCCACATATTTTTGAGCGGGAGTGTATATGTTCAGTAACTCAAGTGTTCTTTCTTTGATACAATGTTAAGATTTTTTTACATTTTATGCAAATAATTAATGCTACAGATATTGTCAAAGTGACACAGTTCCCCGCGAACATTGAATTCTTGATTCACAACGAGAAGGATAAGCATTCGACCGCGTCCGTGACGCAGTACTTGCTGGCTGACTATGCACAGGTCTACACTACTTGAGCCCGTAACTGGAACACCAAACTATCTCGAGAGCCTATTCAAGGACATGGTAAGCACAGTCCTTTCGTTTTCGCTTGGGTAGCTTAGCACCATGCCAAATTTCAGAGTCCTACAAACTACTAGATTCGTATTTACAGTTGACGGGCACATAATTGTTCGAATACACTGTTCAAAACTTCCCGCATTAGCTAATTTTGCGCAGTTGTAACGTACATAACTGTCAAGCCAATTTGAATAAAATCGATATACAATGTACTCTTTAGGGAAAACTAATGGGATTAATAAAACAATCTTCTAAAAATGAACAGGCAAAACAGTGTTTAAAACAATTATACAAGTGCAAACAACTGAAAACTGACTGGACATTTCATTTAGAACATTAACAAAGGTCTACTTTGTAATGCATTATTTAAGTAAATGCGACTCTGAATTGTAGCGCCAATTTAATTTACATAAGAATGTTCGTGAACATTCCTTTTCGTTTAGCTTCATAAAATTTGCAATAGAAAAAACTTGTTAGGCACACGATTCACTGAACGAACGATAAAAATTTTACATCAACGGTCCATTGCGCGCTTTTAATGGTTAAACGAACTTAGGCGAACAAATTAACCGGGCGAAGTGACTAAAAAGGTAAAGCGAAATATTACCTAATTAAATGTTAACTTCGTAGACAACAAGTTGTTCTTTTCCTCGGTCATTTAAGAGATTTCCCGAGGAAACCTGATCCTTTTAAAAAGTCTGGCTTCAACATTCTTTTTAATTCACGATACCGGGAAATATGTGTTTTCTGCGACCGCAGGGTGGAGGACAGGATTTTTACCGGAATTCTGTCGCCGCTGGTTGATGTCGATATCGAAATTTCTTGAAAATTGACGAACCGTAAAATACCAATTATCGGCTATCAAATTTTACGACCCGGTTAATATAATATTCCGGCGAGTACATTGCGCAATCGGTAGCAATAAACCCCGCCACGGGAAATTCGTCATTCGTCGACCGTTTAATGAGCTTATGTTAATAAAATATTGCTACCGGAGGGTTCCGCTTGCAAACAATTTAGACAGCTATTACATAAACGACGTTAATAACGATGCAACATCGGGGTGCATTATTAAGTTTGATATCGCGTAATGTCACTAATCTCGATTCCCAATTATATTTCATCTCGTACACCGTGCGCTGCAAATTGTTAAACTGTCGCAGTCAAATTCGCGAACTTTTCAATGTTCCCGTAAATAAATTCAAGTTCAGAAATATACTCTAACAAATATAATATTCTGCACTCTCGAATGTGGAGCTTATTTGTCAAAGTTATTTCTGAAAATTGAACGTTGGAAATCACTTTAATTTTCATTTTGTTCCGTTATGTTTAAATTATTTGATTTTCTGAGTTAAAGAAGCTAAATATTAATTCACGACTATCCAAAATTTATATTTAATGAAGTGAAACAAATGTATTTGAATGGATCAATTCGGACATGCTGAATATTTGTGTAGAGATTAAAAAGTATTCGTATGCCCTTTAAAATAGAATAACTTTTTTATAATTGTAATAAACGACCTGATTTTTTATAATCAACTAGAAAACTTTATTAAAACTTTATTATTTGGCCCCTTAAAGAAAATTTAAAATATGCTTAAAATTTCATCGAAATCGATTAACATACACACGAGTTAAAAATGGCGAAAATTGTAATTATACTCGATGTTTGTTCAGTTCTGCTTAAAATCCACAGAATCATAAATTCGATGAAATTTTCAGTATGTGTATAACTAACATAGTTCTACAAAACATATATATTAAATTTTCATTAAGGACCCAAATAAAAAAGTTAATTACAGAAGTAAATTGTAATTTTTGGAAAATCTTTATTGCACATCAATTCGTAAACCAATGCTTCTAATTGATTATAAAAAATCAGTTCGTTTGGTACAATTATAAAAAAGTTATTCGATCTTAAAGGGTGTACGAATACTTTTTAGACTCACTGTAAATAAAACTACATTTTTAAAATAATATAAACGTTTCTCATGGTACGAGACACGTGCCATTGAGAGTAGAAAGATCAGAACAGGAAACGTCAAAGGCATTTATTCGTATAGCCGACAGGAAACTTCGCAGTCGATACCTTTGTAACGATATTATTATTAAAAGTTTCGCCAACGTTTATATCGGGAACAATGGAGGAAAGCAGCGTTGGAATTAAGTTTCGAATAAGCGAGACCATTGTTCGCGTTACCAATCGTACTGCGTAATTGCGAATTCTTTTCTTGAATATTAGCTACCGTTTAACCAATGAAAGTACATTGATACATCAGCCGGAAAAGCAAAGACAAAGCGGATGAGGAATAATGAAATGAATTTCTGTAAATTCCAAATCTTCTTTGCCGGGAGAAATAATTCCGATGGCAAAAGTAACAGACGTCGAACTGGAAGAAATAACGAGGCATTATTAGGTATAAAAATATGTTGTGCCACGAATCCAGGTTATTTCAGTGTAATTGGTGAACACGAAGTGCTCTCCACTTCGAATTCCCGTGTTCTCGGTATTTCCACCGCGGTTCGATGAACGACAATGTAATCATCACAACGTGGCTCGTCATCGTCGTCCATATCGACGAATAAATTGATGCTTGCCTGAATGGTCTCGCGTTTCCTGCGGTTCTTACGAGCGGAGATCACCTACTTGTCACACTAGAACGACGGGACATTGTGTAATTGATACTTATATGTATATAGAATCGTACTTACGACAAATACGCTTTTTTATTACTTAGAGAGTAATCATCTGTTGCCTTGATTTCTTTAAAAAATGATTCTACATTTACTTACGAATTTTAAAAAATTCTTTTATATAATTTAGTATCATAATCTTGTTAAAAAGATCTAAATAAGATTATGCTAAGACACTAAATAACGTAAAAGAGTTTCAGTGAATTTTATGTCGAATTTAATGAAACCTTTGATATTGCGAACATACTTTTACTTTGTTCTTGACTTTATAAATTGAGAGATTCGAAGCTACTGAAACTTTATCAAAGGATACATTGGAAAAAATATTCCAGAGGGGTTTTTAAATGTTTACAGTTGAAACTAAAGATTTATAATAACTTCAGGCAAAAATCTGCTGGCATATACACTTCTATCCACTTGTAGTACATTGAACGGTTCAGTTAAAAGCTGAAATTTTAAACAGTAGAAATATTAAAAGAATTTATAAACATTTATATATGTAATTCTCAACTTACTAAAATGATTAAACAAAGAAAGAAACTCCTATATGGTTCCTGTGCACTTGATGAAGAAAATGTTTAATTTACAATTGATAAAACAGGAGGAGATTTTCTTATGAATGTGAAAAATAATTTTCTAACGCTGCGATGAAAACAATTAATATTGATATTAATGGATAAATATGCTTGTTCCGAATAATTTAAAGGCTAATTTGTAAAGGCTGACTACGAGGTCCTCCAGCGCCATTTTAAACAAGACCATTTTAATTTGCTAACCTAATAATGTACCTTTTTAACACGAGATGTTCTAGCTAAATTATAACAATCTGAAATAACATCTACATATGGATTAATGAATTCAATAAATCGCATCATTGCAGTCTCTGGCACTCTCTATAATCGTATTGATTTTTTCAGTGGGTCTTCACACTTTTAAAAGACAATTATTACGTAGAAATATCGGATAATACCATACCTTT
>CM052196.1:5831348-5970012 GCA_028455805.1 Lasioglossum figueresi | reverse complement strand
GCTGAAATAGTGACTGAAATAGTGACTGAAATAGTGGCTGAAATAGTGGCTGAAATAGTGGCTGACTACCGGCTGACTTGTCAGAGCCACAGTGATCTTTCATTGCACTAAGTAACTGGTCTAATCATTTGCACTTCGAATTTCAAGTGTTTTATTTAAAATGTACTGCAAAGAACAGTTCGCCGTTTGGTACTAGTTTGAATTCTTACAGTGAGGTATCTTATTATTAGATTTGTATAATTTAGATATAGCCTTAGGTCTAGCTTCGCATCCGGTTTAGATCTTTAATTGAAACAACCGATTGGTCTCTTTCTTAGATGAAATATGTCTCCGAGAGTTGCAACTGAAGATATTCAACTCCTTTGTGTATGTTTCCTTCTCTGCACTGAAGAGGATGCAGCAGTAACTACATAGATTTAGTTAGACGATGGTCTCATTTGATGAAGTAGTAGATTAAAGTCTTTCAGGATACAGGTCATGTGTTTACTCCAGACAGGTCTAGATTAGGTGTTTTATTGTCCCTTTCCATGAATAGGGCTATCTTTGTGCAAGTAGCAGCTCAAGACAGCAATCTACTTCCGTTATTTTATTCTTCTTCTTCTTCCGCGGAAGAAGATCGCAAGACAGCTATCTAGATTTACTATGTGCACACTAAGAAGTGTGTTAGAGATATTGCGGGGTGGCACTCAAGCTGCTTGTTTTCGCAATTTTAGGTTAGCTATGCCTGGCTAAGAATGTGCGGTCGGGGATGCAAGGTAAACGTGTTTGATTATGAGTTTACGTGGGTTATCTGAATAGCTACCTCGCAGAACACACCAAAGTGTACAGGTCCGTATACAGATACTACCACCATTATTATTGGGTCTGTGTGAGGTCTGGGTTTGATAGTCCCCTAACTCTACCCACCTGAACTATCTTTGCTATTTCAGGGGACAGGAAAGGATTGCAGTCTCGGCATTGGGTGGTTTCTATGGGTAACGCTGTGACTGTAGTTTAGTCGCGATGCAAAGCGTATTATTAAGCCTCTTGTGTATCAACGCGGGTTATTAATTTGTGTAATAGTGGATTGTAACGTATGATATGCGAATTTCGAACACATCTGAAATCCTGTTGCTCGGTACGGAAAGCGTTTGATAGGATTGTCTTGACTATGCTTCAAGTTGCCCTGTTAATACTACGCATTCGCTGCTGATTCTGTCAACTATCACTACGCAATGTTTCCTGAATCTCTGCGACGAGATTAAGGTTGTCCAGGATTACCTTGGATCTACACGCTAATCTGTTTACGATCACTTTCTGGGAAAATGAGATTCGATACTGCAGCTGCACAAAGAACAACAGACGCAGGTGTCGCAGCGATCAACTACAAAAAATATACGATGATAGAATATGCGTATAATAAATTGTTCAGCTTCTAATTTTCATCTAAATCTAGCATCTTCCGGATTTTATGCATTTATGACAAAAGTGAGGAGCATTAATATATTATTTTCAATATATAATATACTTATTATTCAAAGATATACATTTCTATTTAGCTATTGTGTCCCACGGTTAATTCATGAACTTTTTATTTTGCAGGAAGATCCACAGTCTATTGATCAGACTGATTTATATATGGACTGCAGACATTTATGTAGAATACAAATTTTTTAAGTCGATCATAAGAAATAAATTATTTGATGCATTTATGACAAAAGTGAGAAGCATTAATATATTATTTTCAATATATAATATACTTATTATTGAAAGATATACATTTCTATTTAGCTATTGTGTCCCACAGTTAATTCATGAACTTTTTATTTTGCAGAAAGATCCACAGTCTATTGATCAGACTGATTTATATATGGGCTGCAGACATTGATGTAGAATAAAATTTTTTTAAGTCAATCATAAGAAATGAAAGTTTATTGAGAATGTATTACTCCTCTCAATAATATTAATCAGTCGAAAATAATGAAACAACATATATATATATTTATAATATAATATTTACTAATAATTGTTTCACTTTTTGTACTTATAAAATACAGATGTGTAAATGCCATTCCTCTGTGAGCGTTGCTATGCGAATTTTTACTTAGCTAGTGCTGTGATTTAACCTTCGCAACGGGCGTCAGCTAAAAATTTTTATTAAATAACTGGCCAGTCCCATCTGCTCGTCAATTACGATGTTATTAAAATAATGACAGAATGTTAACTCTGGTTCAATTTTAATATCGCAGGTGGTATCTTCAACGGATCGCGAGAGCGCCGGATTTTTAGTGAAATTCCGGGAGCTCGTTAAGCGTATCGCGGCCAGCAAATTTACAATAATTTCCTATTAATGAAATTACTCTACCTGCGCCGATTGTTTGTCCCCCTTGTTACGCAGAAATTCGCGTCCGAGTAATTGCAGAGAAAAGCAAGCAAACGAGACCAGCGTGAACTTTCAAATAATCATCGAACGTTCGCTAACCGGTCTTCCTGTTTGTTGCAAATAAATATTAACAATACCTATCGGATAACAGCGGGTTGGCTGTGAAGTAAGTGGAAATATCTCGTTAAACAACATCCCAGCGTACTTAATACCGAACGTCAATATTGATACTAAATTGATATTTTACTGAAAATATGTATTGCGTATGAATATATATTATATATTTTATTATTTCCAATACATATTTTTCTATATCCTCCTCTCCAATATGTTCTTTCATATAAATAATTACGGAAATATTCTAATCATCGTCTAGAAAATATTCAACAGCAAAGTTCTATAAAAATTGATGCTACCTAATATAAAAGAAATTTTGTAATGTCATTCAACAGCAACTATTAATCCCACGTTATAGTTAAGTATACTAAATATTAAATGCAGACAGTAACTGTATTTTTTAAATTTTTATACGCGTTAACATATGTATAATTAGATTGCAAAATTAAATTTTTCTACCTAAATCGTACCAAACAAGTTTAAAATAAAAATATATTCCTTTTCGGATCATTTTAAGAAGTGTTTTTTTAAATAATTTTTGTAGTTCTGAAGTGTTAACTGTTTATGATCGATCTGCTCGCTTGTAAATGTACAAAATTCAATAACAAAGTTCTATAAAAATTGATGCTACCTACTATAAAAGAAATTTTGTAATGTCATTCAACAACAACTATTAATCCCACGGTATAGTTAATTATACTAAATATTAAATGCAGACAGTAACTATATTTTTTAAATTTTTATACGCGTTAACATATGTATAATTAGTTTGCAAAATTAAATGTTTCTACCTAAATCGTACCAAATAAGTTTAAAATAAAAATATATTCCTTTTTGGATCATTTTAGGAATTGTTTTTTTAAATAATTATTGTAGTTCTAAAGTATTAACTGTTTATGTTTGATATGCTCACTTGTAAATGTACAAAATTCGCAGTCTGCATATATAAAAATACACTATGCAACACTACATTAACCTGTAAATAATAAATAGAAAATTGTACATAAATGTCCGATACCTATCAACGAAAACACATTTTAAAATAAATGACATAGCCACGCACGAAGATACTGTTCCGTGACACTTTTGTTCCGCTCTATTATAAAATAGTCATTCGCGTTCCAAGCAATAATGCGTTCACCTTTGAAGACCGTAGACGAGAAGTTTCGCTCCCTCGAACCCCGAATAACAATTTGCCAGCCGATGGCAGAGGATTTCCTCTAGTTCTAAGAATTAATATCGAATCTCTGACGACAATCTCGTTATGCTGTCGTAGGGGTGGCGGACGGATTTTCAACGGAAGGAAATTCTCCACCGTTGAAAAGGTGGGGAAACACGATCGATCCTAAGGAGCATAAAGAGAGACAGAGACGAAACGAGAGGGTGGAATAGGAGGGAAAAGTCGCGATATTGCCAATTTCGCTATCACGCTTTCATTTCGGCACCACGCCGCGCTAACATCGTGAGCATCGAATTTTCGCTTCACGCCCGCCACCCGGCCGGAAGGGGACGGAAAAACGAATTTTCCCCGCTATCATCGTCTCCGCTTGCTCTACGCGTTCTCAAATGCGTTATGTTATGGTAACCGCGCGTAAGACGTTCCGCTGGATTCCCGAGCCGACGTATGCCCGACTCACGTGATTTATGGAAAACCCCTGACCCGCATGATAACGGGTTTCCCATGCTCAAGGGAACCTGCGAGGTGGGCTACGTAGTCACGATCGACGATCCAGAGCCGAACGATCCACTAACGTAATCTCCAAACCTATCTGTGTATTGTTGCCAGTTTCGCTTTTCTATGACAGGCTAACGTCACTCGATAAATTGTTTCATTTAATTTCCATATGACATTGCGTGAATATTTTCTTCACAATATAAAAAGCTAGGGGAAATCGATGAAATAGTGAACAGTGTGTTTCAAAATAACAAGTTGTTTCGCTTTTCAATGATTGGCTAAGGTCAATCGATAAATTGTTTCATTTAATTTCCATATGACATTGTGTGAATATCTTCATCACAATTTAAAAAACCAGGAGAAATCAATTTTTAATGATTGGCTAACGTCACTCCATAAATTGTTTCATTTAATTTCCATATGGCTATGTGTGAATATATTCATTACAATATAAAAAAACTAGGGAAATCAATGAAATAGTGAACACGGTGTTCCAAAATTACAAGTTTCTTCGCTTTTCAATGATTGGATAACGTCACTCAATAAACTTTTTCATTTAATTTCCATATGACATTGCGTGAATATTTTCTTCACAATATAAAAAACTAAGGGAAATCAATGAAATAGTGAACAGGCTGTTCCAAAATTACAAGTTTCTTCGCTTTTCAATGATTGGATAACGTCACTCAATAAACTTTTTCATTTAATTTCCATATGACATTGTGTGAATATTCTCTTCACAATATAAAAAACTAAGGGAAATCAATGAAATAGTGAATAGGGTGTTTCACAATTACAAATCGTTTCGCTTTTTAATGATTGGCTAACGTCACTCCATAAATTGTTTCATTTAATTTCCATATGGCTATGTGTGAATATATTCATTACAATATAAAAAGCTAGGGGAAATCAATGAAATAGTGAACACGGTGTTCCAAAATTACAAATTTTTTCGCTTTTTAATGATTGGCTAACGTCACTCAATAAATTTTTATATTTAATTTCCATATGATATTGCGTGAATAGTTTCTTCACAATATAAAAAGCTAGGAAAAATCAATAAAATAGTGAACAGGGTGTTTCAAAATTACAAGTTGTTTCGCTTTTCAATGATTGGTTAAGATCGCTCAATAAAGTGTTTCATTTAATTTCCATATGGCTATGTTTGAATACATTCATCACAATATAAAAAATTAGGGAAAATCAATGAAATAGTGAACACGGTGTTTCAAAGTTACAAGATGTTTCGCTTTTCAATGATTGGCTAACGTCACTCAATAAATTTTATCATTTAATTTCCATATTTCTATGTGTGAATATCTTCTTCACAATATAAATAACTAGGGAAAATGAATGAAATAGTGTACAGAGGCAACCATCGGTTAACCTAGAAATTGGGAGTAGGGGAAGACGATTTCACGTATTAATTAGCGTTTCTTAATGAGCTACTCGATTTAATCAGCACGCGGATCTCCAGTGATCCCTATCGGATTCATCGAGGCGCTCTACAGTCAGCATCAGACGTTTGATCTGATAATCCTTTCAAATTTTAATTTCGGTCCAAGCCCTCTCTTTCTCGCTGGCAACGATCTCCTCTTCGGAGTTCTCGCTCGATCTGCGCGGGTCGTTTGCAACCCTGGTGCTCCAAGGAGATTGGAAAGTCGTGTCCGACAGATTGATCGGTAAGACGCCGATCGAGAGTCCACCCTTCTTTGAATGCTCTCCTTTCGACCCCGATTATAGGAGGGTGGTTTTCCACTGGATCTAGCCCTTTATTGAGCTTTTAAAGGACAACTTCCTTTGAGCGACTTCTGTCTTCACCGAGGGTGGTTCATCAGTTAGCACACACACACAATATTCCTTATTCTACAAAATTTTTTTACCATTCCGTTTCAAATAATTCATTCATTCGTTTTCACGCTTCGTTATCTATTTTTAGTAATACTTTCCGAGATATTACTTTTTAGTAATACCTTCATTATTCACCTTATCACTTTCCTTTTTGTAATAGCTTTTCTGGTACTGCCATTTTAGTTTATTTTTCCTATGGTGTTGTGAAACCACCCTTTCATTCTATTAAGTTTTTGTAGTAATACTTTGTTGTTCATTTCTGTTCAATATTTTATGTTTCATCACTGTCTCAGCTAACCGTTCTAATAGTTTCTAATAAATCAATCCCTCCAGTCAATTTTTTTTAATTATTGAGAAACGATTTCAAGATTCTACTTCTTTCAAATATTTTCTATAGTACCACCTTTAGTTTATTTGTTGTACTTTCATTATATTTTCGAATGATTGCCATGAAACAGCTTGGTTGCTTAATTTGTTTAAATAAGTAGTATCTGACAAACCCCTTTCGTTTATTTGTTCTGACGGCTCTGTGAAACAGCCCTATAAATCTATTTTTCATTTAATCGTTCCATTACGGTCTTTTAAATTTAAAACGAATATATTTTGGAGTTCTCTATTTATTTGTTAGTACTAAAGCGAACGTTGAGGATAGTTCAATAAACACAGGTTTTCGGAATAAATTGGCGTCTATTAAACAATAACTTGTCCCTGCAGTAACTTTTCTGAAAGGAAGAATAATGTAGGATACACTAAATTCATTTAGCCTAGCAGAAAATTGGATTTTCCAAGGAGCAAGAGTTCAATTAACCGCGCACGCGCTGGTTATTTATCAATTAATGTACAAAAACGTTGTACGAGTCATAAAGTTGCTGGGAAACATTAATTCGTGTATTCGTTGCGCTCGAGGTATCCGCGGGCTCATTGAAAATTGCAGGCTGTTTGCCCGGTCGTCCGTTTATTTATTGTATTAAGATTTACACGAACGCGTCTCGAATTTTGCAATTTACATCCACCTGTTTATCTTATAAATTATGCTGCCGCGCATTTGTTCGGGATATTCCAGTTTGCTCATTTGCCTGCAAAATATACTCCTCCCCGCATTTGTCCCAATTTTACTTAATTATGGCCCCACCACCGTCGAATTATTTGCTACGTAAATATTTATTATTCCGTGTATTATTGGCGCGCGAGGCATGTGCCCGCCGCTCCGTTGGTCTGTTTGCTTTCGAATCGTGCGTTGTAATTTTAACGTAATGCGGCCAGAATTTTTCATTAATTCGCCGTAACCCCTTTTTAATTCAATGATTCACCGTGCACGAAGAAACATCGATATTCAAGCTTCGCAGCAACAACTGATTGTGCTAACAATAAGAAAGATACTGTCTTCTGCAGTACCTAAGACATTAGATATGTCGTGCAAACGGATTGAAATTTCTGTGTCTTACATTTTGAGAAAATATTAAGATTCCACTATTTATATACTATATACAAGAAATATACGCTATTAATCTCGTTAATAAATTACTACATACATGAATAATCCTATAGATAACTAAAAATATTATACACTACTGCAAGTAGAATTAGTAGGCCGTGAGCAGACGCGTCAGACGATTCCTATTCAATAGCACGCGTATTCGCCGAATTTTCAGATTCAAATTTCTCGGAAAGCAGGAGAAAATTTGTTCTATATTTTCTCATGTACAATCACCCCCTCCACGATCATATAGGATACCCTGTAAACATAAGAATAAGATTGTTTACGAAACTTTAAAGTCGTTTCTATGAGGCATACAAAAGATAATGGATATAATACTCAACATAGATATGAAATGTAGACTTGTTGCGGATATATCTTGTCTCTGATCTATCGCAAAGCGACAACTAACCGTGACTAAACAATGTGAGGCTATTCATGTGGAAGCATATTATTGTTACAAACACAAAGTTTCTTGCAAGTGTACATATCGATGTAAACATTCATTTACAAAGTCATATTATAAACGAATGTAACTAATAAGCAAGAATTTTGCTCACAATTCCTTTCATCGATGTAAACTCATATATATTTTCATCCGAGTCTAATCAAGTGAACAGCACTGTATGTCCTATGTGTCCTTTCAAAGTTACAACCACATTTGTGTTACAATAGTCCGTCGCAGCGTATCTTCATACACGATTAATTGGTTCCTATTTAAACATCGATTTGTATATGGTGGATATTTTTATTGTAGCTTAGAAAGCATCCACAAGATAAAAATCGATCTCTAATCCATTGTACAGGAAAATTTTGCATTGTTTAACAAGCTCTATCATAAAGTAGAGCGAGTTTTCACCGTGTATATATCATATTACCCTTGAATCCTGTACATACGTAGTGTTCAATAAATAAATTGCGGTAAACATATATCACTTACAAATTCACATTACAAACGAATGTAACCAATAAGCAAGAATTTTGCCCACAATTTCTTTCTTCGATGTAAACTCATATATATTTTCATCCGAGTCTAATCAAGTGAAGAGCACTGTATGTCCTATGTGTCCTTTCAAAGTTACAACCACATTTGTGTTACAATAGTCCGTCGCAGCGTATCTTCATACACGATTAATTGGTTCCTATTTAAACATCGATTTGTATAAGGTGGATATTTTTATTGTAGCTTAGAAAGCATCCACAAGATACAAATCGATCTCTAATCCATTGTACAGGAAAATTTTGCATTGTTTAACAAGCTCTATCATAAAGTAGAGCGAGTTTTCACCGTGTATATATTATATTACCCTTGAATCCAGTACATACGTAGTGTTCAATAAATAAATTGCGGTAAACATATATCACTTACAAATTCACATTATAAACGAATGTAACCAATAAGCAAGAATTTTGCCCACAATTCCTTTCTTCGCTATAAACTTGTATATATTTTCACCCGAGGCTAATCAAGTGAACAGCACTGTATTTGTACGGAATAGTTGGTAACAAAGTGAGTGACAAAGTTATGTAGCATGCGAGTAATTTCTGCAGCAAATATTAAGTTGCTCCATAGCTCGGTCGCGTGTTCAACACGGGTCATAGGTGATAAAGCCACCACGTTATTAAAATATGCGAAGTTCCGTAGTTCTGAACGAGCAGCGTCAGCCAAATTACAGATTCGAGTGATCGATATCGACTACAAGCCGCAACGCAGTGGCCGATACTCGGCTACGAACTCTCTCCGAATCGAATCGCGTAATACAGTAACTCGATTTACCGAAAAGCTCAGTCGGAGTCTCTAGTCTGCATTTAACCTTCCATTGTGGGGCATTTGGCAAACGAAGTCAAGAGAGGAAGCGGCCCCGAAATCCGTAGTATTTGAATTTGTCGATTTACTTATGGAAATTGCGGCTCCGGCTCTAAAGTGCAAAAGACTTTCGGAAATATTGACTATTAGATTCCGATCTCTCGTCTACATCAGATGCGAACTGTTTGACCGAGAGTAAACTCCGCGAAGACTTTCTAATTGGCAAGCTTCTTGAACTTGTTAACCGTATAGTCGCGGAAGTTGCAACAAACCAATAAACTAACAACGTTACAATCTTCCCCGAGTTTCTGATCAAATTGCATGAAATGAAACTTCAACTTTTTTTATACGACATTCAATATAAACAATTATTTCACTTTGAAGATGTCTGATGTTTTAATCGGTAAGTTTTTGAAGAACAATGTAGCGGAACATCGACCATTGACACTAAACCTACCGAGCTCTGAAAATGGCTGGCATGTGTTTCTTTATAAAAATGGCATCATAGAAGTTATATAGTTTCTGTGATTTTTATTATAATATGTGCTTGGGCACAAAAGTGTGTATAATCATTTCCAGAGAAAGCGTCATTATAATTTCAATAATTGTAAAATAAAAAACCAGAAACTGGGCATTCGACAACAAACAACAAATCTTTAATACTGTAAAAAATTAACTTTTTTCCGCATATGGATACATAAGCTCACAGCAGTATGATTTCTACCATTTTTAATAGTTTACTCGTAAGTCAATTAACCAATTTCGTTGAAATTTGCAGCATGTATAACATAAGAAATTATACAAATAAAATAAACGTTGGAATGTAATCAATTACTACACATTTAATTAAGTATTGAATGTATGAGGTATTATATCAATTTCATATGAATGGAATTATTCTAGATAGGTCGAAAGAAATATTGAATTACCACGTTTTTATTAGCTCGCTTTCTTGTCTTTCTGTTTGTCTGTTCGGTACAAATTTTGCAATTGATTTAAAACTATCTTCCCGACGAGCTAGAGACTTGAAACTTTAAACATAGCTCAGAACTGGATGACAATGCAATATTTAAAAAAACAAATTTTTAAAAAGTGTGCGTCCAGGAGAAAAATTTAAACACAAAAATTCTTTTCTGTATGTAAAGAGGGACTAAATAGTACAAAATAATTTTTCCTTGCCACGTACAGATTCCTAATTCCGTACGGATGGTCCTGAAAATTTGTGATTGTGAATTTTTAATACATATGAAAATGCTTGTAAGATTTAAAACGAAAAACGTGGGGCGCATGCAATAGATAATTGATGCATGAATAGTTCATCTAAGTCACTAACAATTTTATTGCACTGCAAATGATATGACTGAAATGAACTGTTGTGTGAGTTTTCTCAACGGCAGTTACTCTCTACACTCTTTACTATTATCTTGCGCCCCACGTTTTTCGTTTCAAATCTTACAAGTATTTCCATAGCTATTAAAAATTCACAATCACAAATTTTCGGGACTATCTGTATGGGGTTAGGAATCTGTATGGGGCTAGGAAAAATTATTTTATACTTGTTAGTCCTTCTTAAAAACGTGGAATATTAAAAAAAAAATTTTAAGTTAAAATTGCTCCGACTGCAGAGGATTAAAACAAAAATGCAAAGAAATTGATATTTTTCTCCAAGAACAACAAATTCCCTCTTTAACAGCGCTTCATTTGCTTCTAAAGGGAAAGGTCAAGAATCGCGTATCCGGTTAAGGGTTAACTCTAGCAAGACTCCTTCGTCGTCAGAACGCCCCCTTTAATCCAGTAGTGCAGGTCAATAAAAGCATCAGGATCGCATCAGGCGCTGCGCCTGCAACGGGAAGAGTTACGGCTCATTCTTTTCCCGTGTCTATTGAAATAATTAAAAGTTTAATACAGTTCCGGGGTAGTCGGGGAACGAGTCGGGGCGAATGTCTGAATTGAACG
The DNA here is from genome assembly GCA_028455805.1 of Lasioglossum figueresi. Classification (NCBI taxonomy): domain Eukaryota; kingdom Metazoa; phylum Arthropoda; class Insecta; order Hymenoptera; family Halictidae; genus Lasioglossum; species Lasioglossum figueresi. The sequence goes on along the minus strand of CM052196.1, from coordinate 5,958,767 downwards.
AGCTCGCGTGTCTGTCCGGTGTGTGTGCGCCGCCTCTCGCAGTTGACAAAAGTCCGTCGATTTAAACTCGGGCTCGCCGGATTCCTCGGTGAGCAACTTTGAAAGGTTCGCCTCGCGACGGCAAAGGAAATCCCTGCTCTATTCAGGGGAACGCCACTCGACGGCAAACAGTCGATGCAAGCCGAAACCGGTGTCGCCAACAACTCGAGAACGCTCCCCGAACAATTCGCCTAGACACGGGACGGTAACTCCTCGCGTTCGATTAATCAATTCGTGAAAAGCGATCGATGGCATGCAGCGCGCGACGAGGCGCGCGGGTCTACAGATTCGCGCGGGAACAGCCTCGAAATTTCACGAAAAGTTTCTCTCGCTCGAGGACTTAATCAAACGACCATGGGGAATCTGCTCGGAAACCCTTCTCCTCTCCAGTGTAAACTGTGAAAGTTAACGAGATCTTCGTCTTCCGTTTGCGTTCTTCTGCTGCGAGCATTTCTTTCGCTGCTTACCGGAAACGACAATTGCCTCGAGTGGTCGAACTTTTTAAGCCCGTGTTTACGAGGGCAGTCGTCTCCGTTACGTTCGCTGTAATGAGATCTTTCTTTTGAATACAGAAAAAATGAAGGAGGATCTGCTTGCTCACAGATTTGCGCGGATCAAATAATCCGTTTTGAATGGTCGGAGGAGCTCTTCGCGAATATTAAATGCCGCAAACTCGGATGTTTCTAGGTAATAAGCGATTTCTTAGTGTTGCCAGGATTATGGGAAACATTGACTGATATTGTTGAATTAATTAACTCTTGTTGTAGTGGCAGTTCCCTTAACGAGAATACTTTTCTCATTGGACTAAATCATACAGTGCTGTTCGCTTGATTAGCCTCGGGTGAAAATATATATGAGTTTACATCAAAGAAAGGAATTGTGAGCAAAATTCTTGCTTATTAGCTGAATTCGTTTATAATATGAATTTGTAAGCGAATGTTTACATGGATATGTATACTTGCAAGAAACTTTGTGTTTGTAACAATAATATGCTTCGATATGAATAACCTGACATTTTTTAGTCACGGTTAGTTGTCGTTTTGCGATAGATCTGACAAGACATATCCGCAACAAGTCTACATTTCACATCTATGTTGAGTATGATATCCATTATCTTTTGTATGCCTCACAGAAACGACTTTAAAGTTTCGTAAACTATCTTATTCTTATGTTTACAGGGTATCCTATATGAACGTGGAGGGGGTGATTGTATATGAGAAAATATTGAACAAATTCTTTCCTGCTTTCCGTGAAATCTCAACCTCAAAATTCGGCGAATAACGCGTGCTATTGAATAGGAATCGTCTGACGCATCTGCTCATGACCTACTAATTCTACTTGCAGGATTTGAAGCAGTAGTGTAGAATATTTTTAGTTGGCTATAGGATTATTCATGTATATAGTATATTATTAACAGGATTAATCATGTATATAGTATATTATTAAGAGGATTAACACGTTAAGTGCCACGTCAGTCACCGGTGACTGTCACTGAACTTTTTGTTTAGGCCGCGTCAGTCACCGGTGATTGACAATGTAAAATATGATATAAAACTGAAAAATTTACATTGTTTTAAGTATAATAATTACTAAAATTTATTTAAAATTTACTTCATTTTTATTTATTACAGGATTATATGATTAAGGCATTTTAATGGATTTTATTGAAACACGGTAAACATAAAAACGGTTGTCCTGACGGACGCAGCGCGCGTGGCCTGACGGGGATTTCCTTAAAAATTCGCGTGGCGCTCAACGTGTTAATCATGTATATAGTATATTATTAACAGGATTAATCATGTACAGTGCTGTTCACTTGATTAGCCTCGGGTGAAAACACATATGAGTTTACATCAAAAAAAGAAATTGTGGTCTAAATTCCTGCTTATTAGTTAAATTCGTTTATAATACGAATTTGTAAATGAATGTTTACAACAATATGTACACTTGCAAGAAACTTTGTGTTTGTAACAATAATATGCTTCGATATGAATAACCTGACATTTTTTAGTCACGGTTAGTTGTCGCTTTGCGATAGACCAGAGACAAGACATATCCGCAACAAGTCTACATTTCACATCTATGTTGAGTATTATGTCCATTATCTTTTGTATCATTATTATCATTGTGCTAAATGGGTCGCGGAAAGTCACTGACTGTTGAGGAAAGTGGAAAAATTAAAGTTATAAAAGAAGAAGGATATTCAAACCGAGATAATTTAATTAATAATTTCTGCAATAACTCTGGAAATTATGGAAAAAATTATGAAGGGAGAAGAAAACGAGCTACAACGGAAAGGGAAAGGATTTTTTTCTGTCTGTGTTGTGTACAAGTATTTACTTAAAATATAGCGTTATGGATAAAAGATAATTTGTTGATTTAAAGTGTAAAGCGAAAATAAATGAACTGCTGTACTACCATTTTTTTATGTAATTATTTCAGAGGAGCGTACGAGGGCTAGAAAGAAATTTTTAGCTGTACGAATACAGTAGGAAACATTTATAAAAAATTTTTTTCCTGAACTTATCATTTTCTAACGATACCATGATAAATGTTGCAAAGCTTGCATAACGGTATACAACATGTATTGCGAATCTTCATCTGGTAGGGCGACAATAAGAAGTACGTACTTTATCAGATAATTTATTACCACCTACGCCACCGCTTACTAGATTTGTATGACTTCAGATCAAACTCAGTATTGTTTGTCGTTACAAACATTGGGATATTCACCACAATTTGTTTCTTAAAACCGTGCACGCTTGAAAAAAATGTTATATACGAAATATTATTATTTTTCGATGTAGAATAAGAATGTAAAATAAAAAATATGGATTTCTATTTGAAAAAATGAAGTGTCCCTTCATCTGACCCTTAAAGGGCCATTATGGAAAAATGTGCATAGCGCCGTTAAATGTGCCCCTTCGTATGAAGAATATTTTATATAAAACATTTTTTCATATTCCTGCTGGTTTCCGTGATAATTGACTGTCTCAAGATAAATGGACCACCCTATATCCTTGTCGAGATTGAAAATCGAGGGTCGACCACGGCGAACGATAATGTTCGTTGTTGCAGTAGCTGTTGTTCGGGTTGTTGTTGTTACCCGATCCAATTCCCGGTGGAACGTGTTACAAGATATTTGAAAGTTTGTATTACTCGATCGACACGACGAGCACAACCCCGGTTGGGAATCTGTCGGGTTCGAGGGGCCGCCGCCGTGTCGAACAATGGAAAACGAAAGCACCGGCCGGAGAATGGAAAAAGCACGACAAACGGGCCAATCGGAGAAACTTTCCGTGGGATAATTGCCGGGACGAAATGTGTGCCGGTGAAACTGTATTCTTTTGTTTTGAACTTCGAGTCTGATAGTCAACTGGAACTATGCACGATCACATGATTGCAGTTATATTGTTCTACGGTTATAATTGCGCCTTATCGACCTCGTTAGATTCGCGTTGTCATCCCTGCTCGATGTGCTTCAACCGCAACGATTGCGAGACGAGGCGAAAGTGAGCAGACAACGGCGCTTGTTTTGAGTACAAAAGTTTATATTGGGCTGGCAGGAAAGTAATTTCGGTATTTTAAGGTGAAATAAAACCCAATTTTGGGAAAGTTTTATGAGCGCGGAATTATGAAGCTACCAGAAAGATGGCAAAAGATCATCGAACAAAATGGAATATATTCTTCTATTCGTTGAAGTTCGTTGCTTGAATAGAAAAAAAATTGGCTTTTCATTTCACCTTATAATATCGAAATTACTTTCTTGTCAACGCAATATTTAACAGTAAACTTACCACTGCCGGTCAAATGTGATCGGTCTTACATTTTGAATTTTATAATTGGACCGTTTGTTTTTAAAGTGGTGTAAGTCCATTTTAAAAAGAAATGAGATGTCACATAATTTGTGGTTAATTTAGGGTCAATTTTTTATTTGGCGAAGACATAACTCGAACAACAACAACCATCGAGTTTCTAGAATTAAAATTAAATTAACCACAAATTATGTGATATCTCATTTCTTTTTAAAATGGACTTACACCGCTTTCAAAATAAACGGTCCAATTCTTGAAACTATGACGCGTTGCTTACATGGAAATTGATTCGATAAATTTCTTTATCCGAGCACATATTGCAACCAAAATTGTAATGTAAATAAACAGAGATTTAGTGTTAATATAATATAAGGATTATCGTTATTCCATAGTTTGGTGGGCACAGAACTGAGAGCGAATTTCTAAGAATTTTATTCTGCTCGTCAGTATCAAAACTGGCAACGTCCCTGGACCATTATCAATCAAACAAAACTAAAATATTAAACAAATAGAGCATTAATAATCTTTTTGAAATCAAGGATCCGTAGTTGAGAGTTTCGGACTAACAAACATAAAATTGTATCCATTTTAATAAAATCTTTTTAGATGATCTCGAGCAACACATTTGTAAAGAGAAAATACCATATCATTTTAAATGAATTTTGTAACCAATAAATGTAGCCAAATTAACTTCGACATGGAAGTATCATAACTAGACTGCAGATTTTTATGCATTCAGTGAAAAATATAAAAATTCAAGAACATTTTTATGTTGTTTTCAACGTAAAAGACTGTTAAGGGATGAAATATAAACATCTAAGAATATCGTTATGTTGTTTTCAACGTAAAAAGACTGTTAAGGGATGAAATATATAAATCTAAGAATATCGTTATGTTGTTTTCAACGTAAAAAGACTGTTAAGGGATGAAATGAATTTTGATTTAACTACTGGTTCCCACAGTCGATACAGAATATTTTTATTTCGCATAAAGATCCTGATCATAATTAATTAAACAATGGGGATTACAAGCAATTTTTCTTTCCTACATTAACTAATTTAGTTATGCTTTAATGGTAACCTGTAAAATAGTTGTGCTTTAGAAACCGCCCACACTTTATTAAAATTCCTTCAGATTTCCGTAGTTTTATTAACTGCATCGAAGATTGCATGCAATTTTAATCAGGTACACGAAATTGCCCGAGGGGGGACCCTGAATATCCTGCCAATTTACGCTCGCTCTGTAAGTAGTAAAATTGAAGAAAACTAGAAGTATAGCTGGAGAGTTACGGGCACGAACACACCGGAGTTATTCAGCTCCTAAATAATCTAAAGCGATATGCGAAATTCCAGCATAGAATTACGTGTCCCTAATGAAAACTGAGTTCAGCTAAGGGGAGGAACATTTAGTCAACATCGCCGGCGCGGAAACTTTCCGGAGAGGCGTCTCTTTAACGAGTGCAAATTGGCGTACACTGGAAAACTGCCAAACGGCCAAGTCGAGGTAATAAGATATTCCAGTCCGGTACCCATCGATTGTTGTAAGAAGCTCCGAGTGTCTTCCGAGTGTAACACTTTCCTGATGACACTCAATTTTCCGGGGAGTTCGTCTCTCGTTGACCTGAACCGCTGTCTCTCGCCAAGAGGTATCCACTTCTGAAGAAGCTTAGCTACTCTATTACCGAAAACCAACGAATCACAATCTTTCATCCATCAGAAATTACCAAGCGACGATGAAGGAGGCGATTTATTAAAACGAAGTAGACTGAAAGTGTGTAACGATTCACAAGGGAATGATTGATTTGAAAGATCTGCTTATTATTCCAACGGAGATCGTGCCTGCTGAAAATTGTTTTGCAACGTTTCGCTTCACAATTTCCAAATAGAAAATTCTATTCTTTTTAGTATGAATATTTAGCCATTGAACGGAAGTAATACAATACGACACAGTTCTAATATATTTTTCCCAATTTGATGGAATTTAATGTTTGACATTTATTCTAATACAAATAAACTCTTTTACTGAATAGAGCCTATATGTACTTGCCTTAACCCTTTGCACTCCTGTGTCGAGTGTGACTCGACATCAAAGAAAGTTCTTCCTTTATTTATTTAATTTCTTATTTTTTAGTTAAAAACAAATATAAGTTCCACAAATATAAATTACAACCAAGTTTAAGAGCTATATCTAACATAATTATAATTTATTTTAAATTTATTTTAAACAAAATTGTTTAAGATAAGTAGCAGTCAAGGAACTGTTCTTTGAAGTAAATTTCAAATAAATCACTGGAAATAGTAGGGAATTGTTGGCAATAAAGTTCTTCCTTTATTTATTTAATTTCTTATTTTTTAGATAAAAGTAAATATAAGTTACACAAATATAAATTACGACGAAGTTTGAGAGCTTTTATTCATTTAATATAATTAGAATTTATTTTATATTTATTTAAAATTTATTTTAAACAAAATTGTTTAAGATAAGTAGTAGTCAAGGAACAGTACTTTGAAGTAAATTTCAAATAAAACACTTAAAATAGTAGGGAATTGTTGGCAATAAAATTGAAAAATAATTCGGAGTGCAAAGAGTTAAGAAAGCGTTTAGGGTTTTCAAGATCGAAGAGACGGTTTCACGCGAAACTCAATTTGCGTGGGACCGCAGGAACCTGCAGGGTTCGCCGGCAGGTCTAAATATTATGGGTTCTAATCCTCTGCTATGTATCCGAAATAAATAATAGAATCGCTCCAGAGGTTCGGCTCGGAGTGCCTAGATAGGGCACGAGCAGAGGGTAATTATACGAAAGTATTCCACGAATGCAACGCTATTTTGAAAGATAATACAAAACGAGTTCTCGAACATGCCTACATTGCATCATTCCCTGGCCTGGATGGTGGCCGAAGTTAACTGCAATCGGTGGCCGGGTAGAATATCCGAGGCTTTGGTAGAACCCCTGTTAACTACATACGAGACGCCCCGGGGCACCGTCCAATTTAAGCCCTGCCCCGCACGTTACCCCGAAATAGGGTTACCGTATTATTATTTGTCGTTTTAACCGGATACCAGTTCGAATAAGCTGGATAAATTATGGTTCGGATAGGTCCCGTGACCGAAGTGTTGGAAATCATTTTCTCAGCTTGGAATCTTTCGGTATCGCTGTTCAATGGAACGAATTACAATAATGCATTAAACAATTATACGATTTAATTTTTAAAAAACATCTACGCGCCCGCATGGAACAAAGATTAATGTTTTTAGAATAATTAAGAATAGAATTCGAAAATTAAGAACTTTTCTCTAATCCCGTGCAATTTCTTTATACGAGAACAATGAATTATCTTTACCCCTTCACGGGCCGCTATATATCATTCCGCGGAAGACCCCGAAACTCCCTAATACAGTATTTTGTCAATAAATCGTAATTACGGAAATGCGACAGCTCATTTTTCAAGCTGTCGTTCGCGAATCGGGACTTGAACTGAAAAACAGATCCACCAATCCGCGCTGGAAGCTTCCATGGAGACAAATCGATCGGCGAAGCCTAAAAAATTTGAGCTTCAAAAAATCCAGGGAGCGGTTGAAAAAAAAAGCTGCGTACAACGCCGCGGCTTGGTTGATCCCCTCGTGGAAGAGGGGAGAATAACAGACAGCGAGGTTGAGAAGGGAGGGAGGGGCGAGTAAAAAAGGTAGAAAGCACGGAAAAGCTTCGTGCTAAACATTCCGGGGGTACAAAGCGGGCCGGTCCTCGCGAGGAGGAAAATACGAAGCGAGCTAGCGAGCGTGGGGCTCGCGCAATTCGTTCCGGATCGAATGGGATTTCTCGTTCCGCTTGGAAAACAAATAAAACTTCCGTCGCACTTGGGCAGCTTCCTAAGACCTCCGCCTTCAGACTCGGTGTTCCTTTCTTATTCCGAGGCTCGGAAGCTCGGAGGTTAGCGACCCGAACTTAATACGTACACTTATCACGCTGCAATGATCCTGTTAGCAACTTTTTCCACCCCTTTCTCGTTCGGCTCCCAGGTCCAACCCCGCGTCACGACCCTGTTCCCGCCGTAAGACAGGCAAGAAAGGAGAGACGGTTAAACGGCTGAACCTTTATTGGCTTTAGAAGCCACGAGAGTGCTCTTGTGTCCACCGTTCCTCGCCTTGACAGATCAAACTTTGTCGAAGGCAGATGAGGAAAAAATAAATGCGAGACCAGCTCGAATGAGTACGGGAACAGCTAGAGATTAGCTTGCCGGATGAGTGTTAAGGACTGCGTCTCCTAGACAGACGACACTCGCGCGCGACTGCACACAGGTGCCACTGTACACTCACACACCGCTAGGCCACGTATACGTACGCGAGGATTGCAAGGGTCCGGGAGACCCTTTACATTGTTGACCCCTTACATTGTTAACCCCTTGCACTACTATTTATTTCATGGCAACAGTGATTCAAAATTCTTCATCGTTCAGAATTTCACAGAAAAGAAGGAAGTTTATATTTATTGTATGCGTATGTTTTTCCAAAGGTTATAATATCGACTATAACAAAACAGAATTTTATTTCGGTTTAAAGGAAATTAATAATATACAGATTTAGTAGACTCTGTTCAGAATCTTCATCACGAGTCTGACTCGATATTGTAGGGCAAGGGGTTAAGACTCCTGATTTCGTAATAATGCAAAGACGGGGTTTCTTAGTAGTCAAAAACGCGAGATGAAAGATCAATCTAGGGGGCTGTTTGCCTTAAAAGTTCTACGTTTACGTTTACGACGCGTAATTCTCATTATTCGGTGGCACATCGACAGCCACGATAGACGGCAGCACCGTCGCCTGTACATTGCTTCTCGCAATGCTGCCGAATAATGAGAATTACGCGTCGAAAACGTAAAAGTAGAACTTTTATGGCAAATAGTCCCCTAGATTGATCTTTCATCTAGCGATTTTGACTACTAAGAAACCCCGTCTTTGCATTATTAAGAAATTACGTACGTATGCGTGGTCTAGCGGTGTGTGAGTGTACTGTGGTGAGTGTGTGCAGTCACGCGCGAGTGTCGTCTGTCTAGGAGACGCAGTCCTTAACTTATTTCGAGGGTCCAGGATTCGAGGGTCCAGGATTCAAGGATCCCATTCCCTATTGATTCAGAGCTCGCTTCAAGATCAACCGCGATGGCAATTCGGTTGCGACAAAGCTCCGTGTTTAACGAACAACCCGAGGAACCGAGTGGTTCATTTAATTTTCGGGAATGGCCATGGTTATTTCGGGAGTACTCTTTTCTCCACCGCGGACACTTCAGACAGGTAAACATGATGTAGAGGAGACCCATGTAAATGAAGTCATTGTTCCATTATTCTTGATTAAAAGAGGGTTCGCCAGCGAGTGTACCGTTATTTTGGGGATGATAAGTAGTTTGGTCGAAGGCACCGCTGTAATTAATCATTGGGTTTCTCTTATTTGTGGTATTTTATTTATTGTTCAACTTCACCTGTCAAGTGATCGCTTTAATTTGCTGACGAATGAACCAGGTTCGTAATGGTTTACGACAAAACAATGGCGTTTGTATCGAACAGACGAATGAACTCCAAAACTAGGCGCTCTGATTTATTCATATATTGCTAGACTGTGGATTTTTTATGCATTTATGGGAAAAATGATTAGGTGAAACATAACACAGTGAAAGTATTAGAAGAACGTAAGTGTATAGGCACGTTCTTTTCAAATAGGGTAAACTGTACAATGATTGACACCCTAAGCCAAAATCGTAGTAAAAATCTTTTTATCTTTTTCTGAAATGTTTAACGCGTTAAACGCCACGCCGGTCCGCACGGACCGGCGGCAGATTTTTCGTTCTTGTTATCGCCGCGCGCGTGTCGGTCCTTGCGTACTCGTAAGAGCCCGCTTGACGGCTAACTGTGGCGTGAACGGAACGGCACGTAAAACCGGCGTGGCGTTTAACGTGTTAAACGAGCTTAACTTTCTATTATTGTAAGATAATAGAGATTTTTTTAGTAAAATCAAACAGTTTTACGAGTCATAAATCTGTTATTGTAAAATATATTCAGTGAATAACAATCATAAGACAAATAGTACAGTCACTGGCACATTTGCTAACAGTCATATGTGAAACTCTGTTATGAAAACTTACAACGTTGCCTTGAAATGTAAATAAAAAGCAATGAAAAAATGATTTTCTATACCAGGAATTCTTAATATTTGCCGTTTAACCGTTTGCACTCGGAGCTATTTTAACTGGAAAATTAAACATTTCTTGCGATCTAGAATATTTCCATCCTGTATGATTTTTTAAATTTGGTAGATACGAAATTGATGTAATACTTCGTACAATACTTAAATGTTGAGTAATTGATTAGATACCGACAGATCTAATAATGTAAACAATATTTTAATGATTAGTACAGCAATTATTAATGTCGGTTCAGAGGCGTCACTCGAGTGCTAAGGGTTAAATCAAAAGTGGCAATAACTACTGGAGTCCCAGCAATAGTAGAGTTTACCCTATAATAATGTAATATGTAAATTTGTATGTAAATTGTAAAAATCTATGTAAATTTGTCAAAATTGTCTGAGAAAACAATGGTACGCAATTAACCCGGCGTTAGTAAGGTGGGAAAATGTATCGAAAGTGGTAAATGTATCGAAATAATATATTGTATTATAAAAATAAATACCTTTTTCATGAATACAAGATTAGGTATTGCTTAAGAGGCGTGTAATTTTTCAGAGTAAAAACGCAGATCCACGAAATTAACATTTTAAATACACTCAGGCCCGACTCGCTGTCACGCGTTGTTACAATGTTGCAATCAATCTAAAATCTCTGAGGTCTGTGAGACCCAACCTAACTAACGGCGGGTTAAGAGAATTATTTTTCTTTCTAAAAATATGTGAACAGTTATTTGGAATTAATATTCGGCAAAATGAAATTGTCGTTCAACCATAAGGATCCAGCAGCAAAGTCTTTCGGATCGAATATTTCATTGAAAATCAGTGGATGTCGCATAGAAAATCCTCGAGCATTCAGAGGGATTAATCAAATCCGAATTCGGGAATTCGGAGTTCGATCTCAAAGGAACGAGCCCTGCACGTATGTACAGCGGTACGGAATAATCACCCGGAGCAATTAAAAAACCCGACGATATTTCAATCGCGACCGGTCGATTCTAATTGTTCCGGTATTTCTATTAATTTACAATGAACGTTACGGCCCGGAAGCTGGGCGGGCGTAATTGAAATAATTACCGCGCGACCCGGCCGATCTGGTAATTAAGAGACGCATCGGAACGAAGACAAAGTCGGGCTCGTTCGGTCCTGGATGATGAGCAGGGAGAAACGGAAATAGAGAGAGAGAGAGAGAGAGAGAGAGAGAGAGAGAGAAAAAAAGAGCGGGCTCGGCGAGAGTAGAGGGGAAGGGAGGCAAACAAAACGAAAAATTCTGCTTTAAATTCAAACGGAAGCCGGCGATCGGGGCAAACAAAATTTTCCGTCGACGATTCGATGATTTATTTGCCCTTCTAATGACGCGTGTCGCGCTAATTAATTAACCTCCGTTCGCTCGAGCTCGCGCGCACGCCCGTCTGTCGGTTAAGGATTGAGCGACTCGCGTTTGTCCACCGATAATTGCGTGACAAATTTTAATTAATTCACCTGTAATGATTGTCGCGGTACGGTGTAACGGGGTAAGGGACGTGGTGCGCGTCCGCTCTCTTTTTATGGTTGTTTGCGAACGTGTGTTTTTCCCCGTGTAGCATCGAGTGGATCGCAACAATGGGAAGCAACTGGATGAAGTTACCGTTGCGACGAGAAAATAAGAAAATTGCGAAACTTACCGACATCTTTGGAACCACCCCATGTCCCCAGTTGCGCCTGGCGTGCTAATCGAGACAATGCGTCCACGTAGACACGGGATGCGGCTGCGGCACCTGGAAAATAATGAAACAAAGTGAACGACTGTAACTATCGAACAGCAGGTGCATTACGATTCTATTATTTTTGTTCCCTTCCTCTGCCTCTCTCTCCCTCTCTCTTTAATTCTCTCCCCTTCCGACGCTTTTAACGATAATTCAAACCCTGTGTTAATTAAAAGGGTCTTAGTTCGCTTGAAAATTATATTGATTCCGGCGGGTAAAAGGATTGGTTTAATTTCTGCACGGAATGCGTAACGACGGTTTTTCGTTTCACTTTTAATTAGACTTTAATGCAAGAAAACGATGTTAATGTTCGACCGCGAATGCTTACGCAAAGGCGTCGGGTTTTAGCAAAAATTTTTATAGAAATTAAAGTTTTTCTCCGTTTTCAGGGAAATGTTAGTGAAATTGATTAAAATACATAGCGTAGTTTCGTTGATAGAAGGAAATCATTGTAAGAAGATTACTGGAAAAAATATTACTTGAGCAATAATTGTTAGATGCAGTAGGAATATTATCATACTAATTTTAGGTCCTAATGAAATTTTAATGAGCGCTCGATATTTTCTTTGTCTTCTGTAGCTAATGAATCCTCCGTTTTCAATTTAATGTAAAATTTGGTTTAGGACATACTCGCCGTGTTAATTATTGAATGAATTAAAATAAATTAAAAAATGAAATCAACAGGAACTTAATGATTTTCTACTGGAATGTTTTAATCATCTTTGATGCAGTGTTAATAAATATACCGCCTAATTCATATTGAAATCGAGGAGTACATTATGCTGTACCAGAAAGTTACAGAAAGTAACTAATGAATCCTCCGTTATCAGTTTAATGAAATATTTTGGTTAGTCCATACTCGCTGTGTTAATTAACGAATGAATCAAAATAAATTGGAAAATGAAATCAACTGGAACTTAATGATTTTCTACTGAAATGTTTTAATCATCTTTGATGCAGTGTGAATAGTTATATCGCCTAATTCATATTGAAATCGAGGTGTACATTATGTAGTACCAGAAACCATATGAGTTTACTATTAATATTCAAATAATTAAATTTTTATTTTCAAGGATCATTAGTTTCGTTGTCCAGTTAAATAACTTATTGATAAAACTTCGAATAACTATATTGAATATTGTTGCATTGTTACTCTGTATAATATTATTGTGACTATAAAACAAAAATACTAAATATATGGTATATTCAACAGGATATTGAATGCATAAACTACACCATTGAATTTCACATTTTCATAAATAAATCGAGTGCTTCAATTTAATAAATATATATTCCATTCAATTATCAAGTAATTATACTTTCAGAAAAATTATTCTTAGACTACGGATTTTATGTATTTGTAGCATTTCTGATCTCCGCGAGATCATTACGGGCAATTTATAAAGAAAAATTAAATCTTCAAGTTCAACTTATAATTTCACATTTTAAAGAAACACATACAGCAGGACCAGAAATGAATCAACCATTTTCTGGTGTCCAGAAACAGAAGATGAATATTCATTCAGGTTGGCGTACAACTTTCGTGTTCCTTAGATTACAAACAACCACCAGCAACGGATTTAATTAAATCATTTAGATTTACAGCTGCATAAAGCTCCGCAGTTCGTTTACTGTATAACGCAAACAGCTGTATTAAAACGACACCGCGTGCCATAAAAGTTTCTTTCCACGTGCGAAGATAAAACTTCGTCGCGAGTCAGAAATTATCCTCGCGGTGGCTGCGACACGCCTTCGACGCGGCTGAACAAGAAATCGCAACAGTAATTGCGGATCACACAAAACTTCGTTAACTTTTACCTTATTGCGGTGTCGCCCTTTCGTTCCGCGACGTAATGGAAGGGTCCGGCAAAAACGGCGTCGGTCGAAAGGGGTCGACGAATAAAAACGCTGTTAGAAGTACTCTGGTTATCAATAAAGAACGATCATTTCCCACGAAAGCTCCTCGTTAAAACCTATGGAGCAGAAAAATTGGGACGGTCCGACCGGTTCGCGGACGAGGGGAACGAGGGGAGAGGCTAGATAAGTGGAAATTGGTGGTGTTCACCCTGTTTCCTACGCCAGAAAATCCCTCATAAATACGGGCGTTGTATAGTTCGTAACTGGCTACCGTGGCGCAAGAGGGACGGCAAAAGGACGGAAAAAAAGAAGGTGAGCTCGGACAAGAGTGGCAGAGTAGGAACGCGCTATATCTCGGAAGAAACGAACTTGTATAAAAGTGCGGGGCTTGTTTTATGGCGAGACCGGCGAGTATCGTTCGTCGGTTATCCCCTCAAGAATAGTACATGCTCGTCCCGGGTAGAAGTGGACACTTCCGATTTAATTGTAACAAAAGGAACCGGGCACGTTGATCTTCTCAACAAATCTTTGTCAGCTCTGAAAATTCTGTCGACCGGAAATTGTAGACTCTCCGGTAAACTTCTCGAGTTTCAAAGTTTTTTAATCAGCGTGCATGTCAGTCCCGAATGTGTCCGCGCTGAACGAAATAACTTTTCAGAGGTTTATTTTAAGCACTTCGAGGAGGTGTCCCGACGGGGTATTTTGCAAAGTTTCACGATTTTGTGACAATTTAAGTGGGAATCTTCTGGCCTGGTCCGAGATCAAGAAAGTTGACCAATCGTGGGAATACCTGACGATGGATTTTGCGAGTTAAACAAAGTCATTGCTGGACTGTGGATTTTGTGCTTTTATGACGAAAGTGAGTCGATGAGATTTAAAATAGTAGAAAGATTAAAAGAATTTAAGGATGCCGTTATCTTCAGGTGTCAAACTCTTTAAAGGAAGAAGACGTCTCTACAGGGCTTCTGACTCGTGCAATTCAAGCAGACAATTATTATTTTGCATAAAAATTCATAGTCTAGTTATTAATTTTATTTACGCACGATATACGAGGTATGTTAACGAATCTAGTTATTTAAGCACATCGATAACAAACAAAGCAGTTGCAGATAATGGTGGAAAATTGTAACCATTATAATTATAAGACACTATGCATGAACAATTTTGCAAATTACTAAAATAATTCCGACGTTTCGATCTCCATTTAGATCATCTTCAAGGATTACTAGAATATATAACGTGACCGTACCACGTAATAAAATCATTGTTGTAGCTAAATTGCGAATGTGTATGCAAATATAAATATTTTTGTATTATATTATGAAAACGAAGATCATTCAGGATGTTACCGACAGCGGATTTTATAGAATTTTGAGAAAAAGAGAAATCTAATTGAGGTTTCATTAAACCGTTTCTTCATAAATATGCATGTTTACTTTTTAATGTTTCAATATACGTATAATTTCATTGAATTATCTTGAATTTTTTACCATTCTCTTCAGGATAATCTTGTTCTTTCTTCTTCAAAATTGTAAAAAATGATCAAAATACTTCGATTAAATATGAATAACCAAATTCGATTAATTTTTCACCGTGTATATATAACTGACATAGATCTACAAAATTGATTAGTTTCGTTACACGTGTAGATAGAAAAGTTAAACCAATAGCAATTTTCCCAAAATTTTGTTTAATTCTTTTAACATGTAAAAAGATCTGTCAGATCTGGTTTGGTTTTAAGAAAATTTTGCGAATTAAAATGTGATCGAATACTTTTTTCCACGGGTTGTACATTAGAGTAATTGTTATAGCTTTCTATCGATCGTATTTGTTGTTAATAAAATTGTTAATGTTTTCGGCGCAAGGGTTCGATCATTTGTTACTTAATTTACAAAGCAATTTTGCAAATTACTAAAGTAATCCCGACGTTTTGTTCTTCATTCAGATCATTTGGAAGGGTTACTAGAATTGCGTCTGTGAACAAATTTTTAACAGATTAAGAATATTTTGAAATTCAAGAATACATAACGGAGAAAAGGAAAACTGCTGGTGAAAATGATTTATGAAAATTAATAAATTCGACGTCAAACTATAATACTTGTAGAATGCATGCCGGTTATCGAGACACCGAGGTAAACAGTAAATGATCTGAATGAAGATCGACAATTTTATTTACTCATTTTATGTTAAAAATTGAAAGTCTTCTGTTTAGAGAAATTAAATATAAATCTTTGCCTCTTGAAACAATTAGGTACTTCGTATTTTACTGTTTTGAAATGAAGATAAGTTTTTGTATAGAAAATCGGAGATAGAAGTATTTCTTTTGAAATTTGGTGAGGACAGGACAGCTCGACCCTTAATTTGTAGAATGTCTTCGCGACTGTCTCGAAAGACTTTCTTATAGAATGAAGAGCCAAACGAAGGACGTGGAGGCTGATCCTGTCTACCCATTAGGACTTCCTCGAAGAAAATCGGCCACCCTACCCATTCACCCCTGTTCAGACAAAAGCAGGGCATTAGAGAAGAACCACCGGCGAATACCAATGCGTTAAGCAACCGAAAAGCTTCGATATTAAGTCGCACCCTCTCCTTTAATCCGCACTGTTTTTCTCGAAGTACCGCACTTATTGTGTACGCAGCCCGAATAGGAAACGGAAACTTGTCAAAGCACTTCAACGCGTCCACCCTTCCCCCTTTCTATTTCCATTGTAAACGTTATTCTATTAGAAAAGCCAATTAAGCGGCAATTCTGCTATTAGGAAGATCTGTTCTATTGCAAGACGAGGGAGTTTCCTAAGTAGGGGACACGTAAGATCTTTTAATAGATATAAAATCATACGTTTTTTGGTATTAGATCGCATTAAGAATCTTACATGCCAAGCCGATGTTCACAAAAGTACAAAATTAAGTAATTCATTTAAAAAAGACTGAGCATAGATAAAACAAAGTTCAACATTAAAATGATTTTTCTAATATTCTCACGCCTCATAGATTCCAATTTTGGTTTACTTAATGGATCGTACTAAAAATTGTTTTTCAAGTTTGGTAAAAAAATTATGTTGATCATATATGACAGATCAAATTTGTCTGACATATGTTTTTTCATGATAAGCATTTCTAAAAAAAAAGCACTTAAAACAAATTTTTTTTATAATTTGGTAGACACAATAATACCATGCAAATTTCGTTTCAACTCTTTTTAAATGTCGTTTGTTGTTCTTAAGGTATTTCACGAAAATACTGAATTTTTTCAAAGGTTGATTTCACCCCTTTGATGCGAGTAGTAGCACGAAAAAATAGGATTGTGTTAGGTGTAACTTACTCTACTCGTGTGCAAAGTTTCATAATGTTTTGAATTTAAGGGTGCGATAACTTTCCTTCTCTCTTACTCGTCAAATTGTTTACATGCTACATTTATTAGTTGTACAAATTAATTCGTGTCTTTGTCTTCATATATATCAAGGTCATTGCAAGGTCATGTTATCATACATATCTGAATGTATTTTTCGATTATTTACACGATGCAATACAAAAAAATGTAGTTATATATCAAAAAACGTCGATAATCTTGATAACTCCTTCAAAAATATTCTTGCCAGACGTTTGGTTCATCGAGACCATGCACATTACGTAAAAAATATTTTCTGCATTACAATAACCTGAAGAGATATTTAGGTTGCCTTATTTAAGCGGACCACCCTGTATTTGGTGTTCATTTACAAACAACCAAAACATACTCAAGACTTGAACATAAATCCCACTATTTTCCATACAGTTGCGCCTTTTTACAGATGATCCCAGTAAACGATTTGGAAATAAAACAAAGTATCAAATAATAATTATGGAAGCCACGAATTAATTTGTACACCTAATGTTTTAAGGGAAATTATGTGTTGCAATTGCGCTAGATTCGCAGACCGAGAAGCGAACGTTCAACACTGCTTTTTGCGACAAAATTACCAGGGCAGCAGTTTATTACATGAGCTGTAATTTCATCGGTAAACGTCTTACAGATGATTGATGATATCAGTAAACGATTTGGAAATTAAACAAAGTATCAAATAATAATTATGAGAGCAACGAATTAATTTGTACACCTAATATTTTAAGGAAAATTATGTGTTGCAACTGCGCTAGATTCGCAGACCGAGGAGCGAACGTTCAACACTGCTTTTTGCGACAAAATTACCAGGGCAGCAGTTTATTACATTGGCTTTAATTACATTGGCTTTAATTTCATCGGTAAACTTCTTACAGATGATTGATGATATCAGTAAACGATTTGGAAATGAAACAAAGTATCAAATAATAATTATGGAAGCCACGAATTAATTTGTACACCTAATGTTTTAAGGAAAATTATGTGTTGCAATTGCGCTAGATTCGCAGACCGAGAAGCGAACGTTCAGCACTACTTTTTGCGACAAAATTACCAGGGCAGCAGTTTATTACATGAGCTGTAATTTCATCGGTAAACGTCTTACAGATGATTGATGATACCAGTAAACGATTTGGAAATGAAACAAAGTATCAAATAATAATTATGAGAGCAACGAATTAATTTGTACACCTAATATTTTAAGGAAAATTATGTGTTGCAACTGCGCTAGATTCGCAGACCGAGGAGCGAACGTTCAACACTAATTTTTGCGAAAAAATTACCAGGGCAACAGTTTATTACATGGGCTTTAATTTCATCGGTAGCCTACATCCGTTCGCGAATCCCGTCTATATTACAGAGAAACGGCGTTTATCGCGCCACTTCTTTCCAGCCACCTGGTGAAGTAGGCTGTGCTAATTAGTCTTGTTGCAGGAATCACAGCTTGCCGGAGTAAAACACGTGGAAATTCAAACGACCTTGAAGCTTATAACGTCTATTGCAGGCCCGAGCTCCATCCTGTTCCTGGTCCTTGTCCGAAAGCGCTTAGGTTGACGGGGTGGCAGCCTCCGGCCGTTGCGGTGTTAATTGTTATTCTCGGTCGTTCTCCGTAATTACACCCTGCTCCACCGACGAAGGCCTGGTCCGCCTTCGAATGTGCAACACTAAGAGACCCTGCCATGGTTGCAGTTTCCCATTGCAGTTCGATTCCAACGAACCAGCTCGAAATGTGAAATCAATTATTCGATATTGGACCGCCTTGTAAATTCGTGTCGATTTTTCAACGAATAATTACTCAGGAACATTTGACCTGAACAGTTGCGTTTGATTAACGCTTCGACTGCCGCCGTTTAATTAACTGCCTAGTTTAATGCAACAAAGACAGGGAAATTAATTTACAGATCTTAATCGAATTTTATACGAATTTTATATATTGATGGGAAAATTCATGTTTATGATGGATAAACAGTCACAAATAGCATTTTTAAGGACGTTTCGTTAAATAATTTATGTTGATCAATCCTTGCAAATTATTCTACTGTCACGGCAGAGATTGAGTTTTGATTCTGAATGTTTAGCGAGTAAAGAGTATACTAAAAATGCTAAATTATGACCATGGCGTGCTTGTCTGCAGTTCTGCATTTTGTATTAGTTAATAATGAATATGCTGCTGATTTTATGCATTTAGGACAAAAATGAGTAGTTCGAATACAAAACTCTGAATGTATTGAAAGAATTTGAATACAAATTAAGAAATTAAACGAATATCTATGTACCTCGCGCTGTAAGAGATGAGGCTCGTTCAGACAAAGGGAAAGAATAAAACACTGTGTTGTTAAATGGGTGTACAAATCATTTGAATAATGAGAAAATAAATAAAATCGCAAGTACTTTTAACCAACATCGTCATTCAAATTCGAAATAAATTGAAACTATTTCCGTGAATATAATTTTGAACACTTTACCTTCCGGAAGCCTATTAATATGATTTTCAATAATTGTGCTGTACCAAAAGAAATCATAGAAATTTTCTTTTACATTGCAATCTTAAATGAAACTATTAGTTGACGTTATTGAAGGTGACTTATTAGTTCACAATGAAAATTGCTGTTGCTACTGAAAAAGTGTTTAGCTGAGTACCATAGATTTTTTGAAATTATGCAATAATCATCACTATTATGTAATAGGATTTTCAATAATTGTGCTGTTCCAAAAGAAAGCATAGAAATTTTCTTTTACATTGCAATCTTGAATGAAACTATTAGTTAGCGTTATTAAGGGTGACTTGTTAGTTAACAATGAAAATTGCTGTTGCTATTGAAGGTTCCATTAAAAAGTGTTTAGCCGTGTACCATAGATTTTTCAAAATTATGCAATAATCACCAGTCGGTAACGTGTTAAAATATTTTCATTAATGCAGCAAAGGTTTGCAACAAGTTTTTCAATAATTTACAACAAAAGAAGGCTTAAAGAGATGTCTTCAGAAACTATAATCCCATTCCTTTGTATGTTATTTTCAAGATAAGGCTACTAAGCAAATCAGATTGTGCTTTTGCCCCAGTTTCTAGTTCAAGCCACAAGAAAAAAATAATGATCTAAAAAGGATACGAGTATAAAAATTAAAAAAACTAAAGAAACTAGAAGCTGACATCATTCAAAAAATATTGTAACTATGAACGAAGCATATTATATTATATTTTAATAAAATTATTAATGCTTTCGACGCAAGGGTTCGATCTCTTTTTTTTAAATTCAGTAATTTATTACAAGTGAATGTGGAAGTGATAAAATTGTTGAACTTTGTAACATTATTCTTAATAAAATTTGGAATTATATTATTAGATTTACATTTTAATAAAAACAATTTTCTATTACTTATCTTAGCAATACATAATTTCGTGTTGGACCAGTCCTTGAGAACCTTTACAATTTCAAATCCAACCTGTCTTGACATTGACGCATAAAAACTTTCCTTTATTGTGAATGTTTCGCCATCCATGATAATCATAGGTTTCTATCGATCGTGTTTGTTAATAAAATTGTTAATGCTTTCGGCGCAAGGGTTCGGTCATTGAATGATTGCGCCGAAAGCATTAACAATTTTATCAACGACCAATACGATCGATAGAAACCTATAAATATTATATTTTATTCGAGTTTTTCTCCATATAAAAATGCGAAATCGCACGAAAAGCATCCGCAGCCTAATCAGAAGAATTCTATCGCGAGGTGCACCGCGAGATTCACTTTCAACGAGTGAGAGAGAGGGAGAGATCGTTCCTTAAAAGTCGTTTAGGATCTGATCCGGAAGGCTCGAGGTCCCGAACGGTCTGGGGAAAGAAATTTTCCGTGACAGCCGAC
The DNA here is from genome assembly GCA_028455805.1 of Lasioglossum figueresi. Lineage (NCBI taxonomy): Eukaryota > Metazoa > Arthropoda > Insecta > Hymenoptera > Halictidae > Lasioglossum > Lasioglossum figueresi. Next base: position 5,937,905 of record CM052196.1, on the reverse strand, counting down.
CCCTCCTCGGAAATGAAGCGGAAGAGAGACGCATGTAATCAAGCGGATGTCGACGCGGAATTTGGTGGAGGGTTCCCGATACCGGAGGTACCGAATATGACGCAAGGGAGCAGATTTTCAGAGTATTAGCGACCCTTCCTGGAACCACCGGCTGCTCCACACATCTTTTATCACGCAGCCTGCACGGGGATTCCGACTTTGCGCGAGGTCGTCGCGTGAATGCTTCCAACCGGAATGGGGTTCCGCGACCTTTCTTCTTTCTGCGACTCCCTCCCGCAACACCCCTCCCTTTAAATCACGTGTTCTGCTTCCCCCCTTGACACGATCCTAAAGTGAAAACGCGTGTCTGGATACTGGGCTGATTAGATCTCTTAATTGTCGCTATAGGGTTGCTACCGAACAATGGCCGATTCTTCCACTTTGTGTTGTACATATAATTACTCTAATAGTTTGAAAAATACCGTAGTTGTTCCTTATCTTGAAAACATCTCCAACGACGTAAAAAGACTATTTCGAAAAGTAGGAATACACACTATTTTTAAAGTCCCAGATTATTTAAAAAATTGGTTTCCAACGATCAAGGATAATACCTTGCACAGACCAATTAACTAAAAATATTCATACGCTTTTGAACGACTATGCTACACGGAAAAGAAGTTTTGAAATCGTTTTATAAATACTAATTCCAAGAGATATTACTAGATTGTTGTTACCAGACTACGGATGTTTATGTAATTTTCAATTTCTATAGACAAATTTTAAAAAAGTGGCATAAAATTAAATACTATTTTTAATGGGAACAGCCTTTGTAGATCCAAAACAATCAAAAATTTTACTAAACTCTGGAATTTTATATTCTAGCATATTTTGAAAATTTTTATAAGCCATAAATGCATAAAGATCCGCAGTCTAGTTATTAGTAAATTGCTACTGTTACACAAAGATTCATTTATTACATCCTCAGCTGTGATGAGATTAGTAGAGTTTTAAAAAATAGTAATGGAAAGTACCATCAGATAATGAATATAACAAAAATGTTAAAAACAATATCAGGAACAGTACAAATATTTTAGATAAAAATAATAACTGATTGTTGAAAATGTTCTTAGTGCATTATTATTAAACTCACCGTTTGGGGTAAAACGAGAACAAAACGTTCGATACACAATTTGAGCATTTTATGGTTGCCTTATTATTTCGCAAACCAATATGAATGATCATTTAATCATAAGCGTTCCGGCATCAAATTGAACGAGATTTAGCAATTTTACGAAATGAGAAATATTATCCGGTGGTTCCTTCATACGTAATTTGTCGGGAAAATTAAATCAGGCGGGGTTTGATTTGTCGATACAGTTATCAGAATTTCACGTCCCATTCTCTAGCGCGACGGATAATTGGAAATTAATCTGCGCGGCAAACTTTCGTCGAATAAAATACTTCGATTCCCGTTCGAAATTCATTTCGACGAATGTAAATATGACGAAACCACTCGGAACTTTGTTCGCAATCTTGAAACACTTGATCAGATAATTTACTTAGAATCGTCGCGCGAATGCTGCTTTAAACGAAGCCCGACTTCATTTCACCTTGTTGGCGAAGCGATCATCGTAAATGTGTATTACCGAGTCCAACGAATTCGCTTCATATTTCTCGTCTATTTAATTTTCATAACGAGCTTCGTTTCAATTTTAACGTCATGATTGGAAAATAGCATGCAATCTTCATGTCATTTCATATATTCACATTCTATTAACATTGTCGCGTTACTCTACAGAATTTTTATTTCTATATACAAAGAAAGGTAGAAAACAATTGCAACTTGTTAGTCGAAACAAGAATATTTTCTTTCGTTACTGTTTAAAACATTTTGCCGATGCAGAGTTTGATACTCGGATTAAATTTTTACGTAAACATAAACGTTCTGACCACAGTGTCTTCGTGAACATAACAAAAGTACTTCTTCTATAAAGATATTATACCCGATTCATATTTGGTACAATTATTTAAAAAAATTAATTTAATGTTCAAAATTGTTTATGATAAATCGAACGTAAATATTGTAGACGCCCATAAGAATATTTTTAAAAACTAGTATTCCATGTTCGGCTATTTTTTCCGACTACAGTAATTCTTCAGTCGGAGACACTATTTTTTAATGACTGCGTCTAGCGCGCCGAGACTTCAAACGAGAGCCCTTTTCATTATTTTTTTATGAAACTTTTACTACCTTATTTCTGGCATTTTTCTGATTAAAATGACACCAAACACGATATAATTTCAACTGTATTTAGTGGCTTAATCGACGATGAAAGTTTTAAACGCAACGAAGAAGAGCGTATGGGAAAGAAAGAGACGCGGACAGTCGCCGTCGCCGTCGATTAAATCACTAAATACAATTAAAATGGTATCGTGTTTGGTCTTGTTTTAATCAGAAAAATGCCAGAAACAAACCACTGAAAGTCCCATAAAAAGTCCCATAAAAAATAATGAAAATTAAGATGTTTGAACATTCGATTCATGGTGTCAATGTAGTGACGTTCACACCGATATACCCGAGCCGAGATCAATCATCGCCGCTCTGCGGTGCGGCGCGACGTTGGCCGGCAGTGGAGTGGGTATGCACTGGACTGCGATTGCACTGGACTGCGATTGCACTGGACTGCGATTGCACTGGACTGCAATTGCACTGGACTGCAATTGCACTGGACTGCAATTGCACTGGACTGCGATTGTACAGGCGACCCCGGACACCGATTGAAGAATTACTGTACTCGGAGCTATTTTAACTCGAAAGGACATTTACCTTGTAACCACTCATTTTTATCATAGATGCATAAAATCCGCAGGCTACTCATGCCATTGGCACACGATATAAAATCTCGTAACACGCATACGAACTTAGAATCGCAATGTACCAAGGAATCGCTTGCATTGGACTGCGATTGCACTAGACTACGATTGCACTGGACTGCGATTGCACTGGACTACGATTGCACTGGACTACGATTGCACTGGACTGCGATTGCACTGGACTCTGATTGCACTGGACTGCGATTGCACAGGCGACCCCGGCCACCGATTGAAGAATTATTGTAATTGTATTTATAACAAGGCCATCACAAGAATAAAATGAAATATTCTTTAATATAATATTATAAATGGGCTATCATTGCCCACTTTTCCTCTCAGTCAGAATAATTACAAGAGCACGGCGCGACAATTAAAAATTCCATGTTTAAGGGGTAACGAAAATATCAAAGAGGGAGAATCCCCCGTGTAGGACAAGAAGAATTTGTTTTCCGGTGGTATCGACGAGAATCAACACCCTTCGTAATTACAGAACCGGTCCTGGAAGGGTTCGAAGAACACGGCGGCGGCGCGGCGCAATCCCGAACCTTTCTGATAGGGACGTCGCATTAAATCGCGCGCTCGATGGCAGGCTAATTAAGCATAGTCCCATAGCGTGTAATGCGTTCGCTTCCGACTACGGGCGAATTAACTCGAATTCTCGATGGCTTAACAAAAACCCACCTCGCCGTTCTCGTCGTTTCCAACCCTCCTCGTTCGTCTAGCAGCGTCAGGAACGCCGTAGCGAGAGTCGTGGATCTGAAAAACGTAGCCCCGTCGCCATAAAGGTGGGGGCCATCGACAGGGGTAAACAGAAGTCGGGGGGCTGGGTCTGAAAGGATGCGACTGAATCAGATTCGTCGTTAACTAATTCGTTTCAAAAACCGGAGGCGACAGAGCCACTCAATTAGCGCCACCCGGTCGCTATTCTGTCGGGCGACGAGGATCTCGGCTTCAACCCCCGCGCCGTTGGGGAGGACTGTCGCGGAAATATGGGGTTTTCCATCGTTCCATCGCGGCTGGATAACGCCGATGGCTCCTGCGACGATTCCTCGAGAACGGAGAATTACGAGCTCTCCTCGTCGAACTGCGAATGCATTCTTCCGGGGGATGTTTAACCCTCCGTTCGGCCTGACTCTTTCCCCTCGTAACGAGCAGCTTTATTGTTACGATATCTTTTTTCTTGATAATCCGTCCCGCATTTTCGCAACTCGTTGTGTCCCTCGTGCGTCGAATCGACATAACGGTGAAATATCAAATGCAACGGAACGACAAATTCAGCCATGAATTCAAAGAACCGTTCATTGATTTATTTATCAATTTTTTAAAACACGTTTTTGAACGTACTTCTTGTAGACGCGCTAGTCTTTCTACTGTCCTTAATGCGGCAGCTGTTCATTTAATTAATTCGCTAGAATCTGGATAATTGAATGACGATTTTAATACTCTGGGTTAAAATAGAACCGAATGCTGATTGGCGCTAACGTGGAACGGAAAAAAGAATACCGCGTAAACGACGTGTAATAGACTGGATTTTATGCATTTATGAGAAAAATTATAACAAGAAAAAGATGCGTACGAATGGAATGCTGCGATCAAAGGCGTGTGTATCGAACAAGTGCTACGTTTTAAGTGGAGACACGGGTGACTGTTTGGATAAACGAAAGAAAGGGGTACACCACGCGATGGCATGTTTACATATCTATATTGGGACGCAACCACAACATTGTATGTAAATATTTACAATTTTGATTTTTGGCTAGGTTTTCAGCCGAAATACCACTCTGTGAGCGGTGCGCCTAAAGAAGTTTTCACTTCAAAAATGTGTCCGGGTTCCAAAAAATCGAGCAATACACCGAATCTACTAACTTCGTACCTCACCCACGAAAGAACTATCCCCCTAAAAAATATGTCCGGTGAGAAATTCGGTCTCCATCTCGCGGAGCTCTCCATCTTGCACCGAGGGAATGGAAATGTATCCGTGGGCGTAGCGGCGCGACGATCGAAGCAACAAAGAGCCGGGACGCTCGGGGAATCCGACGTTAATGAAATAGAAAAGCGCGTCAAATCGCGCTCGAGGGATAAGAAGAATGGCGGGCGAGTCCGCGCGAACGCCTTTCACGAGCGTTCCAATTCACCGGGTTCCGGCCGCTCCTTGTTTGTCTATTAACAGCCTAGCGGGATGCTCCAGAGGCCAGTGTTGAAGAGGCCTGAAGTAGAGAACCGGTTCGGAACGGTCGGAGAAGAGAGGTCTTCCTGGTGGCTCCGCGTGGCCGCGGGCAACGAGCTTTTCTCTCGCGCGGAGAAGTCGGGTGATAAGTGTTCATTGGCGAGCAGCGGTGAAAAAAAAAAGAAGTCGAGGAAAGAGCAAAGTGGTGGAAGAAAGGGATGGAAACGAGGAAGAGGCGAGGAGGACAGAGAAAGAAAAGGGGAGAGGAAAAAAGACGAGAGAGGAGATGGAAGCCGGGCGAGAAGAAGACGGCGGCATTTTTTAAAATTAAATTTCTCGCGCGGTCGGAGAAACGGAAGGGTGGTCTTGCAGTGTGCCGCTTGGCCTGGAACAATAAATAAAAGACACACCCCCCATCCGCACCCCATCCGAGCCCCCGCGCGCCGACAACAGGCCCTCTTCCACAACGAGGAACGCCCGAGTTGAGGTTGAAGTATAGAAGCTCGGTGCGCGGGCGAGTTCGCGTTCAAGAGTACCATAATTTACGCTCCACTCGTTTCCTCCTCGCGTATACCTAACGTGTACGAATGAAGCATAAATTCAGCCGCACCTCCTTCCTGCCTCCTCGCCTCTCTTTAACCGGCTGTCTCTTTTCCACGTTTGCAACCCGGCCTACTCTTTTCCATCGGCGGCGAACAGGAAACTCAACGTTTAGCAGCGCGAAATAGCTGCGGATGAGGAAAGAGGAGACGAGAGACAGCGAGGCAATCGGCGCCGCGCGGGTGCGAAGGTGCCACGGAAGAGGGAAATGGAACGGAGCTTCGACCTTCGAGGTCGACTTCTTTCTTTGCGAATTACCCCGGACTGAATGAGTAGTAAAGTTGGAACGACGGAATGCGTGCGCCGCGGCTTAATCGCCGCTGGATTTTATAATTGCACGGGGGTGGACCTTTCTTCTCGTCGTTTGGGATCGCTGTTCGTGTGTTCATCGTGCACCGAAAGAATGTAATTCTGGAAGTGAAGAAAGGGGCAGAGGCCTCGATGTGCGTGAAAGAGATCTGCACGGTATTTGTGAATAATTTGTCTCACTACCGTGGGACGCACCCCTTGAACCACCCCTTAGAAACTTGATCGTCACGATGTGCGACACGGCACACTTGCGAGATACTACATGTGTTTGATTATTGCGTTATCAAACTTTTGTCACATTTTTCTGATTAAAATGAGATCGAACGTGGTACAATTCTTGTAATTGAATATGTAAATATGATCGAAATTGTGGGCTGCTTTCTTCCTTTCTCGAATCTACTGGTTAACAGGAGAAAGGTAAACATTTCTGGTTACGCATGGAAAAGTTTCACCAAATTGTGTCGTGTTTGTCATAAATGTGTAAAATCGAAACGCGTCGTACTTGAAACTTCTACTTACAATTGTAATTTGTGAATTTAGTTACGGAGCAGCTCGTAATTAAATTTTTCAAGTAAAAGAAACGAGTATCCGTGAAACACAGCACGACAATATGCTTCCGTTGTTCGCTGAAAAATTAAATGAGCTGAAATCGTTGACAGTCTTTTCGTAACAAAGACGGATGCTGGATATTAAAGTGGAAATTCATTGTCAGAAAGTGAAAAGGTACAGGAATGAAGAATATCTGTGTTCAGTGGTCCCGAAGTCAGTCACCAAGGGAAATTAGAATATTCTTCTATCCGTGTCGACACAAATATGAATTCTGAATCGAATAAGGGTTGCGATATTTACACAAGCGCTAGCGAAACGCAGGATCGTCAGCAGTATTAATATTTCATAGCATTGTTTCCATATCCTCTGTTGGCTGAAAGCGTCTTGAGACCGTTTTCCCAATATTTTTCAGTGTGCTTTGAAACGCGTTATTTATCGACCGGAAGGGGAGCGAAGTAAAGAGCACGTTGGAAAATAAAGAGCGTACAAAATGCGGCCATTACATTTTTCACGGAGCTAACGTGGACAGCGATAAACATTAGGATAGAAGACAATGTGGACTGCGCTGTTGCATCGTCGAGCGTTCCCTTCGTTTTATAGAATAATGAAGTTGGAAATATCATCCCAATTCTACTGGATAAAGGGGATACACTCGAGAAAGGAAGTCTTTCCAAGGCCATAAATATTGCCATCCGTACTTTTAGAAGTTTCAAACATTTATAACTAGACAATGGATCTTTATGCAAAATAAAAATTTTCCACCCGAATTCCAACAAACAAGAGTGACTTAGAAATTTATTTTCTCTCTTCATATGTTCAATGGATTGAAAATGATATAAAAGTATTATTAAATTCGTCTAATGTTTTTAATGTTTTAAATTACACCTACTGGGTTTTGTCACAAACGCATAAAATCCGCTGTCTATTTATAACAATTAAAAACCATTCAACAAATACAATAGAAACTTTTGATGCAAGATAAATGTTTAGACCTCCGGAATACTCGATTATGAAATTATTAAATATTAAGTGAAAGCGATTTTTATTCTTTTTATATCGCGGTGGACCTCGATAAAAACACTGAAAAAATTAATGAACAATACTTATTACCAGACAGCGGATCTTTACACAAAATAAAAATGTTGTACCTGAATTGCAACAACTTGGAACGAAGTGGAAGGTTATTTTCTTTCGTAATATGTTTAATGGATAGAAAATAATGTAACAGCGTGTTGAAATTTTTCTAATGGTTTTACTTTTTTAAATTACACCTACTCATTTTTGTAGTAGATGCATAGAATCCTCTGTCTACTTATTATACTGTACACTGATACTGTAAAAATATAGATGACGACGTCCTTACACTTCGATGCGAAATCTCACCAGACTAACAATTGTGTAAAAATATAATAAATAAATTCACGTAACATTCCGAACAGTTAATTGACACTTACGTAGAACTAAAAATTGTCCATTGTTAAACGATGCATGGACTTTAATTATTAACGGAACAAAACGGCGAAGAATTACAGTTTCAGTGGTTCATCCCACAAGATTTCATCCATTACCGTAGAGATTAATTTCAATCTTGTTTACCCGTGTTCCGAAACTATTTCTTTATTAATATTAATTACGCCCGTAAGAAGCGAAATAGTTTACGAGTCGGAAGGATAGCAGCCGCAAAACCGTAATGAACATTGGGTAGTAAAGGTGGATTTATCTCTCCACTCCAATGAATAATGTATGCCACAACAAATGGCACTAGAGTAGATTGGGAAAGGTAATCCGAGAGCGCACTATGGTTTTATTTTCGCCCGCGTCATACGGCCACTTTTTAGGCAGATTGCGCTAATAAAAAGTACCGTTCAGCATAAACAAAAATAAAGAAAACAGAAACAAAAACAAAACAATGTACGCAAGGTTTACGCTCGATAACCACGTCTTCGAAAGGACGCTGTTCTTTGCAGTCCATAAAGAATTCAGCTTGCCAAATTCGAAATGGAAAGGAGGAGCGAATAAAAAATGAACGATTCGTAATCTCGCAATCCGAAGAAAACGCGTGGATCGTCTCGGAGATGTTCCGGCCGGCAGGGAAGTACAAAACGAAATTACCGTCTTCGCATTGAAGCGATAAAAATTGTATGGCTGCGTTCTGGAGCACTGTTCCGCGTCGTGTCTCACAATTCATTCCGCTCGTCGCGGAGTCGCCAGGTGCATCAAGATTTTTAAAAGCGTTCCACCGGCTGACGGAAGATTAACTTCTTTCGACGATTCGATAACGCGAACGTCGTTGCATCGTCCATCCGTTTGGTTCACCCCGTTTTCAAGGACAAAGAGCTGGATGTGGGGAAAACGTGCGGCAGGACGAGCCACAAAGAATGAGAGAAATGGCGGGATACTGGCCAAACGGACCGAGGATATAAAACCGTCACGAAGAACAGACACGGAAAACGGAAGAAACAAAGCTGCCCTCGGCCAGGCCGGGATTTCACGAGTTTCCACAACACGGAGCTCCGGTATTAACTTGGATAACAATAAACGTTAAGGTCCGGTACACGGTGGCTTGCGTTTCCGGTACACTTGCAGCTACGGAATAATCCACAGACGTTCGCTAAAGCGGCCAGGTCTAACGTGAAAATGGCTCGGAACGTATACAGCTATTGTTCCGCGTTATTTGTGACCGGACGCGCTCCATAGAATCCCCCTAATTTCATTGCGTTCGTAAGAGAGACGGCGCTCTTACCACTCTAGGGGGGCGAAGACGTAATAATTGTGTACGGGGAGTTACAAAAACGAGGCCACCGGTAACATCTATTCAGAGGTCGGCATTATTTGGCGAAACAAAAGTTCAAATACTATTGAATACTTTAGATTTTATTTTGCTTTCAGAAAATTGTATTTTAAATGAGATATACAATTTCGTTAATGAAATATTTCTATTTGAACCAATCTGAACCTGAAAAGAAAATATTTCTATTTCAATAATTTGATCCACAAAATAAAATATTTCGATTTGATCAATCTGAAACACGAAATAAAATATTTTACTTTTCGCATTGTTATAACGCTTTGAGAAACCGCATAAACATACGACTGACACTCATAAATGTATCGAATTCGAATCATTATTTTCAGCAATAATATTTAAAATGGAAATTGAAAATAACGACGGAATACAAATATTTTCAATATTTTTCAAATACAATACTATTTTCAAAAATTACTGCATCAAATAAAATATTTGATTTTCAAAGTTGTACACATACTTTAAAGTAAATAGGATTATTTATTATTTACTATTATTAGCTCTGCATCTATTCTATGGGATTTGCAGTATTGTATACGAAGACAGCGAATAATTTGGGTATCTTTGCCTTCTCTCGGTATGTGAAGACGATACTGAGCACCTTGGGTATATAATGTTTAAAAGTCCATTATCTATATACAGTTTATTACACTTATCGCAATACAGATGATTCGCGATTTTAAAATAACTACGGTTGGTTTGGGTAGTTGTTCTAGTCCTTGCGCTCTTTTAATTTCGTCTAGTTCTGTCTCGTCGTGTTCTGTCCATCGTCACTTCGCATTCTTCGTGATTGGTTGAGTGTGGATTTAGGTGGGGAAATGTACTGTCTTGTAATTGGTCGTGGATGCATTAGGAGGAGTTTAAGTTGAGAAGTGGAAAACTGTCAGGAAGTTCCTTGGTATTGTCTTCGGTCGCTCGTGCTGTCCATCTGTCGGTGTTGAAATTGTCAGATTGCGGTGGTTGCAAACTGATAGAGTCGGTCAGTTCGTAGCTGAGGTGCATAAAAACTTTCTACTTGAAATTCAACAAACTGGGCTGAAATAAATATTTATTTAAAAACAAAACAATATACTCAAGGTTCACGCTCGATCGCCACAACGTCTTCGAAAGGACGCTGTTCTTTGCTGTCCATAAAGAATTCAGCTTGCCAGATTCGAAAGGGAAAGGAGTAGCGAAAAAATGAACGATTCGTAATCAATACGTGAAATTCAACAAGCTGGTATGAAATAAATATTTAATTTCGGTCCTAATATGTTTAATAGGTTGAAAATAATGTAGTAGCGTCCCATTGTTCTGGTGTTCTTACCGCAGAACAACGTGGAACAACTTTAATAGCTCGTTTGATCCATTCATAAAAAAGTTATTCTGATTTGAAGTGCGTGCCATTGATTACGAGAGTACACACGTTGCATTTTCAATTTAGCAGGATACCACTTCAAGGACAGGACAGATCCGATCCAGCCCGGATTGCAACGAATGTTAGCAGAATGGTACCCTGGAGTCCATTCCTAGCTACCGGAATCATCGTTGTCACGCCCGGTTCAATCAACGGATCCTCAAAAAGCTCAATCCATTACGTCGTAACCGATCCGCAGGAACGGATTCTCAAATCAGCGGGTTCTGTTCGCAACGAGCGCCAATGAAGTTCTCGTCCCGGTGGAATGTGGAAGGAAGCATCTGGTCGGTAGTATTGCGGTTCATCAGGAGAAAGAGGTAGGGTATCGGCGATAGGTTGAACAGAGGGAGAGAAAGAGAGAGGGCAGGTTCTCTGAAATGGTCCAACCGGATAGAAATGCTGAGCAACCCCGAAATTGCCCACCTCCTTGTTTGCGGGCAGCCTGGCGAAGGGTGGTTCCGGCTAGCGTGGAGGGGTAGCCGGGCTCTCGAAGGTTGATGGTTGCGTCGACGAGGCAAGGGCATCAGGAATTGGAATCGGCACGAATGTGAGCGATTCCGCTAACCTCCCCCACTCTCTATCGGTCCTTCCTTCTAGGCTAAGGGAGCCGTATACATCGTCTGTGGACACTGTCTTCGAGCTGTCTCCCGAGTTGCTTCCAAAGCCAACCAATCATCCTTCGTCTTCGTTGATCTGTCTTCAACTATCGGCAAACTTTCGCCCCCCTCGGAATGGACGTGTCCCGGTCTGATGGATCAACCACCAATCGCGACCGGTCCTCTTCCACGAGACGTTTCGATATTGAGTTCCGGAATCCGTGGCGGATGGCGTGCAGTTTTATGCGAATCGGCAACCTCGTGGATCAACATACTTTGGGGTCTCGCGACGACGCGACGCTACTGTCGAACCGTGTTTGATTCAGCATCAGCGTGCGATCGATAGATACATTCCTGGTACAAAGTAGTTAGATCAATCAAATCAACCGCCATTGTCGCAGCTATTCTCTTGTTAGAAATGGCTGTATAAGAGATCCTAGGATAATCTCATCCATCTTTGCCGTACGTTAAAGATATACATACTTCAGTAATCGAAGACTTATTAATAAAGAGGTTTCAAAGTATCGAATACTTTAATGTTGACCCATTAATTTCCCGGACAACTTTGTTCGTTTACATTTGATACTAATGTTTGTACTGTTCTCGGTTTTAAAAGAGTTCTCCAACGGGCGCACTGAACTCCCTATTTTAATATACATATAATCGTTGCAACGTCAAATGTTTATGAATGGGAAAAAATAAATATTGGGAAGAAAACATTTCAGGAATGTAGAATTTCGCCACTCCGGATATAAATATATAAATACATTAATACATTCAATAATGGAATTATTATATCATATCTGAAGAATTAAATATTTGTGTTCGCACGTGAAAATGATAAATTTTCGTTATAACAAATAAAGTGCTTCGATTTTATTTAGTTTTCTCGCGGAACCGACGATCAACGTGTTAATTGTGGATTTTATTTTTGAGAACACTAATTTCGGCGTATTCGATCATTTCTGGTTTCGTAATATCGTCGTGAACGTTTCTATAGAAACTCTTCGTGTTGTGGATTTTGTGGTTCTAGATATGAACTACGGTCGACGGGGTTATAAAGCGGAGAGTCCGCGAGCCACTGTTTTACGGTGCAAAAACTGTGGAGTCCAGGGATTCTCATTTTATGAATATCGTTCTAGCCGCAATGGGGTAACGCATAAAGTATTCAATATATCGGAAAGGAGGCAGTCGTTGCTGCGGACAATCCTGTCACACTTCCACGGTATCTCATGCGCGCAATACCGTCCGCAAACCTCGGTATTCTCCTCTGTCCATGCCAATTTGTCAACGCCAAGTACGGTCTCCTTCGTCGACAAATCAACTTGATGCGACACGTTTATAAGCACAAGGTAAGTCTCATCGCTTGTTCCTCCTCGTCAACGTTGGAACGCAACAAAGTTCCAAAGATACGTTGAATTCGCCATCCATTGTAAATGTGTTTTGTTATCGATCGTAAGGTTGTTAATAACAAGATGTGTTAGTGATATCGGCGCAACGGTTCGATCAGAGATAATATCTCCAAAGATACCGTCGACTCAATTTTTTATCTTTTGCAATTTATACGTCTGTCGCGGCAATGCACTCGCGTTGGAAAAGTTATCAACTTTTATTTCGGATACTCGTTGGAACCAATATTTCCAATATTACAAATTGAATCTTTCCAATATTACAAATTCAATATTTTCCACGGCGTTGGATACTTCAGTCTCTCTGTTCGAAAAAATTCTTCTCTACGTTTTTTGTGTGCAGAAATTGCAAGTCTGATCGATAGCTGGGAGAAAATAGTTGAAATTCTTTTCAATCTTTTTACAGAAAAAATTACAATCCTGGTGAACAGACAGGCAGGGACCTTCGAAATAGTTTTTCACAACAAAAGGTATACCGACAAAGGATTGGAAAACTTCATTTACCACCTGATAGGTGTATGCTCTTCGATAATGACTTGTACTCGTGCATCTGTACCAATTGCTGCAATATCAACTGTAAATATTAATATATTAAAAATCCAATTCTCGAGCAAGACTAGTCTGCTTGATCAACCTCGCAACCCGGCATAGTTCCAGAGATCTCGTTGACTCCATTTACTATCTTCTCAGACTTTTATTAGCAACAACTTAACCCTCCAGATTAGGCCTACGACATCGATGAATTGAATTGGCACTGTTCCAATTTTTCACATGACAATTTACTCGCAGTGTTAGAAAGACATCAATATTTCCTTCGGATGCTTCGCGTAATCGAATCTTTTACCTGCGTAGAAAACGCCGTCTCTGTATCTGAAAACATTCCTCCTTACGTTTCTTCTACAGAGGAACTGCAGCTCTGATCGACAGATGGGAAAATCTAATCAAAATCTTTTTCGCTCTTTCTGCAGAAACATTACTACCCCGATGGGTAGACCTTTGAAACAGTTTTCCTCAAGAATATAAACCTCGGCGAATAATTCAGGAGCTTAATTCGTGATACACTGTTCAATGATTACTTCAATTAAAACCGCATCAAAGCGGCGTCTACCAATCACTGTTCCGATAAGCATCGCGTAGAACCAGATTCTGTAACAAATGCAAGATTTATGTTCGACGGGTCGTTATCGTAAGTATTAAAATTGAATTTCCCGTCGTTCCGTGGATACTGGCAATTCTCAGGGAAGAACAGTTGATATCGAGAAACGTTCCTTCGCCGATCCGAGCAAATCTCGCTGAAATGAACCATCCTCGGCGCGTCAACGATGCCGTGACACGCGACCCAGCTCGAGTTCGATTATACCAGGTTGGGCAAAAACCGATACGGTCTTTCTTCCTCTCGAGGCCTGGCTCTCGCTCTCTCTCTCTCTCTCTCTCTCTCTCTCTCTTTCGTGCTGGCAACAGATTTTTCCGACGGTCGGATCGAGACACGCGGGTTATAACACTCCAATTTCACGGGCGAACGCTCGCCGGCGAAATAAAAAGCCGCGGTAACCGTCGAAAGGTACAATTGAAAACGTTGACGTGTTCGGTGGCTGCATAACGAGAGCCATTCCTCAAGCACGAAACTTTTCGAGAAATAAATGGGCGTCGGTGGAGGTTTTTTCCCGTCTTTTTGTACGGTACCGGTCTCCTCCCGATCCGTCACCGAACGTTTCCGTTATCCGGCCCCCGCAGGGCTACCGACCGTGTCGATTCACCGTCGATTCGACAGTCGAAATATCGATCCCGTCCGGCCAACTCGAAACACCGCTACACCGCTGACTGACAGGCTTAAACTGCGGCTCGTGCGAGCTCCGAACGGGCGGAACAGCTTCTGATAAAGATCCTACCCGGAATTACCCTTGGAAAATAGGTACGCCGATCTTCGTCGGTTTTTCCGATCATTTCTTCTTCGACCCTCGCACGTCCCCTCTGTCAATTCAACAGATTGTTCCGGGCAAGCGGTACCGCCTGCGTGTCGCTCTTCTACTCGTGAACGAGTCGAATAATCTTATTTTATGTTGGATTATTACTGCGCGAGCACATAAATTAATCGACTGGGAAATCTGAGTCTGGACGAGCATAGCAGCACTAAAGCAGATAAAATAAGTACGTAGAAAATAAAATTCTGGACCATTAATCTCGTAAAATACGCGCAGAGCTGGGGAAAATAGTATTTCAAATAGTAAATAATAAATAATCCTATGTATTTTAAAGTATGTGTACAACTTCGAAAATGAAATATTTTATTTGACGCAACAATTTTTGAAAATAAAATCATTTATTTGAGGCAGTAATTTTTGAAAATAGTATTTCGAAATAGTAATTTATTTGAAGAATATTTAAAATATTTGTATTTTGTCGCTATTTTCAATTTCAATTTTATTTATATCTATTCTATTTATTTTAAAGTATGTGTACAACTTCAAAAATAAAATATTTTATTTGACGCAGCAATGTTTGAAAATAAATTCATTTATTTGAGGCAGTAATTTTGAAAATAGTCTTTGACAATAGTATTCTATTTTAAGAATATTGAAAATATTTGTATTTTGTCGTTATTTTCAATTTCAATTTTAAGTTCTCAGAGTAATTTTAGTTTCTCAGAGTATTATAACAATACGAAAAGTAAAATATTTTATTTCATGTTTCAGATTGTTGAAATAGAAATATTTTATTTTGTGGAACAAATTGTTGAAATAGAAATATTTTTTAATATACTATTTTCTTTATTCAAAATGTAATCTAAAACATTAAATAGTATTTGAAATATTTGTTTCTCCAAGTAATGTCCACCTCCGAATACGTGGTTTTTTGTTTGTTTTAAAATAACAATACGGAAATAAAATTTCCCATTTTGTTTCGGTATTATAAGGTATTATAAACTTGACAAAAAACTAGAATTACTATAAAATAAATACTATTTTAGCGATCATTCATTGTATGTATTTATTTATTTTGTAATGCCTAATTGAGGTATAAACTTCATTTTATAAACGGTAGAACTAAATTCAATGAACCTTCTCTTTTTACTTGTGAAATAAAATATTGTAACATAATTTTCTCAATAAAATAGCAAGAAAAATCTATTTCTTCAAATCTATGGTATTCTAGCTAGAAAAGATTCATTCATGAAAAACATTTTTTTTGTAGACCCACTTTTCCCAACTTAATAAACATTATATTTTCTAACGAGTATAATTGCTCTAATCTTTTCTCTTTATTTTATTCACACTTATTATACGAAGACTACTACCTCCGTAACTTGCCGGGACTGGCAACGTGATTATAAAGAGTAGGAGATACGATTCTGCGATCCTTTCATTAGCTGAAGACCCTCCTTTGCTTTCCAGTCCCTCTCTTGCTGTGATTAAGACTGACTAATTGTAAGATCCACTCGTTCTTGGTTAGTTTCATGATATCGCGAGGACGGTGTAATTACAAAACGACCGTAAAAGTTCTTTGGTATTTTAAAATTTAATTCTAAACTGAAAATTGTAAGATTCAAACAATCTTTCATTATTAGAAATATTAAATGTAGAAGTGTCCAAGTAGCAAACAAACAGTGGTTGCAGTGTCGTTAAAATAAATAATTCACCGAAGAAATTGTTACATTTTTTAAATGAAATACCTAACTAAAAATGTTTTACTTTTACGAGCTCCTCAGTCCTTATTTCATCAATAAACTGAAGCTTTAAAAAAATGTAATAAATATAATATAAATATAATGTGTATGTAAACAAGTAATATGTACAAATATAATATCTAATATAAATAAATAGACTGCGGATCTTGATGCAAAATAAAAAATGTCTCCGTCGATTCCAAGACACAGAGGTTAAATAAAAATTTCTTTCTTCCTTTAATTATTTCATTGAACTAGAATCCTCAGTCCTTGTTTCATCAATAAACTGAAGCTTTAGAAAAATGTGATAAATATAATATAAATATAATATGTATGTAAATAATTAATATGTAGAAATATAACATCTAATATAAATAAATAGACTGCGGATCTTGATGCAAAATAAAAAATGTCTGCGTCGATTCCAAGACACAGAGTTTAAATAAAAATTTCTTTCTTCCTTTAATTATTTCATTGAACTAGAACTAATACGTTGACGTTCTTAACTTTATTTAAATGCGTCCACTGCTTTAAATTGTACACACCAATTTTTGTTATGAATGCATCGAATTTGCAGTCTGTTAAAAAAATCCACGAAAAGTCAACGACATTTCCAGCCAGCTAATCAGACATTTCCCCTAAAACCAGTTAGGTATGCATCCACAACGTGTAAAATGCATTCCCAACAAGACCAGCGTATAAACAAAAGTACGAAACCAGGCGTTAATAAATGGGAACAGTGGAGTTCGTAGCACCTGCAAAACGTGAGCTCGATAAATCGATCGGTGATCAGAGTCGCTTCGATATTAACGACAGTTTGAACCAGTGCGAGGCCATTGAATTTCCACTAGCGTACGCAGGATGCGAGTCACGCGGCGCGTCAATATTGTTTTTCCTATAATACAGCTGATATGCGAATTCCATAAATCACCGGTAGAGAAGCGAGCTTCGCCTCGGCTCGTTCGGCAAGCGGAAACTCGACCGGTTCCAGCTACCTGTCGAACTTAGGATCAAAAAATCCATTTTTCACGATTTAATACCGGGCGGAGAGTCTCGTGGCCCTGAGACGCGGGGGCGGCCGGCAACAGCTGCCAACGATGCTGCCCCCGATACCCCATCGCAAAATCCGGAATCGTAAAATTCGAGAATGAAACGCGCGCACGGTACGTGAGCGCCGCGAGGGCTTTATAGGACATGGAGAACTTTCCCTTCGAAGCGCTGTGACGCGTTCACGCGCCGGGTTACGCGGCGCCGACCATAAATTTTACTTCTCGTTGAAAAATAATAAATGACGGGAAGCCAGTAAAGCGCGAGGCGGGGAAATAAACCGACCGAGCCCGGCGAAGAAAGGGCCGTTTCCCAAAGAAAGAAGTTCCCTGCGACGCTGAGACCGACTTAGCGAGGAAGTTCTCGCTTTCGTTCCCCAAAACAGAATCTTCCACTCGGTCGCTCGTAAAGATTTTAATGCGGCCTTGCCAGCTCAACCCGGAACTCAACAGAAATCAACGAGAATAAAAATAAGAAACCCCGGAACGTTACGCTTCGAACTCCCGTTGTCTTCGAGGGCTGCCGGAGGATCGGATTGAAATCACTCTTATAGTTATTGCTGCCGATCAAGTTTCTCTATTCGCGATCTTTTCATTGGCTTCGAACGATCCGAGAAATCTTTTTGATCGTGAATCTCGACTTTTGTTCCTCAAAACAGAATCTTCGACTCGGTCGCTCGTAAAGATTTTAATGCGGCCTTGCCATCTCAACCCGGAATTCAACAGAAATCAACGACGATAAAAATAAGAAGCCCTGGAACGTTACGTTTCGAACTCCCGTTGTCTTGGAGGGCTGCCGGAGGATCGGATTGAAATCAGTCTTATAGTTGTTGCTGCCGATCAGGTTTCTCTATTCGCGATCTTTTCATTGGCTTCGAACGATCCGAGAAATTTTTTTGATCGTGAATCTTGGGTTTCGTTCCTCAAAACAGAATCTTCCACTCGGTCGCTCGTAACGATTTTAATGCGGCCTTGCCAGCTCAACCCGGAACTCAACAGAAATCAACGACGATAAAAATAAGAAGCCCTGGAACGTTACGTTTCGAACTCCCGTTGTCTTGGAGGGCTGCCGGAGGATCGGATTGAAATCAGTCTTATAGTTATTGCTGCCGATCAGGTTTTTCTATTCGCGATCTTTTCATTGGCTTCGAACGATCCGAGAAATCTTTTTGATATAAAAAAACTCATATTTTATAGAAAGAAAAGAAATATAAAGGAAAGAAAATATTTCTATTTCAACAATTTGATCCACATAATAAAATATTTCTGTTTCAACAATTTGATCCACATAATAAAATATTTCTGTTTCAACAATTTGATCCACATACAAAAATATTTATATTTCAACAATTTGATCCACATAATAAAATATTTCTATTTCAACAATTTGTTCCATAAAATAGAATATTTCTATTTCAACAATTTGATCCACACAATAAAATATTTCTGTTTCAACAATTTGATCCACATAAAAAAATATTTCTATTTCAACAATTTGATCCACATAAAAAAATATTTCTATTTCAACAATTTGTTCCACATAATAAAATATTTCTATTTCAACAATCTGAAACGCAAAGAGAAATATTTTACTTTTTGCATTGTTATAATACTCTGAGAAACCGTATAAACATACAATGTATCTTATCGTTAAGAAACGATTTACACTCATAAATGTATTCAATTCGATCCATTAATTTCAGGAATAATATTTAAAATTGAAAATAAAGACGAAATACAAATATTTTCAATATTCTTCAAATAAAATAGTATTTTCAACAATTACTGCCTCGAATAAATTATTTTATTTTCAAAAATTACTGTATCAAATAAAATATTTTATTTTGAAAGTTGTACACACACTTTAAAATAAATAGAATTATTTACTATTTACTATTTAAAATACTATTTTTCCCAGCACTGACAGCAACATTACAACATACTTGAATGTTTTATATCCTTTACTGGTTTATGTTCCACACAACCAATTTCTTCATAAATGCATAAACATCCTCAGTCTACTAATTACGAACAGGAGAACTAAACATTTGGTAGGTAACAAATTTTTTGTGTCGATTGCTAGAGATTATGGTTAGATCTTCATTTTTCCAACCCTTAAACAATCAGTACCCTTCAAACAATTAGTACGCAGTGTAATACAAAACAGCATGGAATACAAATTATTATACATAAAGGTAAGCTTCTTACCGTTAGTTTTAAGGTTTACTTTAGACTTTCTAGGATCAAGAATATTGATTAGAATTATGAATAGTCCGTGCAAAAAATGGTAGACTGAAGTTGACGAGATAAAATAATCCTCTTAGGCAAGAAAGACTCAAAGAAAATGTTCTTCTCAAAGGAAATGTATTACTTGAGACTTTTGTTACATTGTTACATTGTTACATTGTTACATTGTTACATTGTTACATCCAGAATATAACCTAGATTTTAACCCCTTGCCGTACCTTTTCTTTTACAGTTACAGTGATTAGAACGTTTTTATCCCGAAAAATGTCGTAGAAGAGAAGAGAAAATTTATATTTTTTTTATGGCTAAATTTATTTTAATGCTTAAACATTGATTACAAACAAAACAAATTTTATTTCATCTGCAATCAAACGCGTTACATTCATATTTGTTAGACATTGATAAAAACCTTCAATATGAATCCTTGGTAAGTAAAACACGACCATTTGATTATAACTATGAATATCAATCTCGAGACTAGAAACTGAATGAGAATTCGCCATAGTTTAATCTAATTGAAAATTTATGAGGTGCCTGCAAAGCCGGAATAGTCAGAATGGCCTACCACGAATAAATTGATCGTAGCAGTTAGTCATGTATGGTGTCGGAACAAATTTTGACAAATTGCCAAAGATTAATTGATTCCACGCCGAAGTGAGTAGAAAATCTCGTCGAGACTAAAGGTGAGCTTTTAATAATAAATCCATGTGCAATGTAAAAGATCCATGTAGATTTTGCGATTAATAAAGTATATTTTCAATGGAATAACCTGTGTCATATTCATTCGAGTACTATACTTCCCTAGGTAGTCACTAGACAGTTCTCTAGATAATCCCCAGATATTTCTTGGTTTGTGCTGTCGAACCCTAAACCAGAGAGATTCCTTGCGGTCAAGGAAGTCAGATCTCTGATCTTTAAACCTTTGATTTTATGGGAGGTGATGGCTTCAACTACCTTGGCGAAGTGATGAATAGAGCCCCAACATCTGCGGGTTATAGGCTAACTCTTCGGTACTTGATTGAACGACTATAGAGCTGACGCCCTCATCGATCCACTTTGGGAGTTAATGACAGTATAAATAGTCTGCCGAATAGTTTGGAAACCATCAACTTTGATCAATTGTAAATTAAAAGAAATGTTCACCTGTCGCTATCTGGGACATTGTTAATGCTCGACACTGAACTTCAGGCGTTTCGTTTTACACTTCACTTATGTTTTAAACAAACACATCAAATTGCAAGACAATCGTAGAAAAATTAAAAATTTCACAGTTTCTAGAACGGGGAATTTTAAGAATGCATGACGATCAATAAATTTTTAATAGAAATTATTGGGTCGTTCGGAAAATCATTTCGTTTTCTTAAGAGAAAATTAAAGCCAATTTTTTATCATTTAGAATAGGTTTTATGGTATTTTGTTCTATGGTCTTTTGCGATTTTTCAGGCAACTTAAGGATTCCATGCTCGTAGAATTTCTGTTTTTTATTATCAAAATATTGAGTTATATGACTTTTCACGATTTTATTTGAAATGAAATTTGCACCGCATAAAAAGTGTTGAAAAAAGTAAAAGTTATAATAATCGATGGTGCATCCTCTCTTTAAACAGCGCACAATTTTTTCTTTCGCGCACTACATTTTTACCCTCCTGGTAGTAAAAAGGCTAAAGGTGATGGAAATGCGTACAATGATTTTGCATATTTGATATGATGATAAAAACATACTTGAAAGATTAGAAAGCACTACAAGGTAGGAAATTAAGATATACCACGATCATAGGTCGGCATTATTCGGCGAAACAAATATTTCAAATACTATTGAATATTTTAGATTTTATTTTGCTTAAAGAAAATAGTATTTTAGATAAGATATATCATTTCGAAAATCAAATATTTCTATTTTAACAATCTGGACCTGAAAATAAAATATTTCTATTTCAACAATTTGATCCACAAAATAAAATATTTCTATTTCAACAATCTCAAGCACGAAATAAAATATTTTACTTTTCGCATTGTTAAAACACTCTGAGAAACCGTATAAACATACAGTGTATCTTATCGTTAAGAAACGATTTACACTCATAAATGAATTGAATTCGAACCATTAATTTCCGCAATAATATTTAAAATTGAAATTGAAAATAAAGACGAAATACAAATATTTTCAATATTCTTCAAATAAAATACTATTTTCAAAAATTACTGCATCAAATAAAATATTTTATTTTCAAAGTTGTACAGATACTTTAAAATAAATAGGATTATTTACTATTTAAAATAAATAGGATTATTTACTATTTACTATTTAAAATAAATAGGGTTATTTACTATTTACTATTTAAAATAAATAGGATTATTTACTATTTACTATTTAAAATACTATTTTCCCCAGCGCTGACCACGATTTTGCGATTTAAAATAAGGTTAGTAATAACTAGACTGCGGATCTTTACGCAAAATAAAAAATGTTCGCATTGATTGCAGGACACAGGAGCCAAATAAAAATTGTATTCTTGTTTTAATTATTCTATTCAGCTGAAAAACGAGCACATTGATGTACTTAAATATTTTTTACATATCCACTGCTTTAATTTGTACCTAACCATTTTTGTCATAAATGCATAAAATCCGCAGTCTAGTAATAACAAATGGAAGGCAATGCCATCTCTACACAAATGATGAAATTGATCGGACGGAATTTTCTAAAGTATTTTTCGTTATTTCATTTTCGAGATGCAATACGATTCATGTAGCAATGCTGTCCTGAATGATAAAAGGGTTTAAACAAACGACAGAACAAAAGTAGAGTCGGTATAAGTAAGTTGACTCGTCAGAGTAAACAGCAGATCCACCGTTCATTAGGACAACAGAATTCTTGGTAGACAAACAGACTAAGCATCCTTTAACTCCACTTTATCCGGCTGAACCCTCGAGAAAGATTCATCATCTCGATCCAAAGTAATTTCCTCCCATTTAATACGCTCGAACAGCCAGTTGCAAAGGATTAATAAGTCAGGAGCACCGCCCCGGGGACCGTAAATCAATATAAAAAATAACATCCATATTTTTCGATGCCTCCGGACGGTTCTAAGTAGTCCGCCATTTTTCTTGGATTTACGATTCCGAAAGCACACACAGCTGCGAACGCGGCTTCTTCGCGCAGTTCATCATCGCGCAGTTCATCATCGCGCGTTGATTAGGGAACTGCGGTAATGAACGAGGAAGACGACCCTGAGCTACTTAATTATTTATCGGCCACCGCTGCCGTGAATCTTTGCGAACCGTTTAAGGTTTCCGCGCGGGATTAATGCTGATTAATGGAAATGTTCGATACAGAGGACATCTCCTATTATCTCGCCAACAACGGCTGTGCTTTCGTGCGGGAGAAAAACGAATTCAACTTCTCTGATACCTTTCTTGCGACCAAACGAACTTTAATCCTCCGATTCGGTCTGCTTCCACGGAGTAAAAGTCTTTTAATGGCACTTAGCTACCACCATTTAGGGACGCAAATATATTACCAGATATTTTGTGCGTTTATTTGAGGTATGAAGCTGAAAGGTTATGCTCGGGAGCTCTTTACATTCGTTCGTAAGTACAGAATTGTATACAACGCATTGTGTGTAATTTTCAATCACAGTTCTGTAGATTTAAAATGACTCTGAGATATCAAAATGACCTTGAATTTTATCATAGGTTTCTTTCAAAGTCATCGTATCATATAGTAGTAACAAAAAGGTACAGTTGGCTTTGGAAACCTCCAGGTCACCATATCTCAGAAAAAATGAGATATAAAAAAATTTAAAGGCGCTCGTTCGACACGTCTCTTAAAAGGCTAGGATTTATATAAATAATTGAAAAGTTTACTGGTACAACCAGTACTTCACCCTGTTATAAATATATACATGTACAAGAGAATAAAATATTTTTTTAATCGTCCACTGAATAAAAATCGTATGGAATACTAGAAGATATAACTTGAAATTTCTTTAATAGCTGGAAGATATTAAAAACGTTCAACGTTTAAGGCGAAATCACATGTAAAGGGATATTTCTTTTTTTGCGTGCAATAAAGTAATAAGAGCGAAGAATGCGAACGATGCAAAGGGTGAAAGAATCGTGAAAGGAGTTTAATCGAATTTTTTTCTGTGCCTATCCTTTGTTACTCACGCACAAAGTAGATACGCAAGGGCGCAACTACATTCATGCCCTCCAAAACTACCCCAAACAGATTCCTTCGACCCCTGTCTGCCTTCCCTAACGTGTTCGGGATATTCTGTAATATTTACAGCTTTTCTTCCTAGTCAAAGAGCCTTCAGCTTCGAGGAAGAACACGAAGAACGGTATGTGTGAACAACTCTGCAAACAGGAAGGGCGGCAAGAGCTTTCTCTGTTCTCCAGCCAATATTAGTTCGCCCTTAGCGAAGCAAATTGTGTTAATCTTGTTTCAAATATCGTTTGCCCTATTACTCTGTACGCGCATTGTTGGAAACTACACGACGCCGCGCCCTCTAACGCGTTTTCTTTGAAATTCAATTTTCCGGTGGCGCAAATTTTACACCACTCCCAACTATACGTAAACTAAAATAGGCGTCTTCGCTCTGCTACTAAAAGATAGACGAATCATTTACAAGTAATTACAATGTTTCTTTCGGCTATTAGTAATCATTTCTGATTCAATTAACATAATACAACCGAACGAAATATCTATTTTTCAAATCGAAAATCATTTTTGGAGAAGTATAGTATTTCATGCATCTGATGTTATCATTGTTTTTAGTGGCTGTCTTAACAAATATAATGCTTTCGCGAATAAACTTTGTACTCGTTTTACAAGTCCAAAAAAGAAATGACAATAAAATTATTTTTTAAATCATACACTGCGCTACGAATTTTTGTAGATTGATAACACCTGAAGATCATTTTAAGAAACCAGATACCAGTATAAAAATGTAACATTCTCTAAATAGTTTCGATGCTTACGACTTTGCGTAATATTATTTTTGCAATAGTTTCGAGCGCACAAAGCTGACAGTGAGAAGATAATGAATTATTATTCGTGAGAAACTGGGAGTTCCATTTATAAATTGAGATGTCCGACCATCGCTGGCCGGTTCTACTTGCCCGGCCACTTCCGAGCTCAAACATTACATACAGCCTGTGGAACTCCACGCAAACTTATATTACGAGAATCGCGTTGAAAGTGTCTGAAATTACAGAAAACTGTTTAATCTTCTCGAATACTGCGGCGCGTCGCGAATCGTATAAAACCCGTTCTACAAATGAAATTCCTCGGTCCAATCATAAGTATTTGTATCGCGCGACAATTCAATTGCAATTACCAGGAGGAAGACAATGCGCTCGATCGAAGAAAACAAAAAGGTGGAGCAGCTGCGAGTAGAAACAGCGCGTATCGCCGAAACACGTTAGCTTTGCATTCAAAAGCACAAGCGCGCGACTAATACCGAAATTCGATTGCCCCTAAAACAAAGCTGCACACACGAGGAGAACTTTTACTTCGCATTTCTGCTCGACTTTTTCCCGTGGAATTACCTACTCGGGGCGCGCTCCGCGAGTTACACCTCACTCAATAAAATATGCCATTACTTCCCACAGACGGCAAAAGAAAGAATCACGAAGTTCCTCGCCCTCGGGAAGAAATTTTACCCAACCGACGCCGACGTTACCGTCGCTGCGACGCTCCACGATGTTCATCGCCGCTCCTCGCTGCTCTGGCCACATTAAATTCACCCCCGATTCCGTCGTCGCCCCACGAAATATTCTACAATATTTACAGCGTGCCGAGGCGCGGGGAGGAGCGCGAAGTGTTTCAAATAACGGCGCGGCGGAAACGAACGGGCTCTCGCGTCCCGTCGACGAGGAAATCGCGTGCGAAGGACACCGAAATCTCATGCGGATCCGTGTCAGCCATGGCAACCCCCCCTTACAAACTCCCGGAGAATAGGCTAGCGCCATGTATCTTTAACGCTAAACCTACCACGAGAGGTCAAATGACCGATTTTACATTTTTTATTTGACAATCGAGCCGTTCGCAGGCCAAATCGATTAACTCCACTTTTTGAAATATTTTAAATTTAAGCGTCAAAGCACTTGGTTCAGTCACTATTTTTATTTACAGTTAATTTGCGAAATAATACGGATTAACACCATTAAACGACAAAATTTGTTTTGATCGCAGAATAATAAATAATTTCTTTCAGAAGCCATTCTGATTAAAACTACGTACTCTAATTTAGATCGTTGCAATAATGAAATTCGTGTTCAACAGATTTTGTTGTTTTATGGTGTTAATCATGCGAGTTTCGTATTGCGAAATTTTCTTCTTTGAACCCTTGTGTCGATAACCGGGTACCCGCTTTAAATATCTCTTTAAAACTTCTTTAATGCTTTTGTCGATGCTCTGCTTTACACTTACATCTTTCAGAATCAAATGGGGAACTAAGTTTTTGTGATGAATCTAAAGAAAAAATAAGCAGAGCCATGTCCAAGAGCGTTTCTAACAATAATCATTATTTCCATTATATTCAGAAAATATCTTGATATACTTAATTTCTTGATCATGTTTTAACTGGTACCCGGTTAACGACGTATGGGTTGAAATAAGAAAATTTTGAAATACGAAACTGACATAATTATTATTAAAATATATATTCTCTGGTACTCGGTAAACTAGACCGCATAAAAAATTAAACGTGTTGTCCACATACTTTCGAGCGGGGATGTACACATAAATGACTGTTTGAGAAAATCTGGAGGTCGCGAACTTAGTTGCCAACCTAATAACTGTCACAAAACAATGAACATCTCCCTAAAACAAATAATAAATACACAATCATTTTGTGAATAGAGTCTCGCAGTTTTTTAGAATCTAGGTATAAACCCTCATTATACAAGGGTCGCGCGATATAAGGACAACGACGAGGACGAAGACCTCGATGACGATGTGGTCGGGGTCGAATACCATCACGTCGGGAAATGCTATGCGACGATCTAGAGGAAGAGAGAGAAAGAGAGAGAGAGAGAGAGAGGGAGAGATGAAGTAACTCACGAATTCCAACCACCCCCTACGAGCCATCCCCTTCCGGCCGGCGATAAGCCATGCTCGGGCATATCATACGCAATGACGCACACGACGGCGCCTTTCCCTCGCCGTCTCGACGCGACGCGTCTCCGGAACTCGATATCGTGTCGAAATCGATAGCCCCGCTCCCAGGAACAAGGTTAATTGTTTGGATACTTCAAGGATCCGGCGGCGTCTTCTGATTTGTTTGCCTGTCCGTTCCCCTTGTTTAGAGCTGGGGGCAGGGGGCGGCGTCAAACGTAAATGATTGGGCTTTATTAGTGTGCTCGGAGAATTGATTGGGGTCCTCGACGGGTTCAGTTGGTTTCTATTTATTTCTCGGGGTTCAGAGTTTCTGGTCTATTTAAGTGTACACTTCTAATTAAGTTAAATTCGTCGAAAGTGGTTGAACAAACTAAAGAACAAAATGTTGCCGTCTTGATTACAGCGTTTCGAAGAAGTTCTTCTGCAAGATAAGGGTACATTGATTTTAGACTGTATAGTAAATAAATGAATCACTGTATAACTATACACAGAAGAATTTATTTATTATTATTATGAACTGTATTCCTCACATTTATTATCTTTCTATTTTTTTTAAATAATTCTTGGTCTCTGCTTTACCTCGTGAATATTGTTTTTTAAACTTCAACAACTTCTGTAGACTGTAGATCATATTTACAGAGTGCAAACAATCTTGTATTTGAATGTACCGATATTTTATTTATTTTAATCCTGGAATGGGCTACAACAGCCGTCAAACTTATGATACCAATTATTTAAACTTAAATTATCTTAATAGGCTTGCTATGCCTGCGAATAAAATTTTACTGACATCCACTACTTACGTATGATATTAAATACGTTAATAGTTGTGCATTTTTAAAGTCCGCATAATGTTACTGTCGTTGTATGAATTATTATCGACAAGGAACAAATGAAATTGAGTGATCTTGATGCAGATGGAGGTTACACGAAGCTCGTGTTTATTGTCTATCTGTGTGAACGATCCAATCACATTTACCATTCAAACGAAAAATGTTACTTGGAATAATCTCCGTGTCGAGATATTTTATTTTATACATCGATGGCTAGTATAAAATGTATCGATACCGTAATTATTCAAGAGGAAACTTCGTTGGTGATTTTTTGCTGAATCGCCGATCAGAGTGGATCGGTAAAAAACTTCGTTTTCCTAGGAAGGACAGTGAGCAAAGAGGTGTCGCTTAATTGACGTGCTAGCCCGACCGCTTCTGTCATTTATTCTTCTTCGGTTATACACCGTCAACCCTTTGTCGCGTCGTGATTGTCTTCGGTGATTACGGTTTCGGGGGTTGTTTGCATTTAGGAAGCCATCAACGCTTAATCGCATTCCTTCTCGCCTCGGGAGATTGGAACTTTCGAGAGCCACTCCCGCAACTTGACGCATTTACATCGTATCCGTGCTCGAACTAAATAGGCTTTCCGACGGAAAAAAAACCGTCGACCGTGTATATGAAAATTCCACGGGCGGCTGCGTAAACAGCAATTGGAAATTCAATCGCGCGATACGACCGCAGATATCGAAAAGGAAATCGCACAAGTGGTAGTTCTATTCGATAAACCTCCACACAGGCTCCTTTAAACCCGCAATCAAATTTATACACGTATTCACCTACATCATTACCTGGAAGAAGTTTGACAAGAGAATAATTTTGTAGTGATTTCTAATCGTGAAATTCTTATGTAACGTTTCTAAATTGAACGTGCTCCGTGACAGAGGTGGGCATTATTTGGCGAAACAAATATTTCAAATACTATTGAATATTTTAGATTTTGTTTTGCTTAAAGAAAATAGTATTTTGAATAAGATATACAATTTCGAAAATAAAATATTTCTATTTGAGCAATCTGAACCTCAAAATAAAATATTTCTATTTCAACAATTTGATCCACAAAATAAAATATTTCTATTTGAACAACCTGAAACACGAAATAAAATATTTTACTTTTTGCATTGTTATAATACTCTGAGCAACCGTATAAACATAAAGTGTATCTTATCGTTAAGAAACGATTTACACTCATAAATGTATTGAAATCGAACCATTAATTTCAGCGATAATATTTAAAATTGAAATTGAAAATAAAGACGAAATACAAATATTTTCGATATTCTTCAAATAAAATACTATTTTCAAAAATTACTGCCTCAAATAAAATATTTTATTTTCAAAGTTGTACACATACTTTAAAATAAATAGGATTATTTACTATTTACTATTTAAAATACTATTTTCCCCAGCACTGCTCCGTGATTGAATTAAAAACTTGAAAAGCTTTGCTCTTAATAATAGACACTTTGGTATATTGTAATTGAAATTGTTTCGATCAAAATTCGCTAAAATTCAAATTAGTTTACACTGATTTTTCCTCGAACGATCACGATTATATGTCCAACATTTTTCACGTAGAAAGTTAATACAATGTAATTGCATCGAAATTTTCATTCGTAAAAAGGATATTTATTTGCATAAAAAGTAACGCGCAGCAAGGAAAAACTACTACATCTTCTAAAATCGAAAAACTGAGCAGGAAAATGGCAGTAGAAATGGCGCATTAAATCAACGTTTGAATGCAAATTAAGTAAGGGGGTTCGGAAGGATCGCAGGGAATATTTCAAGAAATGACTAACGGGGGATGATTTTCCGAATAAATATTTATTTTCCCGCGACAGATTCGTCGGAAGGTAAACGCAAAGAGAAGAACGAGCGCGGGGACCACTTCGGTAAACCCGTCGCGGGCGGTCTCATCATTCATTAATCGACAGCGGCGAAATTATTCGGGATTTCTAAAGGAATCGGACGTTAATTGAAATTTGTCCGGCGCGGGCAGAGTCGTGGCCAGCGCTCGGCACTCGAAACTTCCCGCGGAAGAAAGGAGAATTCGATAAACCACAATGGCAAAGCTCGTCGGGGGACCATTTTCGTTCCGCGCCGCGTAACTTCCTTTAAAGCCTTCCGTGTACTCTCGCATCACCGAGAGGGTCCGTGAAAGACGTAGAAAGGGGTGAAAGGCGGCTACGAGGGGGCGGCGATGGCTGCAAAAAACTTTACCCGTGTTAAAACGAGCCCTCCGCCGCGCATAATTAAGACCAATTAATATTCGAGCTTCGTACTCGCTGGCCTGCGAACACTTCCGGAAGTTGCATTCCTGCCGGGAACGTTACTCTCCGTCGATGCCGCAATGACTGGAGATCGGGCATGAATAAATTCCGTTAAATACGCGGGGCCAACGTGTATTCACCCTATTCACGATTTTCTGCCGGGCCATGGCCGAGTCGCGAGAAGAGAGTGACGGGAATAAACGAATTAATGATGGTACAATTTTGTTCGAATAGCGAGAACGAGATAAATTGTGCGCGACTCGTTTGTTCGAGATTTAGCTCGATATAGCTTACGACAGACCTGTTTATCCTTTCCGTGATTGCGTTTTTTTTCATTGAATCGTGTTATTTACGGCGCGATCGAGATTGTTTATTTTTGTGAATTTTGTGTCGATCGAATACGTTTGTCACGCACGGTGACATAAAGCAGGGAACATGGTGAAGGGTTTTATGTAGATTATTGATGATAAACAACGTTTTATTTAAATGTAAATTTTGTAAAACTCTTTGAACTGTATCATGTTTGTCTGTTAACGATTCTACAGGATTTTTAATCTGTACGAACACCTTCAATTTAATTCATCCCTTCACGTGTAATAACGAATTGGACTCGTGACGAAGAGTTCAAACAGTTGTTAATTTCTTTTAAATCGAAATAGATTGTTATTGTTCAAATATCAATAGCTAATCATCGAGATAAACATAGACGTGCATCTAGCGCAGACATCTAGTTTCTTCCGTACGTAAATCAATATTTTAAAATCATGGTTAGAATTTTATAAATACAAAGAATGATTGCTAATTAGTATAATGAAACCAAGAAGTTAATTTATATTCATTCAACGAAATCTCTGTTCAATTTCACATGATAGCAGACCATTGAATTTTAAGAGCCATAAAATGAATATTCTATTCTTCATTATCAATTTGATACCGAGGACGGTAATCTGCTGACGTATCTTTTTCTCTCTACGAAGATACATGGTGTTTCAGTTCACGAGCAGGAGATCTCGAAGGGCAGCAAAGGGAAATCCTAAATCATCCCCCGTTTCGACCCTGCTCCGCTGCCTCTGCCTGTTCCCCTTCTGATTTTTATTCGCCTACTCGACGGTCTCGTTGTAACAACGTCGTAAGCTCGTAACGACGATATATCCTTCAGGCAAGACGAATTCGTTCAACGTCCGGTTGCAAATATTTCTGACAATGTCGACACGAAGACGCCACGTTTTATCGTACAATAAAAATACATTTTTTTAGATATAAAGCTACAACGATTCATTGAATAATTTTCCGCGAAAACGATTTTATGATTTCAATTATTGTAACATTGTGACTGTTAAAAATGTTGTCTTGATATCTCAGAAGATGTAAAGCATTGGTAAATTGAAATGTATTGAATTCTTAGCACTAAACCTACCATCGTCAATCAAATTGACCGGTTTCAGATTTATTATTTTACAATTATTGAAATAATATAAATGATTTTATAAGAATTGATTGTACAAATATCTATAATAGGAGCCGCACAAAGTCTAAATAAAATCAATCTCGTTGTTTTTATAAAACAACTCAAATCAATCTTGTTGTTTAGTGTGTTAAATATACAATAAATCTTACTTCAAAGATTTTCTTTTATTTCTGCTCTTGTGTGACCCTGAAGACCATAATATACTATCTGATTGAACTCGTCTTAATGCCAGCTATCATTTAACCCTTTGCATTCGGAGCTATTTTAACTCGGAAATCAAACGTCTCTTCTGACCTAGAACATTTCCATTCTCTATGATCTTTTAAATTTGGTAGATGTGGAATTGATGTAATACCTCATACAATACTTAAATCTTTAGTAATCGATTAAATACCGACATATCCAATAGCGTAAACAAAATTTTAAATAATAGTACAGCAATTTTTAATAGCGCCTCAGAGGCGCAACTCGAATGCTAAGGGTTAATATAAAAAAAATATGTAGCATTTCATTTAAAAAAAATGAAGGTCACCTTTGTTTCTAGAAAAATATTAAAAATGAAAAAAATTGAGATACGCTATCATATTGCTAGTAAAATATACTACAACTTCCTCTTCTTCGATTTTTTTCCTAATGTTTACCATTTACGAAAAAAACACTGGTATAAGTTATCGCGAACACCCTGTATACGATGTAGAAAGTGTTTCGACGATAATTAAAGAAATCTCTAGAGATCTTCCGGACTCTCTTTCACAAAGTTTAACTCTGGAAACTTGGCATGGACGCATTGCATCAGTGCTAAAAGTAGCTTCTTCTTTACTGCATTTCGTAATATTATTATAAATCGGTTGTGTTGCAAATATTCTAAGAAAACTTCTAATTGGTAATCTTTTTTAAGAGTGCGCGTTTTCGCTGGTACTTCGTTCCGGTGGAAAAAAAACGAAGTAGCCGTTCTATAAGCAGTCCAAACTTCCAACGCGGTGCTTTAACAAAATTGAACCGATGATAGAAGCGCCGCGCCGCGCCGCCGAGTAGTAAAACCAGCGTTCTATGCACAATTCGTGTGAATCGACAAGTTTCTGGCATCCAATCGAACTCACTTTTCAGGTCCCCTTCGAAATTCAATGGGAAGCAGTTGAATTGAATTAAAAATCGATATTTCTGTTCGTTCCACTTTCCTCCAGAATATCAGTCGAACTTTTTATAATAAAAAAAACTTTCCAATCGCCGAAGTTTTACGAATCGAATAGTTCGCGCGACTCTGTTACACCTTTCTCTCGCCGATTTATTAGCTTCAACACGAGTCAGACTCGATTTAATTCGCCCACGTAATAAACGTGATGCAGCGCGACTAAAACAGTCTTTTCTTTTTCATATTGTTCCTGTCGCTCCATATTATTCTGCCAATCTCTTACTTTAGAATCCGATTCAACCATGAAATATTTACATCGCAGTTATACATTTAGATACGTACGCTCAAAATATGTGGACACTTCGTTGCAAGTATAATTTATTTTAATAGTACCAAATTGTACAATTTAATTATTACAATCCCTTGAATAAATAAAAATTTCTTCGGCAGAGCTAATACTGTTTCAATCCACGATGATGCATTAGCGTGGTTTGCTGTCTTCTCGAGACAATAATAATAGTTATTGTTGAGATATCTAATGAATTTATTATTAACTCTATAAACTAGACCGCATAAAAAATTAAACGTGTCGTTCACATAATTTTGAGCGGGAAGGAGCGGGCGAAGGAGAAGTCACAGTGGCGGGGTTGTGGATTTTAATTAAACTTTTTCTGTTGAATCTAACCAAAAAATAAGCAGACCCATGTCCAAGAGCGTTTTCAACAATAATCATTCTTTTCATTATATTCAGAAAATATCGATATACTTAATTTCTTAATCATATAATAAATAATTTGCATTCCTTACGAAAGAGTGGTTAGATTACGTGGCTGACCTCAAGGACTGCGTCTCCTAGACAGACGACACCCCTGATTTCTCAATCATCAAAATTGAATTAATTTGTAATTGAGCTGTCAATCAGGAAACAGAACACCACTGCCAACAGGTAATTGCTAATGTAACGGATAGATACGGAAAATTACATTTAATGAAATGTTTTGATCAATGGTTCAGTCTTAAATCTTCTAATTAAAAAGGAATTAGATATCAGATAATAAGATTGAACTCGGTGACATACGTATTAACAAGTAGGGGGAGTTCCTTAACCCAAGGGGTTATACGTACACGAGGATTGCAAGGGTCCGGGATTCTAGTCTCGATTTGTTAATAATGCAAAGACGGGGTTTCTTAGTAGTCAAAATCGCTACATGAAAGATCAATCTAGAGGGCTATTTGCCTCAAAAGTCCTACTTTTACGTTTACGACGCGTAATTCTCATTATTCGGCAGCATATCGACAGCTACGATAGGCGGCGGCAGCACCGTCGCCTGTCCATTGCTTCTGGCGGTACCGCAACATGCTGCCGAATAATGATAATTACGCGTCGTAAACGTAAAAGTAGAACTTTTGAGTCAAATAGCCCCCTAGACTGATCTTTCGTCTAGCGATTTTGACTACTAAGAAGCCCCGTCTTTGCATTGTTGAGAAATCAGGAGTGGAATCCCGGATCCTTGCAATCCTCGCGTACGTATACGTGGACCAGCAGTGTGCGAGTGTACTGTGGTGACTGTGTGCAGTGACGCGCGAGTGTCGTCTGTCTGAGAGACGCAGTCCTTAAGAATCCCAAAGAAATAATCTCGTCATAAAAATCTTCTTCGCAGCATGCAAGTCCATCGGCACCATTTAAATTGGACCACCCTATATATAGTAGAATACAGATGATAGATGGCCTGCCACGTAAAATCTTGCCTCCAACACTCTCCGTTTCGTTGCAGCAAAGAGTTACGAGTGTTCTGGCATGCGGCCCGTGAAAAGGAAAAGGGTTCGCTCTTCCGAATTGGCCCATTTGCACGACGAAAATGGACCAGTCATCGTTCCCATTGCTAGCGGAGGAAAGTTATCCAACGTCTCGGGGCCGGAATCAATTTCTTGGCTGCGATTCATGCAAACTCCCAGCGTAGCTCGTTGCCGAGCCACTAAAGCCCCAACAAAAAGCCCCGTCTAACGCCATTAATATCACGCATACATGCGAAGCCTGGTAACGTCTGCCATTCTTTCTCCATTTCGAATCACTTTGCGCCCCCTGACCTTCCCGTCACGGTGTCGGGTGTCTAGCGTTCAAGATGTACGACAAAATTGTACTTTTCCAACCCCTCGTCGTCGTCTGGTTTCTATAGGCCCCCCGTGCGCGCACACGTCGCCAGACGAACCTTCATCCCCCATTATTTGCGCGCCTACTCATTGGACCCGGAGAGCTTAACAATACCGCAATTGTGGAGTCCGCGGTAATATCGTTACAGTCGCGTTCCGCGCACGCAGTTCCCATGAATCATCCCCGTGGCTTCCGTCCTCTCTGTTTCTTCCCTTGAACAGACTCGTCTCCTAACGAGGTCCAGATTCGTTGATCGCCCGCTTTCGCAATTTATTCTGTCTACGTTTGCGGTCTAATTGGACACCGACTCCGAGCAACGACGACTCCACTCCCCGGGAAAAACAAAATTCGACTCCTAATAACTAGACTATTGACTTTCCGCGCTGGTGGCGCAACGGAGAAGTGGGTAATGGAGGTCGCTTATGCCATACAGTAGAGCCTCGCTCGTTGCAAGTAGCTGGATCGAAACGGTGTACAAAGATCGAGGTTCTGCAGCAAAAATGGTTTTGCCCACTTTCCAACTCCGTATTTCTAAAGGAACCGAACAAATGTTGTGTCACCTTCAATCTATTATATATCGTGTCAGACACGCGATGAAGATTCTGAACGGAGTCTAATAAATATGTATGCTATTCATTTTCTTTAAATCGAAATCAAATGTACAGCTATTGGGGAACAATATAGACGCGTGCAATAGATGTAAAGTTTCTCCTTTTTTAGTCAATTAAGAATTACAAAGAAAGTTTTAATCACTGAAATCGCAAGGCATGGGGCCAATCGACGGAATTATTTCTACAGACTCAGTAATTAATTTTTAAAGTGATGGATAAAGACGATGCAATTAACACCGAAAATCTGAACGTCTCCTTGGGCGCAACCCTTGAACGTCAGGTGTTGTCATTGCACTGTTTAATTTCTGGTGAACAATTAAATGTGCTATTCCATTAGGAGGGAAGGGAACGCGATCTAGAAAAAGCAGCTGGAAAAGTATGTTTAAAAAACTAGACGGTACAGACTAGGAAAATCAACCGCGTGGTTAAGGATCGAAACAAGCGAGGTAAACAATTCTTACCTTCCACAAAGATTCGCGGTCTACACCTCTACGTCTGCTTCTCGGTTCCGCTGGGAAAATCTTTTCCGAGTGAAAATTGCTGCCACCGACGGGACGCACACATTGCCCGATGAAAACTGATGGGCCACCAAAGAACGCAGACTCCCGAAACAAGCTAGTGTTTCACCGCGAACACGATACCTCTCACCTCAAACAAGGAAGACACCGGCGTCGCTGGAACACGGCAGGATTCCGCGTCACCGTAACGCCTTAGCTCGAACCACTGCCGGG
This sequence comes from Lasioglossum figueresi, assembly GCA_028455805.1. Classification (NCBI taxonomy): domain Eukaryota; kingdom Metazoa; phylum Arthropoda; class Insecta; order Hymenoptera; family Halictidae; genus Lasioglossum; species Lasioglossum figueresi. The sequence continues at coordinate 5,901,943 of CM052196.1, read as the reverse complement.
AATCCATAATTCACCGTGCGAATCCGGTAGCCTGGCTGAAGCACCGTTTCCACGTACAAAAGACGCTCGGATTCCGGTGTACCAGTCGGCGAGCGACCGTGCCAGGAAAAACACATATTTGTTCGAAACGGAACGACGCGGCGCGGCGCGGCGAGGCGCCTGGAAGATCGTTGAGGGGGTTGAAGAGGTGGGGTGAGAAAAACCGGTCGTCGTCGGTTCGCCGAGGAATTTCGCTCCTCCGGCGCGGCGTCCCTCTCTCATCTACTTTAAAGTCATTCCATTCCTTTATTATTCCCGCGAAACAGCATTCCCGTCGGAGTTTCGCGGGTTCGCGCGACTACCTAGGGAAGAAAGAGGGCTCCCCTATCGGGGAACGACGCGGAGAAAGAGTGTGGGATGCCGGGGGTGGTTGGCTGGCCAGGAGAGAAGAGAGAATGCTAGCTTATTCGGGGGAGAGAAATGGAAATATGAGACAGAGGTTTGGGAATCGTCAGAGACGAGCCAGAAACAGCCCCGTCCCGCGGCGGGGCAGTGACACGGAGAAAGGGAAAAAGTGTCGCGAAAGGGCGACGCCGAGGACGGAACGTAAACTTTATTCGGGACAATGCCGGCTGTCGGTGTACTATTCTATTATTTTCACTCAGCCGGACCGTCGGGCCTCGCTCGGCAGCCCCAGGCAACCCTCACCGCCTAGCTGCGACAGCAGACGCTTTTAATTTCGTTATTCCCTCGCCCACAACTACCGCCCTGCTTCTGGCTTCTCCTACCGAAACCCTCGTCTTTTTACCGGGGGCCGCAATTTGTTCCTTTTTGCGGCTCGACGGCGGCTGTTCCGTCGCGTCTCGAAGGCAATCGCGATCGACAAATCAGTTTAATCGGCGCGACGAATTACGAGCCGCCTTCTGGCGGAACCGTCGTGAAGAGGGTGGAATCGAGTCTTCTTCCTTGCTACAGGGGTGTCTTACAGGGGTGTCTTACAGGGCTGAATCGCGCCGCCTGACGATTTTCTCCGATATTTTTCTCGGTGTGAGGGATAACGCGATACCAGAGGTTACATGGTTTGTCTAACCCTCGCGGTGCAAGCGATTCTTTAGTTTTATTGAATCGATGCTTGGCTGGCTCCTGGGGCTACGTGAATTTGTTTCAAAATTCTTGTGGGTGATAACACTCTGACCATGCAACTGAAGTTGGAGAGCTTGGTGTAAAAATTGAGCAAGTCTATTTTTTAGTGAAACTCTACTTGGTTGAAGAAAAAAGTTTACACGAACATATGTCTTATGTGTCCTTTCAAAGTTACAACCACTTTTGTGTTACAATAATCCGTCACAGCGTATCTTCACAGATGATCAATTGGTTTCTATTTAAACATCGATTTGTATATGGTGGATATTTTTATTGTGGCTTTGAAAGTATCCACAAGATACAAATCGATCTCTAATCTATTGTGCAGGAAAATTTTGCATTGTTTAACGTGAAACAATGAGAAGTAGTATCCACACGAAAGTATCCACAAGATACAAATCGATCTCTAATCTATTGTGCAGGAAAATTTTGCATCGTTTAACAAGAAAGAATGAGAAGTAGTATCCACACGATACAAATCGATCTCTAATCTATTTAACAGGAAAATTTTGCATCGTTTAACGAGCTCTATCGTAAAGTAGAGCGAGTTCTCATATTATCTATATTATATTACCCTTGAACCCAATATACACGTAGTATTGAATAAATAAATTGCGGAGTTTTATGTGAAATAAAAAGAGTTAAATAAAAATATGTATCTCCTCTTAATAATTTCAATAAGTCGAGAGAACAATATAACAGTATACGTTAATATTTCAGTGATTATTTCACTGACTTATTTATTTCTCTTACTTATGCATAAATACATAAATACCGCGGTCTACTAATAAATTTATGTTTGAAATGCAAATGGACGATGATGAAGTAATATTTTAGATGTTTAAATATTGTATATAAAATCTTCTACCAGCACGAACAGACCAATCAAGTAATATATTTAAGAAACGCGTCTCCGGATGAATTGTATTGTGACATAATGTTATTTTCAAGTCGGTGTAAGTTTATTTATCAGGAGTGGGGGGGGGGGGTTGAACAAAACGGCGACGAAATTGCACAAGGTTTAATTTGCACAATGTTGAATTCGACGCGGCGAGATTTATCGACTCGCATAATCGTGTCTACGAAGGGAGAGCCGGCTGCCATTGAAGTCGCTTTAAATTCACTGAGAGGACGAAGAATCAAAATCGTTTTCCCGTCAAATTCCCGACGATATTCGACGTTAAACCACTCGACTCCTCTGCCGAGCATTGCTTAATCGCTCGAGGGTCTGGCGGCTGGCATTCCGATGAAAAAGAAAGGGAGGACCGATATTTCGCGAAGAAACACGGAAAATCGGCGTAGGAAACCGGCGGCTTCCAGCCTCGGAATCGTTAAGAATAATATTTAAGGATTATTCCGTCTCGAGCGAGAAAAAAGTGGGCATTGTTTCGATCCATTAATATCGTTCAACCGGCAAATTGGATTACTGGGAATCCATTTAAATGGATGTCAGGCCTACGGCCAGCCGGTGTCTACTTTCTGTGCCTTCGACAGACAGTGATAAAATGCTAGAACACCGTCAAGTGAAACGCCTGGCACGCTACACCTTAGTAATTTATTCATTTTCCCAGTACGCCGCAAAAATATTCCGTTTCCGAAATAATTAATGTATACGTTGAGCTTGGAAAACTCGTATATAGGGTAAACTGTTCTGATTTCTCAGTAATGCAAAGACGGGGTTTCTTAGTGGTCAAAATCGCTAGATTAAAGATCAATTTAGGGGGCTATTAGCCCCAAAAGTCCTATTTTTACCTGCTAAAAAGTCCTACGGATACATGTTGTGTCAATAACTGTACCAAATGTGCCAATGACCGTACTATTTGTCTTATGATTATTATTCCCTGAACATATTTTATAATAACAGATTTGACTCGTAAACCTGTTTGATTTTCCTGAAAAATCTGTATTAGCTTATAATAATATAAAAATTAAATCTTTATGAAATTTTTAAACGGCTCGTTTAAACATTTCAAAAAAACATAAAAAGATTTTTACTACGATTTTGGCTTAGGGTGCCAATCATTGTACAGTTTACCCTAGTTGTTGCCTAGAAAAACTTATGAAAACTAATTTTAAGTTAAACTGTTCATGTACTTAAACCAATATATAGTAATTATAGGCTTCTATCGATCGTATTTGTTGTTAATAAAATTGTTAATGTTTCGGCGCAAAGGTTTGATCGTTTGTTACTTAATTTACAAGGAAATATTGCTAATTATTAAAGTAACTCCGACATTTCGATCTTCATTCAGATCATCTTCAAATGTTACTAGAATTGCGTTTGTGAAAAATTTCATTTAAATATATAGTATATGTATATAGTAATTATTTTATTCCAACATATAGTAATAATTGAAACACGAGAGGAATGAGACAAATTAATTTGAATGTTAAACATCTCGAAGCGAGTTAATTAATTTTAGTTAAACCTCATATGCTTTCCCAGGTGGAATATCACCCATTTTGTTTCTTTTGTTTGGATACCATAAAACGCGTGTGTAAAGCAGAAATGGATCAAATATTATTCCAGGGTATGCAGATATCACTGCGGCGCGTACGAGGGTGAATATTACATAAATATAATACCGGTAAAAATTGTTTGAAATACGGTGAAATGAGTTCCGCAAACGCGTGCTTTCGGTTACGAAGAACATAGAAAAAGATTGTAATAATGTTTTAATAAAATGTGTTCTTGACGTTTGCAGGGGAGAAGCCTTTTATAGGTAACGCGGATTTCCGTTTAATTCCAGTAACTGTAAATTATTCCTGAAAAACGCGAATCTCCATAAACGTCCGCGGTTTAATTATGCTCGTAATGTAGCCGACCGGCAGATACGCGGTTGAAATTTTCTGTGCCCAAGGATCCGACATCGCTATCAACGACGCGCGATCGTTTCAACGAGGGAATTTATTCACGCGGGTTGATGGGCTTAAAACGATCGAGGGCGCGGTTAATGTTTGCACGAAAATAAACTCTCACAGTCGGCTAAACGACCCTCCGCGACGTGCAATTTGCCTAACGTCATTTCGTCGACGCGTGACGAAGGACATCGCAACGCGCGGCGGAACGGACTTGATAAACGAGAGACGGACGCGAGCGAGACACACGGGTTACCAGAACAACAACAATTATCCGAGTTAAATAAATTTCCACGGCGCTCGGGGAACAAAGGGAACGCCCGGGATAGTTTCCTTCGTTTCATCAAAATATGGCCGAGTGCCCGCGACAGAAGAAACACCGCGTCGCGTCGTCATCGCGCGTTCTGCTCTCGAAGAAGGAACGCGGAATCTTACCAGAAGTAAGCGACCGAAGAAATCGGCGGTTGAGCTCTCTGCGAACAAAGGATCCTCTCGTCACTTTGCGAGCCGTTCGAGCGAGCTGTTGTCGCGAGAGAGCTTGTTCCGCAAGCTTTTGATGAACCGGGCTCACTCGAACTATGAGGAACGTCGTGAAATTAATTTCGTCTTAACACGCATAACACCGAAGAGGTTCGAATTAATTTAATGTTTCCCTCACGCGGAAGTCTATTAAAGATCAATTAATTTAATCGTCTGCACCGAGCGTGCGTTGCGCGGCATTATACAATACATTTATGTGAACGCTCGAGGCCGAGCCTAACAGTTCCTGATTTAAGTTGTTCCGATCATCTATCTATGTAAATAAATATAAATAAAAATGTAAATGTTCGTTTGTTCGAAATCTTAAATCTAAGAAAGTTCTTCACCGATCGCTTTGAAATTTTCACACAACGTTGCATTCGAACACGCGCGTGTTTTTATATTAAAAAATATTGTACACCCACAAGCATCGTGAAATTCAACATACTAGAAACGTGCGATTTCTCTTTTCTTTATTTTCCATTTAACAAGACTGAGCCCCTCAGCAACGCGTGGCCGGGTACAGCTAATTATTTATAAAAAAAGAAGAAGAGATACGTGTCCATTTAATTTATATTTCTGACGAGTGTCTAATGTTTATCACATTATGTTTCTGAAATTGAACTGTTGCACGCCAATGTTCAATTGTTACAATCTGGCACATTTGATCAGACTTACATCTACAAAAATTACTTCCACGAAACGTTAATTGTAAATTATGTCCATTGTTCCAGAGACAAATTCCATATCTTATTTTAATTTCGACACAATAAACGATGATATACAAATGGACAGGCCGGTAGCAGAAAGCGAAGGTAATAATTAAGCGGGGACAGAGTTTAATTTACGAAAGTTTCGTTGAATAACTGAATTGCGATTTAATTGCCTATCAGGGTTTTCCGATCGTTCCAGATGGAAGAAGACGCTCAATGGACGGAAACCGTAAAATAAAATACCCGAATCCCGTAATTAAATGTTCATTTGCTAAGCGTTCACGGGCCGCTAATTCTGTCCTCAATTTATCAATTAAGAGCCATCGTTCAAGACCGTACTGCGAACAGTGACGGGCGAAATCGATCTCCCGCGACAATCTCCCACGCAAATGAAAATAGGTTTCCTTCTTTTCGGTTCTGTAATCTGAATCGGAAAGCACCGCGGCCGTCGGTGTCCGTTTAACGATCCGAATGACAAAGGAACCGCGCCTCAAAGAGATGCTTAAAATCAGTGGGTCTATTCGATAGTTCCTATTGTTGGACAAAGCTTTCGGGAGGGTTGTCAAAAATAATGGAAACCTTCTCCGTGGTCGCCGATCACTTATATGTACAAAATTGAGTAGATGAAACTCAAAATTGTTTTCAAACTTAAAACATCGAAGATTTCAATATATGGACCCGTTTATTTTGAAAGTGGTGTAAGTCGATTTCTTAAAAAAAATGAGATATCACATAATTTGTGATTAATTTAGTGTCAACTCTTTATTTATAACTAGTTAATATTTAATATCTTTAAAAATGCCAATGCTTTGTTCAATTTAAAATTGGTCAATAAAAGAAATTGCGTAGCGATTGATTATGAAAGTGATGTAAGTCCATTTAGACACAAAATAATAGATTTATTTTACACGAAATGAAACGAGAGAATTTCGTTTCAACATAAAATCTGCAAAACCCAATTCGAAAACGGGTAAGCAAAAATACTAACGGAGAAAAGGTAAACTGGCTGAAAATATGTTGGATGAGATGTTGCAAAAGTGCACCGTATACTATTTTGTATAAAACATCGATGGAGGATACAGAATTTAAGACGTTAGATTTATCAACTACATGTCGGGGAAGACCGCAAAAGTTTGAAAGAAATTTTCTATAACGATGCGAGACCTATCAAATACAAAAAATATAAGGATATGAAGCAGTTATTAACCATATACATCCTGTGCATCATGAATATTTCAAAACACTGCCACGTAAGAAGCATAAATAAATAATAGCAATATCTTATGTTAAGTTTAACATTATATGAATATAATTAACGTTCAAAATAAAAAGATACTACTCCTATTTTATTTCTTGTTATTATTTATAAATAGAATTGGATTAATACAAAATATATTTTAAGTGATATTTAATTTTTCATCATTGAAATTAAATGATTTTTACAATTGACTAATTCTTAAAATGGTGTAAGTCCATTTACATCCCGTAAATTTATGTTATTTTAGTTAAATTCGTCTAAAAGAAATTTATATAATCAAATTACATATTGATAAATTAGTAGAAACATTGCCAGACATGATATAATTAATGTATATTTTTGAATTTACTAATATGCTAACCTTTAATTTTCTCGGAACGACAAAAAATGAACTTGCACCACTTTCAAAATAAACGGCCCATATGATTTCTCCTCTATTGAAATCATTAAGCGAGGAAATAACATACAATTTAGTTTCTATTTGTTGCAATCGATGCAGACAATTTTTATTTTGCGTAAAGATCCGCAGTCTACTTATATGTATGTCAGTCGCGTGGTCGGGATTGTTGGAGCTCGCAAAGACGATTCACATTATTTTTTACAAATGTGATTGCTGGTCTACGAATACTTTTGTAAACATGATCGTACGAGTTAATGAACCTATTAATGAGAACCTAATCCTTTTTAATAATAACGAATCTCGCGTAAGAATTAAGGGTGTGCACACCCCTGGTAAGAATATACAAAATAAACCAAAGTGTAATTATCGTTAGAGTTTAATAAATTGCCTATTTTATTGTTCAACTTGTAAGAAACAAAATATGATATTCTACTGCTTTAAATCACGTGTACTCCCGTTTTAATCGTAACTGCATCAAATGAATTGAATATTAGGAAATCTGAATGCATTTTCACGAGATCGCCATTTGAACAATGGAGAATATAGAATTGTAACGGTTTAAATATTGTTTTATAGAATTATGTTGAAAAGCTCGTTATTCGGTCGGTCATTTTATGAGGTTAATCCTTTTTAATAATAACGAATCTCGCGTAAGAACTAAGGGTGTGCACACCCCTGGTAAGAATATACGAAATAAAAGAAAGTGTAATTATCGTTAGAGTTTAATAAATTGCCTATTTTATTGTTCAACTTGTAAGAAACAAAATATGATATTCTACTGCTTTAAATCACGTGTACTCCCGTTTTAATCGTAACTGCATCAAATGAATTCAATTGAATTTTACGAAATCTGAATGCATTGTCACGAGATCGCCATTTGAACGATAGAGAATATAGAATTGTAACGGTTTAAATATTTTTTTATAGAATAATGTTGAAAAGCTCATTGTTCGGTCGGTCATTTTATTCCCCGTTAACAAAGAGGAGATCGACGATACCCATTAGCTGCATTGAATGTTGTAGGAGCTGAGATACTCTCCGCGATGATAATAATAATTTTAATAGTTTCTTGTAATTTCATCCCGGATGAAGAAGAATCGAGACCGTCCGCGGCGTAATTCCGTGCAACAATGCGATATTGCCACTAAGAAATAATACGTACATCCCCCGTTGAAATAGCTCCTCGTATCAAGAGGGAACTGTCGAACGGAATCATAAGCCCGGAGTTCTTTCATCGCTGCCAGGGATGAAAACCAGATATCATACGAATCTCTCTCTCTCTCCACCTCTTTTCGTGATGAAAAAGGCTACTTCGAAGTGTTCACCGACCGAAAATAATTGAATCCCCGCTACTTATTGGTTACTCTCGACTCTTTTGTGGGAACGTGCTTCCACCCGTAGCCTTCCCACCCCCACCGTTCATCCTCTCCTAGCATAAGATTCCCTCGGAAGCCGGTCAAACACTCGAACGAGTATAACGCATGAACGCTGAGTATCGTGGCATGAAAGCGACCAAGAAGACATCTTCACTGTTAAACGAACCAAAATCATTCTTTTAGCGGCCCTGAACCGCGACGATCATTCGATTGCGCGATAGAGACGTCAATCCTTTGAACTTGCGTCACGACTTTCCATTGTGCAAAATGCTTTTACCAGTCAACAGCTGAATTATCGATGTACCTATCTGTTCGACCGATGAGCGATAAGAATTTTAATCATTGGAAATTAATTTAATTCGCACGGCGATATTAAAAGCCACTAGGAGCTTGATGAACTGTTGTGTTACTCATTTTTGGGAGACCCTCTACATTTTAGAAATATTGGCTGTAAGTATTGGGTTGGCAAGAAAGTAATTTCGGTATTTGAAAGTGAAATGCTTAATTTTGTTATTCAAGCAATTAACAAAATGGAAAAAATTTTATTGATTGAAGTTTATTGCTTGAATAAAAAAATTATGTTTTATTTCACCTTTGTAAGAATGTTCACCGTATGCATGCATGCCATATCATGTGAGTGACCATAGTATATATTTTTATACGTTATAAATATATATGCGTTATATATATTTTTATCGATTTGTGCAATACGTGTTTTGTTAACAAATGTGCGTGGCGTTTTGGTTTTGTTAAAAATGAGAAATACAGACAGTTCCCAACGAGCAAGGAACGGATAAAGAAGGTCGTTTTGAGTCTCCTCCTTACAATTTAAAATACCGAAATTACTTTTTTGCCAACCCAATACTTACAGACAATTAGTAAGTAATATGTAATAATTAAACTGCGGATCTTTATGTAAAATAAAAATATTCTGCATTCATTGTGGGAAGCAGGAGTAAAATAAAAATTGATTTCATCCCTTAATGATTTTGTTGCATTAGCAAGAACATTACGATATTTTTAAATATTTTGTATCTTCTACTGTTTTATATTTCACCGAGATCATTTCTTCAAAACGCATAAAAATCCGTAGTATGGTATAACATTAAGTCATTAAGTTATTGAATGACCATGGAATTATTTAGAAATGATTGTTGATACTTAAAAATGAATACCACTGAATATCTTAATGCTGAAATTATTTACATTATAGTGTCAGGTGGAGAATCCCATTATCAAGTAACTAACAATTGTTATTAACCCCTTGCCTTACAATATCGTGTCAGACTCGTGTTGAAAATTCTTAATCGAGTCTAATAAATATGTTATTAATTTCCTTTAAATCGAAATAAAATTCCACTTTGGTTTTGTTAATGTACAGCTATTGGGGAACATATTGGCGTACAATAGATATAAAGTTTCTCATTTTTTTAGGAAATTAAGAATTACAAAAAGAGTTTTAATCACTGAAATCGTAAAATAATGAAATAGACAAAACTTGTACGAAATGCATGAAATTCGAGTGGCAAGTCATTGAAATTTTAGAGAAGTTTCTGAATAATGTCTTGATGAAATGAATTCCTATTCGATTTCTATGTATTTAAATCGCTAAAGAGGATGAGACTAAGAACTGTCGTATAATGGGAATTTAGTGTTAAATTTTTAGAAGAGAACAATGTCGAATGTGGAAAAAGTAGGGGAGCCCTACGCCATAGGAAGGTACTAAACATTTTCGTCGCCCACACGATCGGGAACGAAGAATTATTTAGTCTCTTTAACTCTCTCCAAAACCGAGTATAATAGAATCTATAATGGCGCATCTTGGCGTCCCTTTGGACGGTTCGTGAATCTTTTAAAGCGACTGATTGCTTTTACATTTCACCCTCGCACGCTCACCCTCCCCGCTCGGATAAATACTTCGTCGTAAGCGGTAGCTGACACTTGCCCCTTTTTTCCCGGGAGGGAAATGTCGCGAGGAAATCGGAGAAAATTCAGACCTTCGATAGCTTCGAAAAAGGAGAAAAGTGTTTCGCTACGGAATCTCTCACTTAGCGTCGAGACACGAACACCGTTCGTCCCCCTTTCGATTTCCCGAAAAAAAGTCGTCGAATCAACATACGAATCAAAAATATATTGTACACCAAGTAAGTATCTTTTGTCGAATTTAGTAATTACTTCAAAAAACCTTCAACAACCCCTATCGCTTATTAAATGGTAAGAAAACATTGGGTTGAATCGAAAGTTCGTTACGTTTTTAAATTAAAACTCACAGATGAAATTAGGATATTTATACATAGATTTCTTTCTCTTCTATTACTTTTTGCCATTTTTTAGGTGATTTATCATGTTATTCGATGAACCTATAAATGTTTTAATTTTATCTTTGAATTTTGATTTTAAAACGCTACGAACTTTTGTTTCGACCTAATAGTAAAATTTTCAAAAATTTTACAAAATACTAAACCAACTTTTAAGAGAAGTAGATGCTGCGTATTAGTGAAATATCGGTGTAAGTCGGAAATGATTAATAGACAGCGTTTATCACAAAAATGAATAGGTGAAATATAAATTATTAAATCGATTAGAAGAATTTGAAAATAGCGATACAGTATGCACAACTTATAAGAATTATTAAAGAAAGAAAACCATACTCTTTGTGGCTTCTGTTTCTTACAATTAATGCAGATCATTTTCATTTTGCATAAATAAATTATAATCTTCATTTGAAGATCGCATTTGCAGTACACGTTTGCAGATGTCACAATTTAACATTCATTCGTTCCGCATTCTCAACAAATATTTCGCTCACATCTGCTGCAAAGAAACTCAAATTAATTTCAACAGAGTTATGTTACAGTTGAAATCAGCATGGTCCATCGATTTCGTCGCTACTAGAAGTGTAACTGGAAAACTATGTATTCCGGAAGAAGTTCTTCAAGAGAAGATCCCTATCGGTGATCAAAAACTCTTGAGATCATGAGAAAGGTATCCACAGATAATTTCAAGAGATTCTTGCGAAGTTTTTTACTTCTCGATTAGAATGACTCCTACTTTTCCATGACTGTTCCCTTGTTTCCAGTCTTGTCCTTTCGGCTTTCGCTACGAGCACAGAACAAATACTTTCGCAGTGGCAGTGGCCAATATTTCACTCTCTTCCCCCGGCAGGTCGTAACCGGAAAGTCGCGTTTAATTATGTTTACTATACTCGGGGAGGATTCTATGAGAACGCAAGAAAAATATACAGAATGAAAATGGTCACATTAATTATTTGTTCGATCCTCTGCACAGATTACTGGCGAACGTAAAGCTAATATTTTCATACTTTGTGACGCTGATTAATTATTTTACAGTCGCAATGTATTTAATATTAATATACGATATTCGAAATGTTATAAGGAAATCTCTTATTTATTATATTGTATTTATTAAATATGAAAGTATCCTTTAGTATAATTTATTTTTAAAAAAGGGTAATTAAGCTAATATTTTCTTACTTTATGACGCTGATTAATTATTTTACAGTCGCAATGTTTAGAATAATAAAATAAAATAAAATAAAATAAAATAACTAAGCAATTAAAAACTTCAAGAGTGAAGTAAATGATTGTATTGATTTTTTTAGTGTGTCTTAACACACTTTTAAAAGACAATTATTACGTAGGAATATCAGATAATACAATACCTTTTGTACTATGAATTGTTGTGCATGTCCCTTCTTTATTAATTTTACATATAGTCTTTTTTCTATTGTGTAAACATTTATGTAAGAGGAGTTCGGTCCGTTTAGAATAATAAAATAAAATAAAATAACAAAGAAATTAAAAACTTCAAGAGTGAAGTAAATGATTGTATTGATTTTTTTAGTGGGTTTTTATACACTTTTTAAAGACAATTACGTAAGATTATCGAATAATACCATACATTATGTACCATAAGTTTTTTCTGCATGTCCCTTCTTTGTTATTTTACGTTATGCCTTTTTTCTATTGTGTAAACATGTATGTAAGAGGAGTTCGGTCCGTTTATAATAATAAAATAAAATAAAATAACTAAGAAATTAAAAACTTCAAGAGTGAAGTACACAAACAGAACAATGAAAAAGGAAATGTATCATATAAATTCATTGGTGTGTGAACAGAGGGAACGAAATAATATAATGAAAGCAACGTCGAGCAACCGTTGTTATACCTAATCCGGTTTGCGGTGACATTGTTATGGCGTGAAATAATAGTGTCAGCCATTTTCCGCTCTAAATCTCTTTTTCGCATTCCCGTCTGAAATTGGAAGACGCGTACTGACCGAACTAATTTCGCCGGATAGTGGTTCGTTCACGCAACGCCATTAAAGTCTAACTCTAACACAACGGCACGGGAATTTGCTTCAATTCCGGTTAATCGCGAATACCTTACATATTCGTATCCACATACATCATCTGAAGCGCATACCGGGTGTGCTAATGGAATCATTACCGAAACCGAGTGCACGCACGTACCTACGTAGATCGATCACTTCCGACTAATCGGAGTTGCCCGGTCTAGCGGCCATTGTAATTAAGTCCTCGAGAACTACCCACTATCATCATCGTTCAAACCGACAATCACAAAAATCTGCTTTCACAATATTCAACACTAAACCCGCCATCACTGGTCAAAATGACAGTTTCCGGATTTTTAATTTCATACTTATTGAAATGATAAAAACTGTTTCATAAGAAATGAGTGTATAGATAGCTCTGGTAGAGCAATATTATAGATGTAGAGCATTATTATAAGGGAACATCTACTTGTAGTTACTTTTAAGGCTCGACAGGTTTAGTGTTAATTCATAACACTAACGGATTTTCAACAAGCAAATCGTTCCAGCCTATTCGATTGCATAAACAACAAATTTTGGGCCTATGCAGTACACGACGTTCTTAAACAGATGTGTACCTCTGATTTTCAAGATCACGCAATATATACCGACTCTATGAGCGTAACCCAAGCCTGAAAAGATACCCCGAAATATAATAAAAACGAAATTATTAGAAATACTTTAACACTCTATACGGAACTTGTTATAACCAACAAAAAGATATTTATCGTTTGGATTCCCTCGCGCCAAGGAGTAACTGGAGTAACTGGAGTAACTGGAGTAACTAACACACGAGCAGATCTAAGAGCCAAAGTAGCAACCACCCTCCGGACTCGTGTTCCTTCTCGAGAATTTTTTCTCAAGAATTTCTCGAGAAATTTGATAATTGGTTGTTTCTCATTTCTCGAGAAATTACAGTATTTCTCGAGTAATTTAAATCTAGGAAAAATCTTATAAATCTCATTTATTTTATAACATATGAAGAATGATTGAAACAATTTTGGCTAGATTCAAGAAAATGTTAAATACAAAAATAATTCAACTTGCCAGACATCATGATTGTCATAATACAAAATTTAAAAGTTATGAAATCAGGGTTAACACGCTAACTTAAAATTGTGAACGATTGAAACGATTTTAGGTAGATTCAAGAAACTATTAAATACAAAAATAATTCTATTCGCCACACATCATGATTGTCATAAAACAAAATTTAAAAGTTATGGTATCAGAGTTAACACGCTAACTTAAAATTGTGAACGATTGAAACGATTTTAGCTAGATTCAAGAAAATATTAAATACAAAAATAATTCAACTTGCCAGACATCATGATTGTCATAAAACAATATTTAAATGTTATGAAATCAGAGTTAACACTCTAACTTAAAATTGTGAATGATCGAAACGATTCTGGCTAGATTCAAGAAAATGTAGATAGTTTAAAATGATTCTCTTAATCGGAATAGTAAAAATAGATATTTTCTGAACAATTTCTTTGAGATTCATTGAAAACTGGCAATGGCTTTTTTTAAAAATGCGGTAAAAACAACTGTTACATCGAACCTTGCCGGATCACAGGTGAGATCGACGAGAGAAATGCCGCACTACAAAGCGAAACCAGCGTCGCGACGCTGCACGATCGTCCGCACCCCCGCCCCAAAGTCGTCGCACGCGAGGAACGCGCGGAACCCGACGTGGATCTGCTAAACTGAACCGTTTGTTGTTCCAGGAATACCGCCGACTCGTAATTCGACACTCGCCGATATTTTCCTGGAGTCGAGTGGAAATCGATCGCGAAGGGGTGAGAGGGGCTGCGGCGGCCATCGAAGGGGGTGCTGGTGGAGGGTGACGAGTGGATTCGATTGAAATTGCAGAGCAGAAGCTGCCGGAACGCAAACGGGGGCCCAAAGGCAGCGGTGCGCGATGGGAAAATTGAGCGTTTTACCTGTGCGGATTCCATAATTAAAATCAGTTGGTGCGGCCATCATTGTCTGTGACGCCGGTCCTCTGTCCACGGGCGTCCCGTGGCCGCGTACCGCACGCGTTTTGCGCAATTTAACGAGAAAACTTTCCAAATTACATTCTACGACTGCCCCCTCCCCTCCTCGTCCCCTTTTAGCCATCGTTCGCTTCTTTTTTCTTCGCTCGCCTTCGCCGCGGTTATCTGCTCCCCTTTCCTTATTTCACCGCTTGTTTCTCTCACTTCGAACTACCCGGGATCCAGCCCGGGAGATCCAACCCCGGCTGCTTATGATAAAACTCATTTGTTCGCGGCGCGAGGGTGTAATAAGGGAAATCCCGACGAGAACAGCCGGATAAGTGTTTCCCGCAGTTTCCGAGGAAGGAATCCTTTCTTCCGGGGATGGGATAGCAGGAAATTGCTCGTGAGCCGGACTGATTGCTCATGATCGCTCGTCGAACCCCTTCCTTCGATCTTCTGTCGGAGCATCGGAGATTGTTGGAAACGTTGTTGGGGAAGAAGTTTCTTCGTATTTCAATGCAGAAACGAATCAAGCTTTTTCCATAGTTTAAATGAAGTTTATTAAATCGAGTATGTGCCGTTTCGATCGACCACCTTTTGCCATTTTCGAGGTAAAACCATAATCCCGTCATTGTAGAACTTCTGTGATTTCTGGGCGCAAAAACTGCTACGCGTGATTTTCACAGGCTTCTTTTGAAGTAAACTCCGCGCCATTAAGAGAGTTCTGTAGAGACCGAAAGAAATGGTAGTCTGATGGTGCAATATCAGGACTGTACGGTGGAAGCATCAAAACTTCCCAACCAAGCTGTCTTAATTTTTAACGGGTCGCCAAAGATGTGTGGGGTCTGGATCTTATCGTGTTGGAAGACGACGCCTTTTCTGTTTATCAATTCTGGTCGCTTTCTCTCGAATGCTTGACGTAATCTTTCCACTTGTTGACTGCAGAGGTTAGAATCAATCGTCTGACCGGATGGCAGCAGCTCGAAGTGAATGATTCCTTTATAATCCCACCAAACGCACAGGATCATCTTTCTTCGCGCCAATCCTAGCTTTCCCACGGTTTGCGGAGCTTCGCTTCGCTTCGACCACGATCTTTTTCGTACATTGTTGTCGTACGCGATCCATTTTTCATCGCCTGTAATGAGCCGTTCCAGAAAAGGTTCGATTTTGTTTCGTGTTAGCACAAACTTACAAATTGACATTCGGTCCATTAAATTTTTCAATGTTAACTTATGAGGCACCCAAACATCGAGCTGTTTTTTGTAGCCAGTCTTCTTTAAACGGTTTAAACTGTTTTGTGGTCAATGTTTAGTTCCTTGCCGATATCAGGACTGCTAATATCGACTTTTTCAGTGAATCATCGACCAGAACGAGATGTGTCTTTGGCATAAAAATTTCCAGATTCAAAACGCTTGAACCAACTTTGTGCCACACGTACAACATCACAAATTTTTTTAGCAGTTTGAGTCGCATTCTTTCCTTTTCTGTAATAAAATTTCAAAATGTATCGAATTTCTACTTTGTTGTCTCTCATCTTCAAGACGTATTAACTTTCGATTAAATAAACAAATATCACAAGTACTGATACTGTATCACCTTCATAAAAATCACAAATTTTTTTAGCATTTTGGGTCGCATTCTTTCCTTTTCTGTAATAAAATTTCAAAATGTATCGAATTTCTTCTTTATTTTCACTCATCTTCAAGACGTATTAACTTTTGACTAAATAAACAAATATCACACGTACTGATACTGTATCATCTTCATAAACATCACAAATTTTTTTAGCAGTTTGAGTCGCATTCTTTCCTTTTCTGTAATAAAATTTCAAAATGTATCGAATTTCTACTTTGTTTTCACTCATCTTCAAGACGCAATAACTTTTGACTGAATAAACAAATATCACAACTTCTTGTTTGAACTTACTCTATGATATACCACCTCTTAGACGCACTCAAGTAATGCCAGATCCGATTAATATTAACATAGTTATGACATGATGACACCATCTATCGAGAGAATACGAAGAAACTTTTTCCCCAACCTGTTATTAGGTTGTTGCATACGAAATCTCCGATTTTAGAATTCACATGTTTTGTAGAGAATGTGAATCTTTAGGCTAAATAAATAGTACTTGAACACTGAATTTCCGATTCTCGAGAAATTGTTATTCAACGCTAAATCTACCGCGAGGGGTCAATTGACCCATTTTAGATTTTTTATTTGACAATTATTGAAATTGTAAAGGTGTTTTCATGGGAATTTATTGAATATATTTTTTGACTCCAGTATATATTTTAATAAAAATCGAACAAAATATAAATAAATTTAATCTTGTTATTTTTATAATACTATACGCATCAGTCACTTTTGATGGTCGGTAGGTTTAGTGTTAACCAACCTGGACTCATTTTGAAGCTTAAAGACTACATGCAATTATTCTTTTAATTTTAAGAAATTTTTGCACGATTATAAATTGAAATCTTTGAAGAAAAATCTAAAAAATTTTTTCGTGTGTGAATGTTCCATGCATATTTGAAGATTGAAGTCTCCCCTTTAGAATGAACCTTCATTTTTTATGGATAAAAAATGGGGAACAAGTTTGGTCGTGCACTTTTCATTCGAACCTCGACTAAAAAGATCGTACGTCAAGGTTTTTTGCGTCGTTGCATAGGCTTCAATCTCGAAATCTAGGGTAGATTTATTCGCGAGAAAAATTTTTCAACGTTTTCAGAAACCTTTCAATGGGTTGCATTTTCGAGAGAAAACATGTCTTCAGCTTTGAAGCGATATTTGTTGCAACGGGAGATCTACCGAAGGTTTTCGCTACCCTTATGGATCGACAGTTTTGATAGGGCAAACGGCACTTCGATCAGAAAATATTATCACTCGACGTGGACTGTTTGACGTTCTTTTTTCCCAACTGAGCTATTGATTTTGGAAATACACTTGACCGGTGATAATATTATTTTATAGGATCTGGGAGTGGCGTGATTTTTTTGGAGAATACGAAATGTTCTATTCCTCCCGACGTTTCTTCGTAATAAAATATAAATTTATCGCGCAGATAGAAGCCAAACGATCATCTACACCGAACTCGTCTTCCAATTTTGCCTGCGCCTGCCTGGGATTTCTTGTAACATGCAAATGTGCTGGAAATGGAGATTCGGATTCGGGAAATGTAGCAGTTCTAGCTTGAACGTGACGCGTATCTGGCGAATTTCAAACATGAATTTTTTTGGTCCTATACGAAAGCTGAATCGAAAATTTAACGAAATTTTCCCGGTCTCTTATTGCGAATTTTAGGAGCGTGTATGCGTATTCTTCGATCCACCAGTTTCCATTTAATTTGCGTTGTTTTATCCGAAACATAATATTGCTATTAACTTTCTATTTCATTATCGTGTATCGTGTGTTACGTATGTTATCAGTAGACTGTCAATTTTATGCACTTATGGAAAAAACGAATAACAGTACAAAAAAAAAACAAAAAGAAACAGTAGAATAATTTAAAAGTACTATTGTATTGTTCACAACCCAATAAATATATTGAGAAAACAATCAATAACCTACAAACGTTTAAAGATGGTGAAAATTGCAGGTTTCCACGATTTTTATCCTTATAACTGAAATAAATCTAAGAATTTTTGCATCTTTATTTCTTAAATTTTCAATCTTAGCCCACACATAAAATAGTTGTAAACAACAACTTTTATGATTTTCTTTGTAATTCCGACCAACTGCAATATTTTCAAAATTTCTTTTTCACGTCATGTAGTATTAAATTAATTGCTCTAATTTCTGAAAAACAATCCAAGTCGTATGATCTGATATCAAAAAAGTTCTCGTCCTTTTAAATGTGTCCGAATATTACTGTGGTTCACAGTATACAGGGTGTCTCAAAATTCCTTCAACATACTGAGATTGTTTGAAGCGACATTTTGCAAAAGCTGCTTTTTTTACATATTGTTTATTTTGGCGATTATTTCACTCCTTAAGGTAAGTTTTCAATATTTTTGGTTTAAAAATCTGGTATATACTTTAGAGACCCTGGATAATTCATGACTAGTAACAAATAATTACCATACAAAATTTCAGAACACTTTTCATTGTTTAGCGAATATGTAGAAGCAGCTCGATGTTTTTGCTGAGCTCGATAAAAATGTGACCACGATCGAGCACTGATCATGAGCGTTTACAATAAATTCAAGACCATGTCCGTGTTTTTCGTTAATATCTCCTTAACAAAGCCGCGGACGCCGCGGATTTTTGCAAAGGAAAATATCGCTTCAAATGATCTCAGGAACCTCTCATTTCCGAATGTTGAAGGAATTTTGAGAAACCCTGTAGAAGCAGCTCGAGGCCTTTGCCGAGCTCGATAAAAATGTGACCACGATCGAGCACTGATCATGAGCGTTTGTAATAAATTCATGAAGACCCGCAGATTACTTATGACGGCCGAGCCATCGTCAGGCTCTATTTACGGTGTCAGTCGATCGGATCTCGATGAGGTCAAAAGAACGAACGAACCCATTTATCGTAACGGCCGGTCCCGCCGATCAAAGTGCGAAACCATTTAGTACACGGGACGAGTCCGAAGTAACAGCGGGGTCGCCGCACCCCAAATAAATGACCAGCCTACATTTTTTTTCCCCGATGTGTGCGCACGGGAGCTCGGCTAGAATCGTGTACAACGCGTTAAAACGCCGAGTCGGAAAATCGTGGCGTGTAGCGAAGCCTAGGCTGACCGAGACGAACGAGAAAGAGCGAGGTAAAGGACGATGGTATGGGGTTAGAATGGGGATGGCATGGGAGCCTGTGGCACGCGAGGGTCGGAGGATCGAGAGGTGCGCGCCCGGGAAAGATAGAAAAGTCGGTTTCGCTGTTTTACGGGCGGCAGTAATTACGGTTTCGGTATTTCCCGGTGTTAACAGTTGTATCTGGACCTGACATCTACCTGACTCTCTTCTCGTCGTCCCCCGCCCTCTCGCGGCCGGGCCTCGCAGACCCGACGCAATTTTCCAATCTGGGAATAACGCCCGCGAGAGACCTTGTTCTGCATTGTCTTCGCTCCTCTTCCTTTCGGCTCGATGAACACAGCCTACTCAGATCCGGGAACACGATAACTTTGTCCCTCTCGACGCAGTGCCAATGACATACCTTGCTCATTACTATCACGAGGTTGAAGGTCATAGCGGGGCGACGAAAGTTCTTTCAAAGATTACAATTTATGAAACAACAAACAATACCACACCGATTCGCCGGTAATTATACACTTCTGCGACTTCTCGCTGACTTCGGTGACCTTGAGATATGTCGTCAAGGTCATTCCGAACAACTGAATCACGATGTTATATCGGAAATCGAGATCAAGCAGACAACATAGTTAAATTTAGATTTATAGGTTGATTTTATCGAGTGAATCTATGAATATAAATATCTTAATTTTGTCTTTGAATTTCGATTTAAAAACGCTACGAGCCGTCGTTCCAACCCAATCTATTATCCTTCAACTAATTTGGTAACCGACAATAAGTATCGTAAGTAACCAAGAAATTGGCTGGGTGAAATATAAATAGTAAACGATTAGAAAAATTTAAATTTTTTGTCTTTAACCCCTTGCCGTACCTTCTCTTTCACAGTTACTGTGATTAGAACGTCTTTATCCCGAAAAATGTCGTAGAGGAGAAGAGAAAATTTAAATATTTTGTATTTTAATGCTTAAACATTGATTACGAACGAATCAAATTTTATTTAATTGTTAGACTTTGTTGAAAACCTTCATCACGAGTCAGGCTCGTAAAAATACGGCAAGGGGTTAATGCAATAAAGTCATTAAGGGATGAAATCAATTTTTATTTCACTCCTGCACAATCAATACAGAACGTTTTCATTTTGCATAAAGATCTGCAGTCTTATCATGAGTGTTACTTATAAATACAGCCACTCAAACTATTATTTTTTCGACGACTTGTACCTGCACGTGTATGTTGAGATAAAATTTGTGTTCCATAAAAGCGATATACTGAAATTTTTTGTTTACCTACACGAATGAATGTAAGTGCCGGACAAAATGATACCACATTTTATGTATTGAAGCTGTCACGTTGCGTATAACTTCTTAAAAAATCCTAAAATCTACGGAAAAATGAAAAATTCTGGCAGACCTCGTGCTACAACAGAACGCGACAGACGGCTATATTACGTGTAGCTTCTAATTATAAGGGAACTGGCAGAAAAGTCGCTGAAGAAGCAGGTGTTTCAGCTGACGCAAGAACTGTGCGACGTATCCTCCAAAGCAGTAAACAAATTAAACGAAAAAAACTTAAAAGAAACTCTCCTCTAAGCGAGCAACATAAGAAAACTCGTTTACAGTTCGCTCACGATCAGAGGTGGACATTATTTGGCGAAACGAATATTTCAAATACTATTGAATATTTTAGATTTTATTTTTCTTAAAGAAAATAGTATTTTAAATACGATATACAATTTCGAAAATAAAATATTTCTATTTGAACAATCTGAACCTGAAAATAAAATACTTCTAGTTAAACAATTTCATCTACAAAATAAAATATTTCTATTTGAACAATCTCAAACACGAAATAAAATATTTTACTTTTTGCATTGTTACAATACTCTGATTTACACTCATGAATGTAGTCAATTCAAACCATTAAGTTCAGCAATGATATTTAAAATTGAAATTGAAAATAAAGTCACAATACAAATATTTTCAATATTCTTCAAATAAAATACTATTTTCTAAAATTACTGCCTCAAATAAATTATCTTATTTTCAAAAATTACTGCAGTTATTAATAAACTCATTAGCTAATGGATCATCGTAGATTGAAACAGTATTAGCCCTGCCGAAGAAACTTTTATTTGATCGAGAGATTGTAATAATTAAATTGTACAATTTGTTGCTGTTAAAATAAATTATATTTGCAACAAAGTGTCCACATATTTTTTAGCGGGAGTGTATATCCTATTGTGTTATATGAAATATACAAATACATCAAATGTGTTATCATTTTGTCCGGCACAGTACATAAAAATAAATAATCCGTTAAAAATATGGAAATAAATAGACATATGCAAGACATATTTATTTATCTGAAGGTTCGTGAATTTTTCACACGGACTGCACGCATATTTTCACTTGATTGGAGTTTTTGTCCAATATACCATAAAGATCAGAATTTCTGAGGCAGAATGACAGTACCATCTTACCAGCACGGTACATCTAATCCTCTTCCGGGCTCGTGGAGATTTTGCATATTTATGCATAAGATGGCGAACCCTTCGGCGAAGGTTCTTTCACCCCTTTGAATGTGAAAGTGCTATGACTCGCAACGAGTGAGTCGTTAGAACGCTAACTGCCACTGGGCCCACACGCCGCTTTTGTACGACGGTATTTCAGACTTTTAGCAAACGTCCCTGCTCGCTACGATAATGGCAATATAAGTGCGAAAAAGGATTTTACCTGTTCTACAAAATGTATCTAATGCATTGTCCCCGGCGTGCGTTTTAGTTAATGTACAATGTTCCCGGATAGTAACACGTGTTAATCTACATCATTTCCATTAACAATTTCACATTACTGCTTAACAAGGTACCTACAACTATATATTATTATTATTACTATTATTACTAATATTATTCATGTCGATTAAGTACATAATCAATAATCGAAAACATTTAAACCAACATTTCCATTAACAATACCATATTATTAGACTGTGGATTTTATGCATGTATGACAAAAATTAGTAGTTCCGTATCATCCAACACAGTGAAAAGATTAAAGAAAAGCATAATTTATTAAAAAAACAAAACTGAAAAACTGGCCTGCCATTGATTAAACGATTATAGTTGACTTAATGTGATAACTAGACTGCGAATGTTTATGCAATTTCCAATTTTTATAGAGGAATTTTAAGAAAGTGGAATGGAATAAAATCCTATTTTTCAGGAGAATAGCATTTGCAGATTTAAAGCAAATCAAAATCGTACGAAATTCTATCGAATTTAATATTGTAGCATTTTTTGAAAATTTTCATGAGCCATAAATGCATGAACATCCGCAGTCTAGTGATAACAATTAAGGTATTTTAGTTTTTTTTAATAGGTTCGATGCTCTATATAACCTTAAATTATTTATGTATAAAAAAAATCACGAAGTCACTTATAACTACAGTCTATATTTTTCCGGTAGAGCACGCGTAGGTGAAAAGTTATTAACAATTAGTGAACCTACCCCTACAGGCAATCCCCAATCTCCCCTACTAGAAAATTGCCAGCAGGTAAAACGTTAATCTAAAGCGTAAAAAAGAAAAGCGTTCATTTAAAATGTAAATTAAGTAACAAATGATCGAACCCTTGCGCCGAAAGCATTAACAATTTTGTGAACAACAAACACGATCGATAGAAACCTATAATTAATTTAATGCGTTAATCTGTTAAAGTCTGATGTCGTTAATATTGATATCTCATTAACAGATTGCGGATCTTTATGCAAAATAAAAATTGTCTTCACGAATTGTACAACATAGGAGCCAAATAGAAATGCAATTTTTCCTCTAATGATATTACTTTCATTGGTATTTTAAACTCCTTTTAATCTGTCCACTGCTTTAAATTGCGCATACTAATTATTGCCATAAATGCATAAAATCCGCAGTCTACTCGTTAATATTGATTAATCGAGTTTGAGATTGGCGTAGGAGAGGTCAGAGCATTGCGGAAAAAGTAACTAAAACGAGTCGAAACGAAATATCGTCGCCGTCGCGTTCCGTCTGGCAAGAAGCCTCGTCCCGGGGACATCTTCGATTCCCACGGGTTCGAGCAGCGTCAAAGGGTCTTGGGAGGAGTGCATCGGTCGCGTTCAAAGAATTTAATTAGCTCGTTAAACGGATCTCGTATGCGTGCACGCGCGGAAATCCGATCGCGAGCGGAAAATACCTCATAATGAATAGCGTTCGTCGCGAATAGACCGGCTAACGGATCGGCGGATGATCCAAGTTCGAAGAGGTTCGAGGACGAGCGACCGAAGGGCCCTCAAAGTAGCTCAACGACTCGTTATAAATTGTCGTCGACTGCTCCACCTTGGATTCCACAGAAACGCGACGTAATGGCGCGGAGGAGAGAGACTCGAGAGGCTGAAGGTGGGCAGGGGAGGAGGCGTCCTCTATCTTCAAGTTCCTTCAGACTAGTAAAGGAAGGAACGGAACGAATTAATTCCGTAAGGACGAAAACTCGAGGACAAAGACGGGATGCAGGATTCAAAGGACGCAATTGGATTCGGGGGACCCATGCGAGCAGGGGACGCTTGCACAGGGGCTATCTTTGCTATTTGCTGCTGATACACTGGCGAGCATCTCCCTTTTCTAGCCCGCCTTTCGCTGCTTCATCGTCGCCTGAATGCGGGGACAAACTTTGGAAAAATACTGACCGTGTCAATACCGCTTGTTTTCGTCGCAAACAAATTTCTTTCTCGTTCTCCTCTGTACTCCGCTGTTCATGGAAAACTCGCTTCTACTGTCAACTTAAATGTCCTTAGTTCCCACCGTTGTCTCCATTAAGCTGTTCAAGCGGTGAATTCGAAAATGAGACTTGAAGCAGCAACAACCTTCTTAGACGTTAATTTATTTTAATAAAATTGTCAATGCTTTCGGCGCGAGGGTTCGATCATCTGTTACTTAATTTACAAAGCAATTTTGCAAATTACTGAAGCGATTCCGACGTTTCGATCTTCATTCAGATCATCGTCAAGGGTTACTAGAATTGGGTCTGTGAAAAAATTTAAGTATACATAACAGAGAAAGGGAAAAATGCTGGTAATAGAACTACTCGCTAGCTTTGTGGTGAAAATTAATCAATTCTACGTGAAACTGTAGTACTTGTTGAATGCGTTCCGGTTATCGAGACTCTGAGGTAAACAGTAAACATTAGGCAAGAACGTGTAAGATCATAGATCGAAGTATACCAATCAGTATTAGGCGATTTTTAAATTACTTTGAAACGCAGTAACACTTTTCATACCTCTTGTAACTGCTTATTAATTTATTTTATCGGAGAAGAATTCGGTACACACGCTTTTAAATGCTGGCTTGTTGCTGTAACAGTGTTTCTTTACTGGAATAAATTCGACAACCCTCATACGTTCTTCAGTGAAACTTTACGTTCTTTATATGTATATTGAAAAATAATTGATCTCTCTCTGAATGTGTTATGAGATGTACACTATTGTGCAAAAGAAAGAAGCACACAGTACAATTATAAGATATAATGACAAACAATATCTTTATGTAGAAATTGTATTGTATTATACAATGATTGATTTATTGCATTTAAAGTATTAGATAGTCCGCAATAACACATATTCTCAAAACTTACTGTGTTCTTATTTGATTTTTTAAGCTTTTCAATTAAATATGGCCGGGTGCTTCTTTCTTTTGCGCAGTAGAGTATCTCTTTAATTTTAAGTACTTTATTTTCCGGAAGCATATGAAAGGGAATCTTACTTATCATTTCATCATCTTGTATCATCATCTTGTATCGTTATCTTGTATGATTCCTATTGTTCATGTATTCTTCATATCACATTTATAATCTTCAAAATACATGTACGTATTTTTGAAATATCCTATGAATTTATAATTTATCAGAAAGGTGCAACATTCGTTCTTACGAAGAATAATCAACTGAAATGCTTCTGCTACCAATTACAGTCAGCGACGCAGCAGGAAGATGCAGTTTACGATCCGTAATCGCACCGTGAGCGAAGCTGTGCGTTCCCCGTTCGCGTTGTGAATTGTAAACAATGTTATCGAATGATCTTATCAAACGTGCCCGTTAAACTGATGTTTTGCACCGATACACAATCCTGTATAAGCCATAACCGTTCTCGAATCGCGCCTCGAAGGCAACTGATTTCAGCGCCACTATGCGGCAACGATCCCAGCATAAATATGACTTTCGTCTGCCACCAATCTCTGGCATATCTGTGCGCGTAGAACGAACTTCAAGAATCTAATGAATAGAAATGAAAATAGACCCGAGATACACCCCTCTCTCTCGGCCAGTAATTCGCATCTGAATTTATGAAGCTCCTCGATCGATTTCTTCTCTGTTTCAAAGCCGAATGCGAAGAAGTCGAGCGATTTGTAGATCCTTTTATACGAGCCCCGAAGGAAGGGATCGATGGCTGCATAAATTGCCCCCGACAAAATGCTCTCTAATTAATGTTCCTAGGAGAAATACCGTCGGCCCGCAAGAAGTGTCTGTTGATTTCCCTGACTGCGATCCGAAGGAAAAAGGAGAGAATCGAACTCGCGACCGACCGGCACGAAAAAAGAGTCACGGCTCGAAGAACTTAATTGGATCTGCGGGCCGACGCACGGTGTACTATTCTCGCAATCTACCAGGACAAAACACAATTTTGGTGATGAACCACGTGTACGAAATCGCAATAGAAGTCGATAGAGAATGTTAAATTTATTGTAAAATATAATCTGTAACGATTAGACTGCGGGTTTTATGCATTTATGATTAAAATGAGTAGGTCTTAATTTATGACAGTAAAAATACTTGAAGAATTTAAACATGCTAATGTAATTATGCCAGGTGTAACGTGGAGATTGACACCTTCCGAACAAGCACTTTCTGACGTACACCTCGACAAACTTTGACAAAAATCTGAATAGACATCGTACAAATGAGATAATAAAAATGTGATCATAGTCAACATGAATAATATATGACTTATATTAATATGGATACTCCAACACAATTATGTGAAATAGTTATTCATTGAATTAAGAAAATCTGTGTTCTCCAATGACGTCACCCCCAGATAAAAGGTTAAAGCGATATTCTAATTCACTTAGCAAAAGGCTTGGCCCTTAATGACAAATGAGATGTGATTTTTCCAAAACTATGAGCATCCTCTATTCTTTCAAATATTATTTATTTTATTTCTTATTTTTTAGTTAAAAACAAATATAAGTTCCACATATATAAGTTACTACAAAGTTTGAGAGCTATATTTAATATAATTAGTAAACAAAATTGTATGAAATAAGTAGCTGTCAAGGAACTGTCCTTTGAAGTAAATTTCAAATAAAACCCTTAAAATAGTAGGGAATTGTTGGCAATAAAATTGAAAAATAATTCGCAAGAAATTAAATATTTGTTTCATCTCAGCCTGTTACAAATTCAAGTAGAAAGTTTTTATTTTACATAAAGATCCGCAGTCTAGTAATGATGCATTGATAGTGTCTGAAAATGTAGTTTACTTTGTTTGCTGTTATGGTAATTATGTTTTCTTAATTCCCTTTATTTGCGTTGCACCGTATCTAACTATTAATAGATATGTATCTATTATCTTCAGCTATTGGAGATACATTTACAAACTTGTTCTGTCCACATTTGTAACAAATTATTACGGTATGGATAGCTTAAAAATTAATAACAAACACCAGTATTATTGGAATCCCTTAAAAATTTTCATTCTTAAAATGGTAGCGATTCTAATTCCGAGAGGATATACTTCAGTGAAGTAATTTTTATGATGTTCGTCACTTGTTTTATTCACTAATATTAACCCGTAGCAGTCATTGGATGTCTCAGAGTCACCACTAAAAATTGCTGTATCGTTATTCACAATATTGATTATATTATTACGTATGTTGGAATTTAATCAATGACGACACATTTAATTATGTGTATTGTATCAATTTGTACGAGGTATTATATCAATTTCATATCCATAAAATGAAAAAAACATCACATAGAATTAAAATAGTTCCGACTGCAAAGGATTAAATAATTTTATTTAGATTTGTTATACTTTTATCGGTAAAAAAAATCGAAGAAAGCGAACGAAGATTAGTGTTCCTTAGACACAATGATTTTTTGTGCGACGGCGGCCATTGCAACGATACGCGAAAATGTTTGCGAGCTTAGACTTCCTATCTCATCTCTTCCCTCTCGTCCATCCTGTTCTTTCGCGCGGCCGTGGAATTTCGGGAATTACGATTAAGAGGTTGCGAAACAAGGTTGGAAACTGCGAAGTGGTTGCTCCACATTTTGCATAATTTATCGCAATCTCGCGGAATGCGTTTCAAGTACGAAGCCAAGTTGAGTAACCAGAAACTGAGCGAGGCAAGACAGGAGTGGCGGATTCGGCTGAATTCGCGTGGACAATAGTACAAAAAACTTTTTTCTAAATTTGAAAATGTGCAACGTACCTTATTAATAAAAAAGCTAGGCGTGTAGTATTGCAAACTACTATCAGTTGATAAACACGAAAATGTGATAAAGATCTACAGAATTCAACAAAGTTACAGTTGAAATATCTTTTAAATTATTTAATTTTTAGTTTAAATTATACTATTTTATAGAGAAGGGCAAAAAATTTTTAGAAATAAAGTTTTTCATATTTTCAAAAACAGCGTATATAACGAAGTGCTAATATGTACTGGATCACCCTGTATATTTTATATTTATTCATATCTGTATTTTTATATGTATACAACTTCCGTGTAAATGTTTTTACTCTGGACGTATATATTTTCATGGATAAGAAAGTAATTTCGGTACTTTAAGGTGAAATAAAACCGAATTTCTTTATTCAAGCGATGGACTTTAATCAATAAAATATTTTCTTATTTATTTAGAATCTTATTTATTTTTTTACTTATGTAGAACAAAAGGGAAAATATCTTATTCAATAAAAGTCATTGCTTGAATAAAAATATTGGACTCTATTTCACCTTAATATACCGAAATTACTTTCTTGCCAACCCAATAAATATTTTTTAAAAATGATTTTGCCCGTCTCCTTCTCCATAAATTGTTAATAAATATTAGTGAAATACTTCGAGTCGTGAAAAATATTGTATAAAAGTGGGAGGTAATTCATTTAAGTTGATTAAATATTTAATTCCCATTCATTTTATTGGAAGACAGCGGAACCCACGCAAACTGCATTCCTGAGAGTTTAAGTATTGTACAGGACAAGAGAATTTCAGGAATTACGATTTTATGAATTACGGAACGGGGTCACGAGCTGCCAAGTGCCTAACATGCGTTTTGCATAATTCATTGCGTTCTCGCAATGTCTGCGTTCGCCAGGTCGATTAACCTGGAGCGCAATTTAAGTCCGAATTGCATGCTTGATCTAATGTGCCGGGAATTACAATGTACAATTGCAACATTTCTAATAAAAAAGCCCGTCGCATCTTTTCACATTTTCGTAAAATATACAATAAAAAGCGTTAGAATTAACATTCTGCATTGGAACTTCGTTCAGTTGAGACAAACAGATAAATATTAGAATAATTATTCCTGAGAAAAATATTTATAATGTCCAGTATATTATTTCAATTTTTAACTGTTATATTCAAAATAGTTCAAAGCTATTTAATAGGAGTTTCATCTATTATAGGAGCCATTAACTTTATTGTTTCAATTATATTAATAAAAAAACCCATATATTATATTCAATTAAGTTTTGTGCCGGGAATTACAATGTACAATTGCAACATTTCTAATAAAAAAAAAAGCCCGTCGCATCTTTTCACATTTTCGTAAAATATTCAATAAAAAGCGAAAGAATAAAGATTCTGCATTGGAACTTCGTTCAGTTGAGACAAACAGATAAATATTAGAATAATTATTCCTGAGAAAAATATTTATAATGTCCAGTATATTATTTCAATTTTTAACTGTTATCAAAATAGTTCAAAGCTATTTAATAGGAGTTTCATCTATTATAGGAGCCATTAAATTTATTGTTTCAATTATATTAATAAAAAAACCATGTATTATTTATAATTAAGTTTTCAAGTAATTTGAACACATTTTATTTACAATAGTAAAAAGTAACGAAGACGAAACTTGAAGGGGGGCGAAATATTTATTATAATGTTGAATAAGAGTTAATGAGATTTCTTATGGCTCCCCAAGGACAGAATTAGAAAGCTTTTTACCACGGTGCCCAGCCACGATTAAAGGCTGGAACGTTGAAAAAGTCGCAAACTTCGGAAAAGCCTCAGCAAAGGAAGCATTTAAGTTTCCTAAGGAGTTCGGGGCACGAGGATACCGCTGAAGGAAAAGGTAACACGATTAGGAATTAATTTTTCACGAGCCAATGAGAAAACTGAGACCCTGACGAACTAAAGGAATTTTTTTCGCTCCAAGTGAACTTGTATATCCGGAGAAAATCGGAAATCTTCCGTGGTCGAATGATTGCTCATCGATATACTGCGGATCTTTATGCATTTATGGCGTGTGCAAATTTTCAAAAAATAATGGAATACAATAGCGTTTGGTACGATTTTTATGATTAACTTTCTATCTACAGAGGCCATTGCCACTGAAAATAAAATTCTATTTGATAGCATTTTCATAAAATTTGTCTACAAAAATTAAAAATGAATTACATAAACATCCGCAGTCTACTCATCAATCGATGAATACTATGTACTACGTTGTTGCTCGATTGAAATTGAATTGATCTAAATTAAAATTAAAAATAGAATCTTGAGGATCAGCTTTGTAACCGAAAGGAAAATGTTTACCGGAAGCGAATTCGTTGGACTCGGTAATACACATTTACGATGATCACTTCGCCAACAAAATGAAATGAAGTCGGGCTTCCTTTAAAGCAGCATTCGCGTGACGATTCTAAGTAAATTATCTGATCTATTCAAAAATACTGTCTCTACACCATCGTCGTCCGTGCATTACACGGCTGTTGGACGCCGATCGAAGAATTACTGTACGTGTCCTGCTGCTAAAATTCGATGAAACAGTTTTTATATGTTTCAAGTAAGTTGTACACATTTCTTTCCAGTATGAATGTTTTGCAAGTAAGTGTGGAGATTATACCTTCGACAATTTTGTATCTTTTTATTGTAGATCTCTTGGTAATTATTTACATTTCAACACGAATAGCGTGTAAATAATATTTGTTACGATTGTAACACTTCATGAGTGATTATGTTACACTTCCAGGTGCGTCCAGGCAGTTTTTTAAACGCGGTTGTAATTGTCAATGGTTTGGGCTTACGGCAAAACAAAAATTAGCTGTTCGAATTTGCCCGCCTTCTTTTCACAGCATTTTCTTCACCGCGACAAGCAGCCCTTGCGTTTCGAGCGTGCACGCTTCCGAGACGTAAACACTTGAGATGAAAAGATTACGGTCTTCTTAAGTTTTATAAACATTAGGCTAGATTTTGTTCCTTTCCGAATGCACTTTTGCCTCATTGTTTCAGTCTCTTAGGAAATATCCGAAGAGAATGATCTCGAGCGAAACGTGTAGTGTTTACTGTAGTAAAGTGAAATTCTATTGAAAATTGGCCTCGATCACACAATATTTTATCTATAAGTATTTGCTGTACGCTGTTTACAATTATTATATTTTGATCTAGTGTATAGTGTAATATAAACTATAACGATGCGTCGTTGCAGAAGGTAACGCAGAAATGAAATTCCTCGTCTGTCTTTATTTAAAGATATTTACGTACATCTCCGAGAAAGAAAGTTTCTGCATCCCTTCCGGCAGCTCACGCTACGCTCTCGAAACTTTCCAAGGGTTAATCTAATATTTATTGAACTTCGGAACTTTCCTCTTTTGTTCCGGGTTAGTGTAACAGAAATTCGTCGCCATTGCGACTCAACACCTTGGCCTTGCATTCGCTTTAACGATAGTCTCGGATAGCGGATAGTTCTACCTGAAGTTCCCCATTGTTCTGGATACGACGTCCCTCTGTCTTTGCACAAAGATGATCGTTATATCACGACCAAGCTGCACAGTTGATAACATTTATAGACACTTGCAGTTAGACTGCGGATCTGCATAGAAAGTAACAATGTTCTGTATCAATTTCGAGAAGCAGGAGCCAGATAGAAATTTCTTTTTCCTTTCTTTGACAATTTTAATAAGTTGAAAAAAATATAGTACACAGATCTTCATAGAAAGTAACAATGTTCTATACAGTGCTGGGGGAAACAGTATTTTAAATAGTAAATAGTAAATAATCCTATTTACTTTAAAGTATGCGTACAACTTTGAAAATAAAATATTTTATTTGATGCAGTAATTTTTGAAAATAGTATTTCATTTGAAGAGTATTGAAAATATTTGTATTTCGTCTTTATTTTCAATTTCAATACATTTATGAGTGTAAATCGTTTCTTAACGATAAGATACACTGTCCGTTTATACGGTTTCTCAGAGTATTATAACAATTCAAAAAGTAAAATATTTTAATTCGTGTTCGAGATTGTTGAAATAGAAATATTTTTTTTGTGAATCAAATTGCTGAAATTGAAATATTTTATTTTCGGGTTCAAATTGTTCAAATAGAAATATTTTATTTTCGAAATTGTATATCTTATTTAGAATACTATTTTCTTTAAGCAAAATAAAATCTAAAATATTCAATAGTATTTGAAATATTTGTTTCGTCAAATAATGCCCACCTCTGGTTCTATATCAATTTCGAGAAGCAGGACAAACATAGATATTTCTTTTTTCATTTCTTTCACAATTTTCACCCTTAGCCCCACGATTTATTTTACGGTTTGAGTAACTAGAACTTTCTTTGTAGATCGTAATTTCCTAAAAAAGAGAACATTTATATCTATTGTATGCCTATATGTTCTACGATAGTTGTATATTCACGAAACCAAAAAAGAATTGTTCTATATATTCTATATTATGTGAATGTTCTATATCAATTTCGTAAAACAGAAGGCAGATAGAAATTCCTTTTTCCTTTCTTTGACAATTTTAATAAGCAAAAAGGAATGCAGCACATAATCAAATGTTTTAACACTAAACCCACCTTTTCAAGTAATACATGTTGGCTTATAAAAACAACAAGATTACATATATTTGAACTTTGTACGGTTGATATTATAATATCTGCTCTGCTAAATATATTTATCTAATTATTTACCACAAAAACATCTCTCTAAATTCAATAATTGTAAAATAAAAAATCTGGTACCGGTCATTCGATCGGTGGTGACTTAACGTTAAACATTTTGACTATTGTAAATTTTCATATTCTCGGTGCATGGCTGACTTTTCCCGCGCGTTCACTGGTGGCTTATCCGTACAGTGAGGTAGCTTGTCAACAAGTGCTTACATTTGCCTTGCCTACATCCTATTTATCGAACTGCTCGGAAAAATTCCGGATTTATCTCGATGGCCCTGTAGCAGCGGTCACAATATCGGCGATAAAAAATAGAATATGCGAGAGCTGGAACCGGGAGTTCTGCTCGAGGAAGCAGCCGCGCATTACGAGCCTGCAGAAGACCCGAGAACATTGCTCTTTTTTTCCATCGACCGGTTCGATGGTTGACATAGTGGTGCACGTCTCTCTAAATCCTCGGCGGTAGACGCGACGCGATGCGACGCGGCCTCGCGAATCGCAGTCTATTATGGCTGATAACAGAACATCAGGCACAGGAAAATCGTTATGGAGCAACGAGAACGGACCCCGGCGAATGCGAGCCAGCTGGAAAGCTCCGACTCGTAAGCGGAGCTTAAATCTGGCTTTGTCACGGTGAAAGCGCACACGTGGAACCATGAGGTGATGCTTGCATCCTGACGATGGGGGTGGGCCTGGCTGGCTCTGTCTGGAGGGGGTGGGAATGTCTATGGCGTTCCCGAGCGATCGCGAACTGACGGGGAGAAAGTGAACGGGGGTGGACGACGGGGGGTGGCCGTGTGAGCATAGGATTAGCGAAGGGAGAATCGTGGAGGAACATCGACGGGGGGCAGAGCGCACGGGCGTTGTGAAATGTGCGCACGGGAACAAAGAGAGAAATGGGCTCCGGTCTGGCTGAAGAGGAACAGGTGGAGGAACGGATAAAAAGGGAACACCTGTACACGAGAGGTCAGTGGAGACTGCGAATGGTTGCGGGGATTCTGCGAACGGAAATGCGAGTAGCCGTGGAAATTTTAGCTAACTAGATGTCGACTTGTTTTTTAATGTACACTTCGCGTAATTGGATAACAAGCACCGTACACTCTTTATTATGTTTACAACGCAGCTCACAAGTAGGCGCACGCTCTTTTAATTAATTGGGATCGCGTGGAAATTGTTACGACGTCATTTACGAGTGCGCGTTATTAGAAATGAATATTTTATATTACTCCTTCAGATTTTTCGAAATTTCTAGCGCATCATTCGAGTGAACAGATTTATCGAATAATTCGTCACTTCGTAAATTGAAAAATTTTAAATGCGGGAGAAGAGGACTGAATTTAGACCAGCGTCTACATTGGATTCGATTTATAAATTGTAATTAATCACCGCACTGCGATTAACTTGACATTGATGGTGCAACAATGCGAATGAAAATCACTGCGACGAAGTAAACAAAAGCCACAGTATAAGTAATATTATTTGTTAAAAAAAATACTGATACATAAGAAGCATCTCGTGAGTAGGAACCGACCGCAAAGAAGAAAAAGTAGCAGAAAGCGGAGAGGGAATGCTTATTCGCTGTTTATAACGCCCACGGGTGCCTTAAAGAAGAATACCGTAGGAAGCCAGGAAAGCTAAAGACAAAGTTTGTGTCATAAAAATAGTTTCTCCGCGGGAAAAGTGTAATGTAGTAAACTGGGGAATCAGGATTAAAATAAAACCGGCAGGAAACAGGATTCCAAGCATGGAAGCCGTTTCGGAGAGGAACAACACGCGAAATCTGTATTTTTTCGGTTCCCAGACGTAGCAGAGGTTTGTCCAGATATGAAACGAGTTATTCTAACTCGTAAATTCGACGGCGTGACGCTCACCTCCGTTCTCCCGTAACAATGGAGTGCGAGCTTTCGTGTTCCGAGGTCCTGGAACTAATTCACGACGACGCTTTCTATCTTTCTTAGCACGCAGCCCCGTAAATATCTTCCTTAAATGCTTCCTTTCCTCCCGTATTTACTGAGCAAACACACCTAATAAATTCTCGTTGCACTCGTCATGCTTCTGCAAACATACGTTCCGCCATGGAATTTCCCCTTCTCGAAAGTTTATATCGCTCCGCGATCTGCAAGGACAACACGCCCTGCTCTGTTCCCCATGGAAAGGATAAAATACGATATTCCAAGAAGAAATGTAACGCATTTCGCAGCCTTCGAAATCAATTTTCTTTTCAACGGAATCAAAAATCGATATATTAGATGGATGCACATGAATTTCCGATTTTTGCAAATGTTATAAAGCGGTTTGATCGAGAGATACTGTTGCAATCTACAGGTTCATTATTGTATCTGGGTAAACTTATCGAAGTGCTCTTCTTCTTAGGTAAAATTTTTTATGTTTGCTATAGTTTAATATCTGGGGGATAATGTAGTAATATTTTTTTATCATTCAGCCACCCATAAAGTGCTGTACTTCATCGAAAGTTAGAGATTTTCGTAGTACGCGTCTTGCTGCCGGTAAGTTAAAGGTAAGTTGTACACATTTCTTTCCAGTATGAAAGTTTTCCAAGTAAGTATGGACTATACTTTCAACAATTTTGTATCTTTTTATTGTATATCTTTCGGTAATTATTTACATTTCAACATGAGTAGTACGTAAATAATATTTGTTACAATTGTAACACTTCATGAGTGATTATGTTGTACTTCCCGGTGCGTCCGGGCAGTTTTTTAAGCACGTTTGTTATTGTCAATGGTTTGGGCTTACAGTAAAACAAAAATTAGTCCCTCGAATTCACCCACCTCATTTTCACAGCATTTTCTTCGCGGCCCTTGCGTTTCGAGCACGCACGTTTTGCAGACATAAACACTTGAGATGAAACGATTACGGTCTTCTTAAGTTTTATAAACATTAGGCTAGATTTGGTTCCTTTCCGAATGCACTTTTGCCTCATTGTATCAGTCTGTTAGGAAATATCCGAAGAGAATGATCTCGATCGAAACATGTAGTGTCTACTATAGTATAGTGAAATTCTATTGAAAATTGGCCTTGATCCACAATATTTTATGTATCAGTATTTGCTATACGCTGTTTACAACTATTATATTTTAATCTGGTGTATAGTGTAATATAAACTAGCCTACATAGCGAATAGCGTGATATACTATAAGCTTCCCTACATAGTGATTAGTGTGACATGTAAACTTTTCTGTGCAATTTAAAAAAGCTTCTATTGTTTAATTCAACAATATATTGCTTTTTACTGAAAAACATACCAAAAAATATGGAAAAAGTATTCAAAAATGTTTTAAAAATACTTAAACGAATAAAAAATGATATTATATGTGATTTGAAGACGTTGCGGGATCATGAAACGTTATAAATCATTTTGGCCAGCTAAATCAATGAAAAGGACTACTGTGCGACGTCTCCGCTGTGCCTCGAGAAATCTTGTTTCATTCCGGGCCGAGAATAAATGATGGAATCGAATGAAGAGATAAGACAGTCAGACT
This sequence comes from Lasioglossum figueresi, assembly GCA_028455805.1. Lineage (NCBI taxonomy): Eukaryota > Metazoa > Arthropoda > Insecta > Hymenoptera > Halictidae > Lasioglossum > Lasioglossum figueresi. The sequence continues at coordinate 5,865,904 of CM052196.1, read as the reverse complement.
CAATTAACTCGCGTGTTGGGATTTTAATCAGCGTTGATCGCGGTTCCGTTATATCTCTTTGAGAGATGCACCTGCTTCCGGATTAATCACGGCCCAACTGATGAGAGAATCAATTTCAAACCCGCATCTATCTCTTCATCCCCGTGACGTGGGCGCTTTCAAGGCCAGTAGGTTAATTCGCGAAAATGATCGATCATCGTGGTCACGTTGAAAGGAAAAGAAAAAAACAGGACGTCGTGGCTTCTTCTGTGGAAGCATTCGACCGTGAAGCGTAGAAAATCGAATTACCCACACTATGAGTCGCTGTACGTGACATTAACGTCTGTCATGAAGTAATGTTGCATAACCATTCTCTCGTCGCAGATTAGGTTCGATATTTATGATCGGAGAGGCACGAGAACGAAGAGGATGAAAGACGCGTGGGTCACGAACGGAATACAATCGACTCTCACTTTATTGTTGTCAGATCTATGTAATTATGTTGCATAGTCTCATTTATTCCTTGGAGGAATCTATCTTAATTTATTCCGAACGTTTCGCGTTTTTGTCGGCGTACACAATGGTTGATTTGCGGTTTGACTCTTGCAATTAGACGCGGCGGTGAAGTGTAATTAACAGATTACGAACGCAGATTTTTAAACGCGTGTGTGAAAATCATGAACATCGTCAACGAGGAAAGTCAAAGTACCTTAATGTAAATTTTTATGTAAAATATTAATGAAATATTGAGAAAATATACGGCATCTCACCTGCCGAAAGCCTATTAATTAGAGTTTTAATAATTCAGCTTAGAAATTATGTTTGCCTGTTATGATAATAACTAGACTGCGAGTTTTATGTATTTATGACAAAAATGGGTATGAGAAATACAAAACTGTAAAGACGTCTAACGAATTAAAGCATACTATTGCATTATTATCAACTTATTAAGATTATTAAAAAAAAGGAATATATTTTCATTTAATTTCATTTATTTTGCATAAAGAAAAATATTAATGAAATGTCGAGAAAATATACGGCCTCTTTTGTCAATATTTGTTGATTTAATATGTATGCATCAACACTTCACCTACCGAAAGCCTGTTAATTAGACTTTTAATAATTCAGCTTAGAAATTATGTTTGCCTGTTATAATAATAACTAGCCTGCGGGTTTTATGTATTTATGACAAAAATGAGTATGAGAAATGTAAAACTGTAAAGACGTCTAACGAATTTAAGTATACTACTACATTATTATCGACTTATTAAGATTATTAAAAGAAGGAACACATTTTCATTTAATTTCATTTGTTTTGCATGAAGAAAAATATTAATGAAATTTTGAGAAAATATACGGCCTCTTTTGTCAATATTTGTTATATTAACACTAGGTTTACGGAGCTGTAGAAATAACTATTTCACATTACTTTATAAACATAACAAGAATGTGTCTATCCAAATTTTTGGCTATTTTTCCAACAATATATACCCAAAGAAATAAATTTGGTAAATAATTCCTCAGGAAAGCACTTTTACAATCTTAATAATCGCAAATTAAGAATATTAGAACCTGTCATTTTGACGGGTCTATTAATTAGACTTTTAATAATTCAGCTTAAAAATTTTCTTTCACATTATATCCATAACGAAATTATTAGATGACGTTACCTGGAATGAATTGCTGATCCATAATTGAAATTGTCGTTGCTATTGAAGGATCCATGGAAAAGTCTTTAAATCTCCGAAAGTTCTTCACCGATTGCTTTGAAATTTTGACACAATATTGCATCCGAATACGCGTGTGTTTTTATATACCTAATCTATATAATCCATATAATCTCTATAATCTATATAAAAAAAAATGTAAATGTTCGTTTGTTCAAAATCCTAAATCTGCGAAAGTTCTTCACCGATTGCTTTGAAATTTTGACACAACGTTGCATCCGAATACGCGCGTATTTTTATATACCGGATCTATATAATCTATATAAATAAAAATGTAAATGTTCGTTCGTCTAAGCCACAGCAACGCGTGGTCGGGTACATCTAGCGCATTAATAAAAAAATATTGCATTTCTAAAAGTCTGTGGTTAATCACAACTAAAGTAACAATATAAAATAGCTGAACCATAAAATTAAGAAAACATCGTGCTCGCGCAAGCATGACGCGTACCACGATCGACCGATCGCGAAACAACAACAATTCCGGGTACACGCATGATTTCGTTTTCGCCGGCGAACGCAGAGCGTAGAAGAATAGCTGAAGAGCACGATTGAATGAGCAGCCGAGGGTACAGTCGAGATAACGCCTGTTTACGCATCCCGTGAAAAGAGACGGACGTGCTAATCCAACGGAACGAAGAAAAAAAAACCGATCGCGATCGATCGCAGCCGAGTCGGAAAGGTCGAAAAGAACGTGGAAAAGAGAAGAGGACGCACGGCGTACAGACGCGCGGGGAACACCGGCGAGAAAGAATGAAATAGAAGCCACGACACCCCACCAGTGTGCAATTCTGACGAGCTGGCAATTCGATCCTGAAACAGGACCCAAGAGACAGCATAAAGCTCACTCCAGGCTCGTTTGTTCTTTCTTTCTTCATTTTAACTCCCCCACCCCCCAGCTTACTCCCTCGCCAACCCCCGTCCCTGAACCATCCTTAACACTCCGCTATCGTTCGTCCGTCGCTATTTGTCTCGCGAGCGAATCCCCCTTTTTGTCTCCAACGCCCCCGCCCGTCCGCTCCTCTTAGAGATTCAATTTAATTCACTCACCATGAAGGGCCTTCAAATATGCTTTGCCGGCGTTGATCAGCTGCCTCGCTCCCGGATTGAACTTGTCCAGGATGTTCTGCAATCAAAGAAACAGACCGTTGTATATTTTTCTTCATTTTTCGACATTCCAAATCATTCTGATGTTTTTATACACCTTTTTTTCTAGCAGAACTTGTGGAGGATCATTTGCATTTACAGCTCGATTCGGCGAATAATGTCTTTCGATTTTGTTCGCCAGTTATGGTAATATCTGACTGCGATTTTTATGCATTTATGACAAAACTGAGTATGGGAAATACATAACTGTAAAGACGTCAAACGATTTTAAGTATATTATTGCATTATTATTGACTTATTAAGATTATTAAAAGAAGGAATACATTTTCATTTAATTTCATTTGTATTCCATAAAGAAAAATATCAATGCAATATTGAGGAAATATACGGCCACTTTTGTCAATATTTGTTGTATTAATATGTGTGCATTAACACTTTACCTACCGGAAGCCTATTAATTAGATTTTTAATAATTTAGATTAAAAATTTTGTTTGCCAGTTATGGTAGTAACTAGACTGCGGGTTTTATGCATTATATGACAAAAATGAGTATGAGAAATACAAAACGGTATAGACGTCAAACGAACTTAAGTATACTATTGCATTATTATCGACTTATTAAGATTATTAAAAGAAGGAACACATTTTCATTTAATTTCATTTAATTTCATTTATTTTGCATAAATGATACGCAGTCTAACAATAACTTAGTTAACTCGAATGGATTGTTGTTTCACATTTTAATCATTCAGTTTATTATTATTAGACGCCGGATCTTTGTGCAAAATAATATACATTTTTCACTAAAATGTAAAATATTAACACGCTAAAAGAGTCTTCTAATCTTTTCACTGTTTTAAATTGTGCTATTTTTGTCAGAAATGTATAAAATCCATAATACAATTATTATTAGACTTCTGATATCCTTACTTAGTATAATTATTATATAATTATTATTTAGTAATAATTATTTCGTATTCAAAGATTTACATAAACTTGTATTTTCTCACTATATATTCACTATGATTTATTAAGTACCATGAGCATTCGGATAATAGAACAGTTACTTAATTACAGTGCTAAACTAAATCCTCGGTAAGCTGTACAATAAATCGTGTTTTATTCCAGTATCTAAAAGTACGTGCAATTAAAAAGTAAAAATTAAAAGTTCAAGTATCTCAATTCTATCGAGTTTAATGAGAGTTATCACAAATCCTCATTTAGAAAAATGTTGAAGGCCAACTTTTCCCCTCATTCACATCCCAGCAATAGTGTAAGCCGATGCACCTAAAGAAGTTTTCATTTCAGAAGGGTTATTGACACTGATTCTTGAATTAAAAATGTAGCTATCACTTTGTACTTTGTATCACCATTTGGAAGAAGATATCTTTGGCGAAATGAATGTTCGAAGAAATTCATTATTCATATTCCCATCGAGAGGTAATAAAGAAATACAAGTAATTTATCCACTTCAATCGATTACGAAACCGGTTCTCGGACAGCAGACGTATCAGATTAACTAAAACGATAAATTACGCAAAATGATGAATAAAGTTTCGAGTAGATTTGATTTGAATGCCTGTATACAGCGTTGTAACGTTATAAAATATTTATTAGAATAGAATCTACGTTGCTGTGGATGTAGACGCACCAGCTGCGTCTTCGGCAGACCTTGATCATTACTCACCCATATTGGCAAGTGTTAACGAGTACGAGTTAATCTGATTACGTCATTACGACAATTTCGTTGCCTCGGCATTACGAGCGGTCACCTTCGATCATGGAATGCGGTCTACGTCGTTTGGAACCTAACGAGAGTGTTTCCCTATTTGCAGTTGCAATTTGTATTACTTCGTCTAGGTTACAAAGCGAGTGTTCAATAACATCGAAGTCCCATGGCATTAAATCTTTATAACTTTGCCGATTAACAACCATAAATAGATATAGGAGATATACAATCCTGAACAGCTAACTTAATCTGAGCCTAGAACTTCGAAACATCTGCACATCTAACTCGATCCAAATCCTAAGATTTGTAACTACTGAACAGCAAACCTAATTCGCATCGAGAAATTCGAAATTGTCCAACCGGTAATGTAGTACCGTGGAATGTCGTTTAACTAAATTAATAGGGCGCCAAATTCGTGGAAAAATACATCCCAAGTGCAGTTATAGCAGGCATAGGGAAATCACGTGACAGGTGATACTAATATGGAAAGCAAAATCGTTAAATACGTAATTCATCTTCCTTTGAAAATATCGATATAAATATTTAAATCGAATAGTTGTGTGTTGAATGTCTCAAGAATTATGGAGTTGAAGAATTACAAGTACGACACAAATCATACAATTTTTCATTGATAAAATTCGGGTATATTTGAATAAATTCGTCAGCCGTGGAAAAACAGAAACAATTTTCGTTAGAATGTAATACGTGAAAGTCAAAAGGTATAGGGAAATCACGTGACAGTTGATACTAATATGGAAAGCAAAATCGTTAAATACGTAATTCATTTTCCTTTGAAAATATCGATATAAATATTTAAATCGAATAGTTGATTGTTGAATGTCTCAAGAATTGTAGAGTTGAAGAATTATAAGTACGACAAAAGTCACACAATTTTTCATTCATAAAATTCGGGTACATTTGAAAAATTCGTCAGCCGTGGAAAAACAGAAACAATTTTCGTTAGAATGTAATACGTGAAAATCAAAAGGTATAGGGAAATCACGTAACAGGTGATACTAATATGGAAAGGAAAATCGTTAAATACGTAATTCATTTTCCTTAGAAAATATCGATATAAATATTTAAATTGAATAATTGATTGTTCAATGTCTCAAGAATTATGGAGTTGAAGAATTACAAATACGACACAAATCATACAGTTTTTCATTGATAAAATTCGGGTACATTTGAATAAATCCGTCGGCTATGGAAAAACAGAAACAATTTTCACGAATGAACATTTTTCTGAAGTATATCAATGAATGTTTTGGACATCAAAAATTAAATGTGAATTATCTTGATAGATAACGAGTCTCATAAAAAACGCCCGGAAATGGCTGAGCTTATTTTTGTTCTAGGTTTGCCAGAAAAAGTTTAATTAAAATCTACGGCTCCACCACTGTGATCTCCTCGTTAGTTTTTACACTTTGAAAACAGAATGAAAAGGTCTAATTAATCAACACATTACGGTAACATCTGCAAGAGAAGGACCATATAGAGAGAAACCAAGAGGCAATTTCCCGAGAAGCGACGCCTCCTCGTCAACTAAAAACCCGATCCAACCGGAAACAATGCCGAATCCCCAATCTAGTGTGACCCAACTATCAGGCAGGTCTCTGGCAGTTGGGACAATTTGGTGGGCCGGAGATCTCCGGGCCGACCCCGACCATCAAAACTCGGAACAAGCGAGCCGAACGACGCTGAAAAGTAAACCGAAACAATGTCACCGGCAACTTGCGGCCGTTTGATAGCAAACAGATATTCGAATAAACAGGATTCTAGCGAATAACGAGAGAGAGTCGTTGCACGATGCGCGACTCGGTGCAGCGGGGCTGGCTACCAAGAGAACGTGTGTGACCGCCTCCGGCATTCCAGCTTTGAGGACGGACCTAGAAGCCGTCTTCCTGCGTCTATCTCTTCCTGCAACTTCCCGACCTCTTTGTCCTCCCCACGACATTGCTCCTTTCACTTCGGCGTTCAAGGCGACGCCTTTTAGCTGGCTACGGACTCTCGGAGACTGCCTGGTATCTCAGGACTCCGACGGTAGCGTGTTTTGCGAGGGGGGACAAGTCAGGCTAGACAGACGGCGACGACGCGCGATTAACGCCAAAAACACCGAAATTCTAGCGACGGCTAATAAGACCGTGGACAATTTGCCACGGTGCTGCAACGGGGACACGATCCCCCGCGACATCCATCATCCGTTGTCGTTACAGTTCTTCCGCCAGATGGGAAACGGACGAACTGGCCCTGGGAGAATGTTAATAACGGGCTTCGCCCGTGAGTAATGATCCGTGCGGTCGAAAAGTGGAACGTCCGAAGTCAAGTACCAATGAGTTCCCGGAATTTTGGCGGTTCCGAGGACGGATTGGATCGTCCGGAAAGACTATGTTTCTTGCGCCGTGTCTTTGTTGTGAATCTTTCTTTAGAATCTTCCTTTAGAATCTTCCGATCTTCCTGTGCTAGTCGAGATTCCCGCGACTTGAAACCTTACGGAAGCGTCACGCGAACGCAACTGTCGATCAACGATTTTGATGAAACTTTGCACATTTGAATCGATGACTTACACAGGATGGTCCAGTTATCTTAAGACAGTCAATTGTTTTATATAAAATATTCTTCATACGAAGGGGCACATTTAATGGCGCTATGCACATTTTTCCATAATGGCCCTTTAAGGGTCAATCCAAAGGGGAAATCCATATTTTTCATTTTACATTCTTATTCTACATCGAAAAATGATAATATTTCGTATAAAACATTTTTTCCTGGCGTGCACGGTTTTAATAAACAAATTGACAAACAATACTGAGTTTGATCTGAAGTCATAAAAATCTAGTAAGCGGTGGCGTAGGTGGTAATAAATTATCTGATAAAGTAGAGATTTGCAATACATGTTGTATGCCATTATGCAAGCCTTGCAACATTTATCACGGTATCGTTAAAAAATGGTAAGTTCAGGGAAAAAATGTTATTATACAAAATATTATTTTTTTTCTATATAGAATAAGAATATAGAATAAAAAATATGGATTTCCATTTGAAAAAATGAAGTTGCCCTTCATCTGACCCTTAAAGGGCCATTATGAAAAAATCTGCCCCTTCGTATGATGAATATTTTATATAAAACATTTTTTCATATTCTTGCTGGTTTCCGTAATAATTGACTGTCTCAAGATAAATGGACCACCCTGTATATTCTCATATCTTCCTCCGTTGGTTAATTATCGATGACAGAGAAGTAGGATTTTATTACGGTTTAACAGAAATAAATAACGTGTATTTTGAATTGATTTTATGTAGAATTTTCATTGCTGGCTCGATATTACAGGGCAATGGGTTAACGACGACAATTATCATTGAGAAAATTACTATAAAATTTCCAATCTCTTGTAACACGTTGCAGCAATGAAACTATCATTTTTGTCTAATGGAAAATTAATAAGCTTCGTATCGGTTAGCAATGACGCTGGCAAGCTTATTAATCATCCACACATTTCATAACATACCTTTCACTGCGCGACCAGAAAATTAATTTTCATGGTATACAATAATTAGTATCCACAGTACAGAAAATTCAATAAAATAGAAATTCTAATATACTAGGTTGTTGCATATGAAATGTCTGATTCTATAATCAGACTGTAGGTCTTTATATAAAATTGAAATTTTCTATATTAATTGCAAAAACCAGGAGAAATATGCACCTACAATTGTATATATTGTAAAGAAAACTTTACAAGTCCGTTACTAGAACTGATATATTAAATTCAATATCAACGTGTTACTAAGCTCCAAAGCATTTCGTGTATGCACAAAGTCCTTTCATCATTTAACTAGCTGTGGCTGCAAGTAAAAACAAATAAAACCTGATAGGGCTATCTATGGGGTTAGTTTAATAAATGCATATATATTAACATCAAAATGTATTGATTAATTCCCTGGCGAGTAAATTCAATATCAACGTGTTACTAAGCTCTAAAGCATTTCGTGTATGCACAAAGTCCTTTCATCATTTAACTAGCTGTTGCTGCAAGTAAAAACAAATAAAACCTAACAGGGCTATCTATGAGGTTAGTTTAATAAGTGCATATATATTAACATAAAAATGTATTGATTAATACTCTGGCGAGTAAATTCAATATCAACGTGTTACTAAGCTCTAAAGCATTTCGTGTATGCACAAATTCCTTTCATCATTTAACTAGCTATAGCTGCAAGTAAAACAAATAAAACCTGATAGGGCTATCTATGGAGTTAGTTTAATAAGTACATATGTATTAACATACAAATGTATAGATTAATACTCTGGCGAGTAAATTCAATATCAACGTATTACTAAGCACTAAAGCATTTCGTGTACGCACAAAGTCCTTTCATCATGTAACTAGCTGTGGCTGCAAGTAAAAACAAATAAAACCTAACAGGGCTATCTATGAGGCTAGTTTAATAACTACATGTGTGTTAACATAAAAATGTAATGATACTCTGGCGAGTATTTTAATGCAATCAGCGATTTAGTTATCGAGGGTGTTGAAGACTTCTGCGAGCTGATTGAATTTTAAAGTGAATGCTACTGTTTTCACGGAAGTTAGGTCCTAAGTGAGTGCGAGATACTCGATTTTCAGAGACGAAAGTATCCGGAATTGACGTCGTCGGCGGCAACTACCTCGAGAAATCAGATCAAGCAATTCAAACTTGAAATGAAATTCCGGAACGCCGCAGGAGAAGTTCCGACGAAGAACACACGAGTACGTCTCGCGGCACGGGCTAGGTAATAGCATGTGCATATTCTGCCCCTTCGAAATAATGATTCGCGTCGTGTCATAGGGTAAGATGTGTCTTTGCTTATCACCATTACGTAATTTGCCGAGGAGCGTATTAACGCCAGCCCGGTACATGGTCAAAGAGCTATCCGAACTAGCGTGGTCCCTCTGGTGCGTCGACACTGACTTGAATTCGAAATTCCTGTTCTGCCGGTGATCATGCCGGAAACACATAATGTCCGGATCTCTCGAACTCGCTGAATTATGTCCAGTGCATTACGCCACGGTAATCCGCTGAGAATTCTGTCTTATCTTTGAAATGGAGAATGACCGAGCGAAAGAGAAACGCTCGGATATGTGCAAGAATTTGACAATAAACATTTCGAATACGCAAAATGTTCGATTAAATATATACAGTGGATGGACAAAGTATTCGTACACCTTTTAAAATAGAATAACTTATTTGTAATCGTACCAAATGACCTGATTTTTTGATAATCAATTAGAACCATTGGTTCACGAAATGATATAATTTACAAGGTTACATGCAAAAATAAAAAGTCATTTATTAAAACTTTATTATTTGAGGTCTTAATGAAAATTTAAAATATATGTTTTGTAGATCTATGTTAGTTATACACATACTAAAAATTTCATCGAAATCGGTCGACGCAGGAAAAACCGAGACGCATCGAAAGATGTACGATTCTGTGGATTTTAAGCAGAAACTGATCAAAAGTCGTGTAAAACTACGATTTTCATCATTTTTAACCGCTTGTAGCTCGTGTGTATGTTAATACACACAATCGAATTCGATGAAATATTTCAGCATGTGTATAACCAAGATATATTTACAAAGCATATATTTTTAATTTTTTGAATCTTTATATTCTTCGTTGAAGAAGCAAAGAAAATAGTGTTGCGGAATCGTCGAATTACCATTAGAGAAGTTGCTGACGATGTCGGCATCTCGTTTGGTTCGTGCCAAGCAATTTTAACGGAATTTTGGAAACACAATTCATGAATTTTGCATCACGATAATGCACCTGCTCACGCATCGTTGCTTGCGAGTAATTTTTTGGCCAGAAACAACCCCACAATCATGCCTCAGCCACCTTATTTACCGGATTTGGACCCCTGCGACTTTATCCTGTTCCCAAAACTGAAGAGACCCATGTAAGGACGGAGATTTGCAACGATCGAGGAGATAAAGACTGCATCGCTCGAAGAGCTCGAATCTATACCAAAAAGTGCTTATCAGAAGTGTCTTACAAGTGTATTATATCTGAGGGGGATTACTTTGAAGGGGACAACATAGATATTGATGAATAAATAAATATTTTATGATAAAAATAAAAAGTCACCTTACTTTTTCATCACACCTCGCATACTAATAATATCTTTGACTTGAACGTTGTAGAATTTGGTAAATGTTGACTGTTTGCACTGACAAGAACCGGAAGGTGCACGTCTATAAGATTGCGTGAAATTTACAACGTAATGGAGGTGCTGCGGAGCGATGAACTGCAAACAATTTCAGTCAATTGCCACACGAGCAGACAAATTTAGCCGCGATCCTTTCATGGAACCGGTTCCCCCGGAAACCGCATCATCCTTGACCTCCCAAGCGCTGCGAAAAATGTCCCGAAGTATCGTACTTCAATAATATTAACAACCACCTGGCAAGCCATTTGGCAATAGTAATTTATAGCTTGATTTTTCACGGGGAACACTGGCCAGAAAAAAAACATTATTTCGACTGTTTACGACGGCTTAGATGTCGCAGGAACGACATTCTTGGTTACCAATTTATTAGGATTTAAAGACGCTATCGGACGAGATAGAGCTGTGGCCACCATTTGACCACATTCCGCAGAATAAATGGTCACCTAAAATGTTTTCGTGTCTTCGTACTGCGTGGGATATTTTTTGGAATAAATTTAGGGACTTCAAGGACGCTTGGCAGCCACCTCGGGGAAAAAACCATCGACTCGTTTTGAATTTTAGAAAAACATCTTGCGAATATTATTTTGTTCAATTTGATGCGAAAATTTATTGGTACTCTGGTCGCTTTTTATTATTCACAGACTGCGGATCTTTATGCATAGCTGTTCTGCACCAACGAGAAATATTATACCTTAAAAAGAAATCTATTTCTTTTTATAATCATTTTAATAAGTGACAAACAATGTAGCGGTATATTTAAATTCTTCTGATGTTCCCATTGTTTTGCGATTCATCGATTCACATTTTTCTGGAGCGAAATAGAAATTTATTTTCTGTCTTTATATGTTTAATAGAATGAAAATAACGTAACAGTATTTGTAAATACTTCTAGTATTTTTACTGTGTTCTCCTCGGTTCTACCGTGACTCGCGAATATTATTTTATTCAATTCCATTCGAAAATTTATTGGTACTCTGGTCGCTTTTTATTATTCACAGACTGCGGATCTTTATGCATAGCTGTTCTGCACCAACGAGAAATACTATACTTTAAAAAGAAATCTATTTCTTTTCATAATCATTTTAATAAGTGACGAACAATGTAGCGGTATATTTAAATTCTTCTGATGTTCCCATTGTTTTGCGTTTCATCGATTCACATTTTTCTGGAGCGAAATAGAAATTTATTTTCTGTCTTTATATATTTAATAGAATGAAAATAACGTAACAGTACTTGTAAATTCCTCTAATATGTTTACTGTGTTAAATTACATCTATTTATTACCGCTGTATTCTCCATTTTATATATTTATGTAACTTAGACCATAATTTGAAGAACTGCTATCTACGCGTAATTACGAAACATTATATTCCAGGATTTTTCCACGCAAAAATTGTGCCGCCACATTCTCTACGTATAGACATATAACATCATGTCATGGGGAATAGGGGACTTGCTCTTACGGTTTGTTACGTTACAACCAACGTAATAACCAATGTAATAAACGTAGCGTAGAAATAATTGAGCAATATCTCAGCCAGCCATTCGGACTGTCGAGTTATTTTTTACCAGCACGAGTATTAGACAAAATTTCGTATTACACGGAAGAGAACATATTGCGAGGTGCATTTCTGCAGTACGTAGAAAAATGCGGTTCGTATGCTAGCCCCGTGCCGCGCAAATTTAATCTAAACAAATATCAAAAAATCTATACACGAATGTGTTCCTGCAAATGGGTTCCAATAAAGCTCGGTTTTCAAATCGTTTTTCCGCGAGACACACTCGCTCTAATTTGAGGTTTATTATTTCACGGTAATTGCCCAATTTGGCGGCCACTGGTTACCGTTACAAGCTCGATACGTTAATTAACGTACCCCGCCATTTTATTCTAATTCTTTACATCCTGCACACTGCCCTATTTTGTGGCTTCGTGCATTAATTGGCGAGCATAACGAAGTAAAAACTTGAACGAGAGTCGAATAATGATTTTCTATTTGCATACAATAGCTTCCGACGTTTTTACAAAATACTGATCTCTTTCGTAAAGTAAACCGCTTTCTCTTGATCTTATTCTTGTAATGCCTCTCGAGTGACAAATGGAATTATTGTTGCGTTATGCTTGCTTGCATTGTGAGATTGAAAGTAATAGACATTTTTTCACTGTCTTGTACGACTTTGTTACAATGTAAACTGGAAAGATTAACGATATTAGAGTGCATTGTAAAATATACTTTTAAACTATAGTTAGATACATCTACGATTAGATTGTACGTACAGAGCTGTTCAATTGATTAGCCTCGGGTGAAAATATATATATAAGTTTATATCAAAGAAAGAAATTGTGGGCAAAATTTTTGCTTATTAGTTACATTCGTTTATGATATGAATTTGTAAGTGAATGTTTACAACGATATGTACACTTGCAAGAAACTTTGTGTTTGTAAAAATAAGATGCTTCCACATGAATAGCCTCACATTGTTTAGTTTCGGTTAGTTGTCGCTTTGCGATAGATCAGAAAAGACATATCCGCAACAAGTCTACATTTAATATCTATGTTGAGTATTATATCCATTATTTTTTGTATCATTATTATCATTGTGCTAATATGGGTCGCGGAAAGTCATTGACTGTCGAGGAAATTGGAAAAATTGAAGTTTTAAAAGAAGAATGGTATTTTAACCGAGAAATTGGTAAAAGAATTAATTAATCGGAGTGCTAAACTAATTAATAATTACTGTAATAACCCTGGAAATTGTGGAAAAAATTATAAAGGGAGAACAAAACGAGCTACAACGGAGAGGGAAAGGAGATCAATTTTACGTAAAATTTCGAACGCAGCAGTTTCCCTTAAGAAGATCAAACAGGAAGTTGGAACAAAAGCGTCAGTTTCAACTATTGGACGTGTCATACAAAGCATCCCATACATAGAACGCAACAAAATGCAAAGAAAACCTGCGTTAATGAGAAGACATATTTAAGCCCGACTCCAATTTGCTAGAACGCATATGAGTTGGACTCAACAATGGCAGAATATAATTTTCTCACATGAGAAAAAATTCAATCTGAATGGACCACACAGATTTTCCTACTACTGTCATGATTTACGGAAAGATAATCGAATTCTTTTTCGACGTCATTCATTTGTTATTTGGATTATTCGAGGCTATTCAGTGAACAGCACTGTATGTTTAACGAGCAAATATAGACTGATAGGAATGGCACTCATGTACACTGGCAGCCGAAGATTTTAAAGTCTCTGTGATTTCTAAATGTTACCTTTTTACAACGAAAAATATAAAAAATAGTTTCCAAGCGAGTGCATAATTTGCATCGTATGCATCAATATCAATCTATCAAGATTACAATGTTCTTTCTAAAAATTGGTTCTAATAAATTGATGAATTACAATCATAAATGAAACAACACAATGATTTCAATTCGAAAATAGTGACAACTATTCTCGAAAATATTGACAACTTCTTTTTTCATAACGAAGAACTTCGATGTCATTAAATAAAAATTATATGAGGTTTTAACATGTGTTATATAAATTTACATAATATTAAAACTGGATTTCTTTTATACACAAATAAATTGAATGTTTTAGAAACAATATAAAAAGAACTTAATTTTATGAAATTCTTCATATTGATTTGCTTTTTACAATCTGTATGAGTATGTAAAATGCTTGAAGATCAAATTTTAGTAACAACGCTTTCACAGTTGTAAATACTTTATCTCTAGGATACATCGTTGCATATTTGCAGAATTATGCACAGAAAAATGTGCATAGAAAAATGTGCATAGAAAAATGCACAAAAGCCTACAAAATGGCAAGCTTACTAACACACAATACGATGCAATTTACCTCAACAGGATTTTTCTATGGAAATATGGTTAAAGATCCGAAGTCTATTTATCACCCTAACTTGATTACATCCATTGTAGTTTAAACTGCACTACTTCTTTGTGCAGAATTTACACTGTGTTACACAGTTGAAAAGAATGTCTACACACTCGGCAACAAAACGCTGTAGCACGGGTACCGACGAAATATCGATCCCAGGTTCGGCCAGAATTACCTGTCAAGCCTTCCTGTTTCCAAATAAAAGATGGATCGTTATGAAATCAAATGGAACAGAACCGAATAGTATACTTCGAATCGAGGCAATACCGTTACAAGTACGACTGTTATACACCGAGCACAATGGCGCCCATTGAAAACGTTTTGTCCGCGACAAAAGTGCCTTTACGCTTCCTGGTGTTTCTTTTTCGCTCGTACCACGCCCCGTTCCGATTTACGGTAAATAGATCGCGTAAAATCGAGCAAAGAGTACCGCTCGAGAGACAAAAGAACACTTTTGTAGAAGTCCGTCGTGGTTGATCGGCTCGTGTAAGAATTATCGATGCTGCTCGGAAAGAAAAGAGAACTCCAGAAAAGTCTCTTGAAAGAAGACAAATGAATGAAGTTCATTAAGAATTCGATTGCCTGCCGCGCGACACAGAGCCATTCGTGTTCTGCTCTGGTTGTGAATATTTTAAGATGGAATCTCCCAGAGAAGAGTCTCCTTGAGATCGAGAGCCGTTGCGTTTTTACGCTCGCTTTAACACGTTAATAACTGTCCGACTATCGTTATCTAATTATTAAAAACCGTTGGCCCGCATCTCATTAGCTCGCCGACGAAAGCGACATTGAATATAATTAATATTAAACACGGAGATTCGCGCCATTATACAGCGGATACGAGATATATTTCAACACTAAATATTCTCGAAAGATTGTCGATCTCAAAATCTCTTGCCGTATTTTAACGAGTCAAACTCGCGACGAAGATTTCAAAGAAAGTCTAACAAATATGAATGTTACCCCTTTCTTTTTAAATGAAATAAAATTTGATTCGTTTGTAATCAATATTTAAACATTAAAATAAATGTAGCTATACAAAAAATATTTTTCTTTTCTCTTCTACGATATTTTTCGGGATAAAGACGTTTTAATCACTGTAACTGTAAAGGAAATCATACGGCAAGGGGTTAAACTGTGATAATATCGTGAACAAGCCTCGTGCGACAATAAATTTGGACTCATTTTAAAGCTATAATTTCCTACATTCGTAATCCGTCGTTCACTTAAATTTCTGAATTTTTTAAAACGATGTAGCGAGCGAAACAGTGAAGAGGTGATTTTTTTCCTCGGATATATCAATCAAACATCTGTGAAAATTTTGAAAAATTTTTCCGTAACTGAAACCACCTTGGATTTGAAGATTGAAGCTTCCTCTTTACAACGACATCTGAAAAATTGATGTACGATTTTTTGCAGTTGTTGTATCGAGCCTCGAATGAGAGGGGTGCCTCAACTATACAGTAATATGTGTTTAATTAAATAGTGTTTCTCATTTTTGTTCCATAAAACAGTGAAAAAAATCGCACATCAATTTTCAAGGAGGCGTTGTAAAAAGAAGGCTTCGATCTTCAAATCTGTGGAAGTTTCATTGACGGAAAAATTTTTTGAGAGTTTTTGGAGGCGTTTGACTTTGCATGATTTTTGTTGGATCTGTAATTGCAACCTTTTATTTACAAATTAAAATAACGTTACATTGAATTTCATTTCATTATTATAGTGTTTTAATACTTTCCTTCGACACGTACGTGTTTACTCGAAGAACATTTGCACGAATGTCGTGTTTGCAATTTTTTAAATTACACTGTAAGTCAGAGAAAAATGTTGCTTAGCTTTGTATGCCTACATACTGTAAGCTGACTTTGATATTACATTTATAATGAGAAAAATGTAATTAAAATCATACGAAGGTATTTATTAAAACTTTAAACACGAAATGAAAAATATGTTTTACGTCGAACTATTTGAATATTCAGACGAAGTCAAAGTATAATCTCTGAAGACAGAAGACAGTCCAATGTGAAATTAAACATAATTAATATGACGGTAATTAAAACGAGAAATTTTTCTTATTCCGCAAACTTCGCTTGGTAGACAATAACTAAATTCCATAACTACAAAGCTCACCTACTTTACGTGCGTTTTTACGAGAAATGCCGCGGCGAAGCGAATCATCTGAGTTATGAGATGAGATAATCATTTCGTTGCCATAACTTTTACATGCGCCTAACGTAATCTGAAATAACCGGCTCTGAACCTTTGACTTTTAACGAAACGTGTCGAAATCGCGAATACATTTAGTTTTCATTTGCAAAACACGATTAGTAAGAACATTTACACTCGGATAAAAATTTATTCACGAACGTTGTTAGCATTAGTAGCTCGAGACAGTGAATGTAATCCATTTAGAATGTTTCCCAGTAATTCCTTTTTTACTGCATGTTTTTAACTTACTGGGTACGTTGAACGTTAGAAGCAAGTTTATTACATCGGATTTAACGTTTCTCATTAAACGATTTTATTTTGATTGTTCTTACTCCTTTCATACTTTCATTTCTTTCCACAATTATCTTCTGTTTTGCCGTAATAATTTCATATTGAGCATTGAATTCAACTTGTAATGTTACTATTAAAACTGCAATTTCATTTAACATTAAACCTACCGTCATTTTAATCGTTTCCAGATTTTTAATTTCACGATTATTGATAGAATAAAAATAATTTCATAAGAAATGATTGTATATAGATATCTTTAGTGGATCTAAATAAAATCAATCTTGTCATTTTTATAAGGGAACATGTACCAGTTGCTTTTAAGGCTCGGTAGGTTTAAAGGAAATAAGAGCAGGAACGATATAAAAACATCTAACCAGACTGCAGATTTTATAAATATATATATAATTTATTCTAAATTTTTCTAATATTTCTAATGTACAGTTTCATGTTTCATTCATCCATTTTTACCATAAACCTATAAAATCCACAGTCCATGACATAATAAAGCACTGCAAGACAATAGAATGACAAAATTGCCTATTAAAACTTAATCATCTATATTATATTTTTATATAACAAAATATTACTTTTTTCTGTAATAAAATATTATGTATTTATGTAATCAATTAATTTCTATAAATTGTAATTATATAAGTGATAGTAAATTAACGATAGATAATAATAAGTGGGACCAATACAACGATATCCTGTTTCAAAATATTGCCAAGATATGAATGTTTTGATTGTCTCATTGGTCAATAGAAAGAAACAATATTCGCTCCTTGTAATATTACTGTACAAATTATTATTGCTTCAGTCACTTACATTATTCTAGTAATTTATTTTCATTCACTTATTATAACTTATTTATCATGAACGATCAATCAATCAAACATGATGAAACCTCAATAACATTTAATACAATTTTGATTATATATACGCTTCAGCCAATTGTATCAGTAATTTATTTTCATTCACTTATTATAACTTATTTATCATCAATTCATGAATGATCAATCAAACAATCATGATGAAACTTCAATAACATTTAATAAAATTTTGATAAAAGTACGAGACTAGAAAGAGGCTGTACCTCTCAAAAAATTTCGATGAAATGCACGACTTACATTAGTAATTTATTTTCATTCACTTATTACAACTTATTTATCATCAATTCATGGATGATCAATCAATCAAACATGATGAAACCTGAATAACATTTAATAAAATTTTGATTAAATATACGCTTCAGTCACTTGTATTAGTAATTTATTTTCATTCACTTATTACAACTTATTTATCATCAATTAATGAATGATCAATCAATCAAACATGATGAAACCTCAATACAATTTAATAAAATTTTGATAAAAATACGTGACTAGAGAGAGGCTGTACCCCTCAAAAAATTTCGATGAAATACACGACTTACATTAGTAATTTATTTTCATTCACTTATTACAACTTATTTATCATCAATTTATGAATGATCAATCAATCAAACATGATGAAACCTGAATAACATTTAATAAAATTTTGATTAAATATACGCTTCAGTCACTTGTATGAGTAATTTATTTTCATTCACTTATTATAACTTATTTATCATCAATTAATGAATGATCAATCAATCAAACATGATGAAACTTCAATAACGTTTAATAAAATTTTGATAAAAGTACGAGACTAGAGAAAAGCTGTACCTCTCAAAAAATTTGAATGAAATTCGCGAGACTGGGTAAGGATTTGTAGCGTAAAGATTCAAACAACCGCTAATCAGTGGTAAAACCTCGTTATCACGGATCTACTGCGGTTCGCAATGCAGAAGCTGCCTGCGGCGATGCATGCAGAATCCGACAGAAAAATTCCGCAAGGATTCCGGAAAGGGTGCAGAAACAGGGTCACTACCGGGCGCAACAAGGTTAAATTTAACCCAGCACCGATTCCGTTATAGTCCACATAACTGAGCGTGCTGCCTAACCGGCGCTGAGCAAGAAAATGGAAGCAACACGAGTCAGCGAGAAGGTTTCTCTTATTGGCAACCAGTTGGTCCCCGTCGGAATAAAAAGCGGACGGAGAGGGAAAGAGAAAAATCGAAAAGGGGACGAAGACAGGCGCGAGAAAGACGACGACGCACGGGGAACCGCGAGGAAAGGAAAGAGAGCATCAGAGAGAGGTTGAGAGAGGTTGAGAGAGAGAGAGTAAAAGAGAACCAGAGAGAGACAGATCCTTGCTGCGAGTCGGAGACGAAGAAGAAGCCAATGAATGTCGACTAACGGTACGCGATGCATGAATTTCATGTGCACCGGTCGTATCGATGTTGGCGTGCGTGTATGCACTCTTGTAAATGCCATTCGACACGTGCAGAAGCACGCCCGGGCCCGGGCTAACGACACCTGGATATTTTGGAGCCGCCTCGAGCCTGGTTACCGGAGAAATTGATCTACTTGCGTATGTGTATCTTGAGCTAAATGGCGAGGTGAGTAACTGTACTGACAATGAGTGGCCTGTCAACTTTGTCAACCTCAAATATCTTCATCGTTTCAAGGAACGTGTTTTAACCAGGGACTGTTGGATTATCAATAAGTTACCAGCACAATGAACTTATTCTTCATTGTCAAAAATGAATCAACGTATCCCACTTGATTGTACTTTGTTTCAAGAGCCGGACTGTGGAGGCCTAACCTAAACGGTCTGGAAATATGAGGGAACCCTGTTTCCTTTTTGGGTTCCAACGATTTTCCTCCGAGGGTCAATCGAAGCGAAGATTTCGTACACTAAAGAGGTTCCTCTCGCGCCGTGAAATAAAGACTTATTTTATTTTATAAATAC
Organism: Lasioglossum figueresi; assembly: GCA_028455805.1. Classification (NCBI taxonomy): domain Eukaryota; kingdom Metazoa; phylum Arthropoda; class Insecta; order Hymenoptera; family Halictidae; genus Lasioglossum; species Lasioglossum figueresi. Next base: position 5,845,920 of record CM052196.1, on the reverse strand, counting down.
CAGTGTGCATTCATTAACACCAATATCCAATATTTTCTATTGCGATTATTAAAATTATCAAAATGTTTTGATCATATATTATTAGTATAAAGCAATATATGTAGGTATCATATTATTTGTTGCACTGTGAAATCATTGTTCATTTGTATCTAGATTAGCTGTTTCGAAGTTACAGTAATTTGTTTGCATTCACAACGAAAAATTCGAGCTACAGAGATGGTTGAGAATAAGATCAGAGACGACTGGTTGTCAAACAAATGTTTTTGAGCGCTATTACTTAGGACATTTCTTAACAAATAGCTAACCATTAATTAACCGACCAGTGAATAAAAAATTGTTTATGTAATGTCAACCTTGTACATTTGTACAAAGTGTCAAAATCACTTGTTCCTGATTTCTTCTGTTGGATTATCAATAATTTACCAGCACATTGAACTTATTGTTCGTTGCCAAAACTGAATCAACGATCTCAGAATCGTTTCTAATAAACAGAGATTAATGAGACAATTAAAAGAGGAAAGAGATTTCTATTTGGCTCATGTGTCTTGCAATCAATGCAACCACTTTTAATTGTACATAAAGATCCGCAGTCTATTTATTAAATAGCACCATCTTATCAAGCAGACGAAGCATTCCTATTCGAAAGGGCTAATAATAATAATTAGCTGGGCACGCCGCCTACCGAAAGCTTTCCACGATGTGGTATCAAAATGTTTACCGGGTATCACAGGGAGCATTTGACAAAGGGGTGAAGTGGTTCGCGTAACGGTCACAGGATTAAACCAGTGATCCCGTCGATCACAGGAAGAGTTAATCTCTGAAAGTCCCTTTAACAGCTCGTAACTCATTGCCGGTTTATTGAGAAACGGGAGGCCACAAAGGCGAGAGCCGCGCGACTCGCATCTATCATCGGTATTGCATACCGAATGGGATCGGATCGCATCGCATCCCATTGCATCGCATTCCATTGCATCGCGTTGCATCGCGACGCGTCGCTCGCGACACTCGAAAAATTACATTCGTTACGAGGGCTACGCTGACAGATCATACGTTCCAAAGCTCGAACATTACTTACCAGTCGCGTAGCCCGGCGAATCTGAAATTCAGATCGACCGATCCCGTTCCCAGATAGTCCGGATGAATTCACGGATAGGCAAACAGAGGATCGAAGAGTCTAGAGGGAAAGAACGAACGCTGCCGACGCAAAGAGAAAAGACCGCCGGATGTATCAGAGCGATTCGTGTACTCAGCCTCGGTTTAACGATATTTTGTTCCCTTTGAAGCTACCAAGTTACGAAAAGGGAAAGACATTTTTTTTCACGGCACGCTGATTTCGCTCGATTCGATATTCGAGAAATATCGCACGGTCGCATTGTTTTATTGGAACCTCCGCCGACTGGTTTTCGGCTCTGTGCTGGTTGAACATCAACAGAAGCGACAGAAAAATCAATTTCTCACCGCTGTTGTTTGCAAATACCGTCTGTACATTACTTTTAATGTGGTTGTTTCGTTTTTGCGTTTCCTGTTGCTACGTTGAATATTCAATCGGATTGAATATTCAATGTTGTCCAACATTGTTCGATTCTATTGAATATGGGTGTTAATGAATGCACGCTGGTATTTATAAAATAAAATAAATCTTTATTTCACGGCGCGGGAGGAAGCTCTTTACTGTACGAAATCTTAGCTTCGACTGACCCTTGGAGGAAAATCGTTGGAACGCAAAAAGGAAACAGGGTTCCCTCATATTTCCAGACCGTTTAGTTTAGGCCTCCACAGTCCGGCTCTTGAAACAAAGTACAATCAAGTGGGATACTTTGAAATCTTCGTTTAGAAACTATTCCGAGATCGTTGATTCATTTTTGACAACGAACAATAAGTTCATTGTGCTGGTAACTTGTTGACAATTTAACAGATCCTAATCAATTTATAGATTCCACAGGTGCGTAAGTTACGCTATGTCTGACGTGTTCGGTATATGTTTACAAATACAAATTTCTCATGTTTCTTGTGCAAGTCCAATTACTCCAGACAGCGGTTCTGAGCACATTACGCAAACGAGAACTGCCAAACGTTGCAATTTTTCACTAACAAGTTGCGCGTACCGTACGGAACATTCAATATCGAATAGAACCACCGTAATAATCATAGCGCTTCTGTAATCGGGCTACGGATTTCACGCATTCGTAGCGAGCGTAAGTACGCGAAACGCAATGAAACGGAGACTAATAAAGTTTCATGAAAATTTCACTTCGTTTTCAACTAGCACCGAGGCTGAAAATCGATATCTCCTCGAGTCGGCGTTATTCGGGTCAAGAATGTTTGCGTTGTTATTAGACTATGGATTTGCACTATTGGGAAATAAGTTGCATAAAACAGGATATTTCATAGTTTGATATGTAACACAAGCCCTCGTGCAGGAAATATATAACCAACCGATACACATTTTTATAAATTCATGAAATTAAAATGCACCACTATTTAAACTTGAAATACTTTTGAAATACTTGAATTATGTGAAAGAACGAGATATAAATAAGTTACTTCTCTTATGTAATCTCTATAAATTACGTATCACTTTGTTTAAACATTAAAATTTCTGCAGTTGCCATTTTTGTTCCACTTAGGTATATTTTTATGCGTTTGTTACATTGAAAACAAGAATTGCAAACGTTATATATGTAGCGGACAAAAGAGACGCTCTAAAAAAGACGATAACTATTTTAATATTGTACTATACGATTTGAACTTTTTTGGGAAGCTAGAGCAATTCGTTTACTACAAGATGGGAAAAGAAATTTTTTCAAAAATTACAATTGATCGAAATTGTAGAAAAAATTCTAAAAGTTGCATTTTCAACTTTTTCATGTGGGCCTACATTGAAAATTTAAACAATGCGTTTTGTCGATTTGTGTCAATTGTATGCACTGTAAAAGTTTCATCGAAATCGGTTGATTTGGGATAAAACAACAGGCATTGAAAGATGTAAGAATCCTTAGATTTATTGCAGTTAGAAACCGAAAATCGTGAAAATCTACAATTTTTACCATCTTTAAACGTTTGTAACTCATTGTCAAATTTTCAGAATATGTTTAATTGACACAGATCGACAAAACGTATTTTTAAAATTTTCAATATAGGCCCACATAAAAAAGTTGAAAATGCAACTTTTAGTATTTTTTTTCTACAATTCCGATCAATTGCAATTTAAGAAAAAAATTTCCCATCCTGTAGTAAACTAATTGCTCTAGCTTCCCCAAAAAGTTAAAATCGTATAGTAGAATATGAAAATAGTTATCGTCTTTTTTAGAGCGTCTTAAACTTTTATCCGCTGCTGCATATGCCTGGGCAAATAAAACCATAAAATGCTGGACAGCCTATAAATGACGTACACCACGTACCATCAACATGATAAAATAAATCTTCTGCGATTTCCACCCCTATGAGACTACCATAAGATTAACAATCGCTTCTGATTCCCCATGAATTTTCATAAAGTCTAAGCCGAACCACAGAGGGGATTCGCCGACAAACATCGAGCACGAAACTTCGATCAGTTATGCAATCGGTAAACACAGAAACCATTTATTATTCCGTCGATGAGTGGATGAAATCGAATAGCAACATATGTCGAGTAGATTGATCGGAATTGGCTAATAAAAACATCGCGGTTCCGACAGAAGGAAATTCGGTGTTTGCGTTCCTCTCGAACGTGAGCGATTTCGCGGAAGTTGAAACAAAACGTTGGAAATCGTCTGGTAAAACAGTGCTCCGACGCTTAAAAACCGATCCCGAACGCGAACGGGCGAACCACGAAGCTGGAAGAATAAAATCCGGCCACGGGAATTAGACTCCGCACGGATACGTTTCAATTGCGTCCTAAATCAAGCGACCCGCGGAGAAATCTGTAAAGTCTTGTTCGCCGCCGCCGGTCGATTTGCCTCGATGTCGGATAAATTTCTCGGTAGAAATTCATTCCTCCTCGTAAAGCTCGGTCGGACGAGGCGATCTGGTCGAGAAGCATGCCGTAATCGCAAACGGGGCAGAAACATTCGTGAAATATGCTCGATGCTGGCAACGCGTACAGCCGGTAGCTGCCTAACCAAACCAGCCATGATCGTTCACCATGATCTTATAGCGTGAGCCGTGTGGACTCGCGGGATACGGTTATCAAGAACCACGGAAGAAGAAAAACGGAAAAAGGCTGGTTCAAAGGAGGATCCAAAATGATGGAAAAATAGAGGATGCGTTTCTTTACGAGCTTCCTCTACGATTTACCTTGTTCGGTGAAAGAGGAACGCAGTGACGGACGAAAGAAGGTTTAACGTGCGATATGTACGATAAATAGCACATTTTTTACGAACTATAATTTTGTTTTGAAGCAACAATAACTTTTTTAGGAATATCTACGTCGTATGGAATAACGAAAATAATAACCAAGGTCTAAACAGACCAATCTTGATCGTTCTCCATGATTTTATAGCGCGAGGCGTGTGGACTCGCTGGATACGGTTATCAAGAACCACGGAAGAAGAAAAACGGAAAAAGGCTGGTTCAAAGGAGGATTCAAAATGATATAAAAATAGAGGCTGCGTTTCTTTACGAGCTTCCTCTACGATTTACCTTGTTCGGTGAAAGAGGAACGCAGTGACGGATAAAAGAAGGTTTAACGAGCGATATGTGCGATAAATAGCACATTTTTTAAGAACTGTAATTTCGTTTTGAAGCAACAATGACTTAGGAATATCTACGTCTTATAGAATAACGAAAATAATAACCAAGGTCTAAACAGACCAATCTTGATCGTTCTCCATGATTTTATAGCGCGAGGCGTGTGGACTCGTGGGACACGGTGATCAAGAATCATGGATTATATAAATTTTTCCGATTCTGTTTATTTAGAACATAGTCTGCAGCAGGGATCGAAGTGAACATCTTCCGTTTTTAAAAATATTGTTTATGAACTTTTACATTTCGACAAAGAAGATATTCTCGTGGAATTTTTAAGGGAAGAAATATTACTTTTAAGATCCTCTTCGAAAAGTGTTCTTATGAAACAGGTGTTTTACAATCTGTATTATAAGAGCTCGTATTATAAAAGTAGAAATGTTATGAACGTTTGAATCATGAACTATTTGCTTGAATATTACAAATAAATCACATATTGAGAATAATAGCAAATTAACCCTTAGCACTCGAGTGGCGCCACTGAGGCGCTATTAAAAATGGCTGTACAATTATTGAAAATATTGTTTACACTATTACATATGTCGGTATTTAATCAATTACTAAAGATTTAAGTATTTTATGAGGTATTATATCAATTCTACAAGTACCAAATTTAAAAAATCATAGAGAATGGAAATATTCTAGGTCGGAAGAAACGTTTGATTTTCGAGTTAAAATAGCTCCGAGTGCAAAGGGTTAATATCATTCACAATTTGATATTTTTACAAGGATCGAGGACTGTCTTAATATCGATGAATAATATAATAATCACCTTTTCATAGAAAAATCGATATTTTTACATTTCGTAAGGTTTATTCAAACTAAAACTACTATTTCCCAGAAGTTTGCTTCATCCATCACCATCGGAACGGATAACATAAGGACGTGTTTCGAAAAAGTTCTGCAGACCATGTCTTGAACAGAACCTATCAAAAAGTTGCATAACTTTTTCGATCCCTGTTTAAAAATATAGTTTACATCGACCGTGAACTAGGATGTTTCGCGAAATTGCTACATTGTCGGTCGACATCACACTGGTCCACAAGTTTATATCGAAAATTTTGATTCGGGTTCCATCTATCCACATATACATATGCATGTCCGATATATAATCAATAAAAAATTGTTTTAAGAAAACGATAAATGTTTACAATAACTTGAAAATGTAACGAAAAATATACCTGTCGGTTAAACGACAAGAGAACTATTTCTTGACCGAAGTCGTAAGCACAAATTTTATGTAAGAGTATGAAAGAAGTATACACTTCTGAAAGTACTTATTAAAGTTACGAACGTTATTAATAGACTGCGGATTTTATGCATTTATAAAAACATATGTAGATATCATTTGAAACGGTAAAAATATTAAGACAATTCTAGAACGCCCACATATTCCCGATTTATTAAAATTCTTGAAAATAGAAAGAAAGTTTTATATGGCTTCTGTGTCTTGCAATCGATAAAGGCAATTTTTATTTTATAAAGATCCGCACAGTCTAGTTATTAAATGCAATTGGTAAAGTAATACAAGGAGTATTCCATTAATATTATACACATAAACTGTTATAAAAAGGAAATTCGTATCGACGCATTCGATAGCTGTATTAGTGTGCACACGTACTTGATATTCCAGTTTGATGATCTAACGCAGTCGATTCGTTTAAAACGTTGGTATTTAATAAAATCAGCACCTTTAGCAGGGTCCAGGTGATTTTCCGCTTCGTTAAATCGAAATTATTCCCTCCCGCGCACTCGATTGAAGTGATGAAACTCAACGACGCTGAAAGCACCCGATGACTCCACGAAACCGGATTCCATTCCACGGCTTTCTTTCGTCGTCAATTTCTCGCCAAGCACAGAAGTTGCACGTGACAATGGTTCTACCGGCGTGGAACGCGCGAAAGCTTTCAGCCGGCGAAAAGGAAACCGAAAAAACCCAGGAAAGCAAACCACGCGCATCCTTCCTTTACAACTCGGGACATAAAGCGAGACGTAGGATGAAATATATTCGGTGTCCAGAAACATGAAAGGAAGGAGGAAAGGGAGGAAACGTCTGCTGTAACGTCAAAGTAAGAAGATACCTTTCCGAAGACGCTACGGGAACCACAGAGTTGATTAGAACTAGACTGTGTAAAATAATAGATGATTTGGTAGAAATTACAATATGCCCAGGCTATTATTTTTCTTTTTCTATGCCAAAATTGATTAAGCTTATAAATTATTGAAGAATTTTTAACTCCAAATTGAGGATGGCGAATTAATCTTTCTCAGACATCAATTAATAATATTAAAAAATGTTTTTACTATATAACTATGCTCGATGTAGTATCAAAAGGAATATGTATTATTTTAACAAGATTTAAAAATGAGGAAACTGTTTGTTGAAACAAAGACTATTCTATTCTTAAGCGGCCTCTAGACGATCAATATTATCAATATATGTTATACGATATGTTAGCGCACGACTGATGACAGTGCAGTTAACATGTGGAATAAAAAGAAAGCAAGTTGTATGACCCTTGCATTAGTTATAGCTTCAAAAAAAAAACAGAAAAAGAAGCACAGGTGGATGAAGGAATGGTTTAAAAAAAGATATGAGTACACTCATGATTTGTTAAGTGATCTAAGAATAAGTGAACCAACTGATTTTCGAAACTTTCTGCGCCTAGATGGTACATTATTTGATGATCTTTTGAGAATGGGTATACCTGAAATTTAAAAAAGAAATACTATAATGCGAGATGCTATTCTTTCAAGTCTCAGCGTTTATCAATAACGCTATCCGCTTCAATTCCTTTCTGAAGTTAGTGCGCAATGAATTAAATTTAACTAACTGCGACTCTCTTATCAGCATCTGAATACTTTTCTTTATATTTCCGAAGCAGATGTTCGCACGTATTGTTCATTCTTTTTTATCCTGATGCTACACTCTTTACTCTTGATATTCCATAAAGCAGGTAAGCTCTGATACACCTCGATACATTCTAAACCGAATTTTCTTTCTTCCACTTTTGCCTTCGTAGCCATACTTGAAAATTCAATGTTCGCTCTGCGACTATGAAGATAGAATCGAGCCAATATTGCGCAATATTACCCACGGGACGAAGAAATATTTACGAGATCGTACAATAAAAATCAAACTCTTTTTGATTGACTCAATATATTGCGCAATCTTTCAATATGATTTACATACGATCAATATTATTATACAATATCAATTATTGTGCAATATATCGACGATAATATTGATCGCCTAGAGGCTGCTTTACGTGAATCAATGGAAAACGTAATAAAATAAAAAATGAACACAGAAGAACATGAAAATTTTTGAAGCAACACGCACTTCGATCCTCGGTGCACTATATCGACGATAATATTGATCGCCTAGAGGCCGTTTTACGTGAATCAATGAGAAACGTAACAAAATAAAAAATGAAAACAGAAGAACATGAAAATCTTTGAAGCAACACGCACTTCGATCCTCGGTGCAATATATCGACGATAATATTGATCGCCTAGAGGCCGTTTTACGTGAATCAATGAAAAACGTAACAAACTAAAAAATGAACACAGAAGAACACGAAAATCTTTGAAGAAGCATGGACTTCAATCCTCGGTGCACTATATCGACGATAATATTGATCGCCTAGAGGCCGTTTTACGTGAATCAATGGAAAACGTAACAAAATAAAAAATGAACACAGAAGAACACGAAAATCTTTGAAGCAACATGCACTTCGATCCTCGGTGCACTATATCGACGATAATATTGATCGCCTAGAGGCCGTTTTACGTGAATCAATGGAAAACGTTATACAATAAAAAATGAACACAGAAGAACATGAAAATCTTTGAAGCTACATGCACTTCAATCCTCGGGCGCCTAGAAAGCGCAGAAAATCCGGTGGTTTTTCGTTCGCCGGCTGCTGTGCAAGAAATTATTCAATTTCGTTTAGTTTTCTTAGCGCTGAAGCTCTGCGGGCACGACACTATATTAAATTTCTGTCCAACTTTGACAGTGTACATAGTGCGCGCGTTTAAAGGGGCGACGCGGCGTCGCAAAAAGCGAGCGCAAACTGCATTACGGAGGAACGGGTGTGTGTGTTCGCGAGAATTTCGTAGTTTGGAAAAACCGACTTACAGGTACGGACGCCGGAGCATACGGGTTTTTTTCCGGGACGATTTCGACTCCGGGACGGAAAACAAATTCTAGCGTGGCCGCGGTAGCAATTTACCGGGGTCGTATGAAAAAAGCCTTAAACGTCTAATTATCCTCTTCAATTTCACAGATCCGCCAGTCTGCATGAAATAGTGCGAGCTCCAGAGGACGCGCCGCGCGGAGTTCGTGAAATTTCTCGTCGCCGAGTTGGACTCTACTCCTGCATTTCTCTCTATCTGTCGAGCCCTTCTCACTCCCTTCGGCTAACTCCAATTGACGATTAAATTAAATAATGACAAGTGCGGGAGCGTGCACCGCGTCGGACGCGCCGCTTTAAACGAATCGAAAGTGGACGCGAGGACTGGGAATTTCGAATAACCTTGCCGGGTAATTTGATTTGAAAATATTGATCAAATCGAATTAACGGAGAGCCCGTGACTTTGCGGAATAATTTTATTATGTTGCCCCCGTGGCGATCTACAGCAGGCGAAATGCCATTTCAGAATGTCACGCGGGACTTGTTCTCCGTCCATCCGCCTGAACCATACAGCTTTTGGTTGCTGGTGCAACAGGGAAAGGTGCATTAAAGGTGAGTCGGAAATGTAGAAAATTTCATCTTATCGTGCTCCGAGGCGATGGAATACAGTTTTCGATACAAGACGATGGTTCGGGACGTCTCTTGACGTATTGAGGATTAGGGTAGCTATTCGGCTTCACATTGTTTTTGAGTGGACATTGTTTTTGAGAGTTTATAGGTTCCGGCAGATCATAAAGTGGCACGTACCTTCACCTTCTAGCAGTAAGCAGTGTCCAGCAGACAACTTCAGAAGAAGAAAAAGGGATAGAGATTTTCTCATTGCGAAGGAAACATCGTCGTCTTATATCGAAAGGAAACCACTTCCATAGGAGAAGGCCAGTACAACAATCCACTCTTTAATCCCTTTTCGTTCACGTCGAGAGTTAATAAATTATTGAGTTGTGTAATTTATTCCCGCGCTTTTCTATTTTATTTTTTCCCGCAATTTTGTGTTTTGTTAGGGACAGCATATACAGTGGGTGTACAAAATATTCGTACACATTTTAAAATAGAATAACTTTTTTTATTAGGACCTTGCATAAGTTCTCCCTGTTTTAAAAAAATAAATGCTTTATTCAGATGTTGAAAATGAATTTTTTTTCATCCTTTTCAACCCTGAAAATTGATTTATGACAAGAAAAAGACTTGCGAATGCATGTATATACTTTACCTAACAAAACACAAAATTGCGGCAAAAAAGAAAATACAAAAAACGCGGAAATTGATTACACAGCCAAATACATCATAATTTATAATTTTGATCAAACCATAAAAGATGGTCTGTCTTCTAATGAACGTAGATAGAAATGTAGATAAAAATAATAAGTTGTAAGAAATCTTTGCAATAGTTCCGCTATTGTGTATGGTTAACGACGCTTTTGAAGCTGGCAATGAAGTAAGTGGAAGATATTATACAAAGTTGAAGTCCGTGCTTTCTTTATTCATCAACGTCAGCCGTCATCTACGTGACACGATACAGTACCGTTTGCTAACTGAACTGTGAACTTAATGTGTCCTTTGACGAGGTCAGCTTCGAGCATCACGATCGGACGATGCGTCCAATCATGTCCACATTTGGGACAGTCGTCGACAACCGTAGACAGAGCGTGATTGCAGTGGTTAAATTCGAATGATCATTAGTTTTCCTGTGAGTCGTAAATTACAGAATTTCTCGGTCGAAGACGTTCCCGTTTATCCCGGAATCAGATTTATATTTTCCAGACGGTAACCGTAGGTTCTATCCGTTGTCGATCAGCTTTCTATTCTGGTGTCACCGTGTCCAAAACCCGTTGATAGTCGCCGAAAGGTAGCTAACTGGTTGCCTGATCCACGGAACCCACCGTTAGGAACATCGGATCGCACTTAACGATCTCGCTAAATTTCGCATCGTTACGTCTTGGACGTCTCCGTATCGATAAGCTCGACGGAGATGTTTCGCGGTTGTGAAACACTGGGACGAGATAAGGGTAAAACGGTTCCTGAAATATGACACCGAACGGAGGCTGAAAGAGCCACGGATAAGATAAGACGACGGTATATAATGCGGCAGAGGAAAAAGAAGCCAAGGGAACTGGTAAAGAGGCGAAGAGAGAAATGTGGGTCTCTTGGGCACGACCTCCTGACCCTCGCAACCTGGGGAGGAGCGATTGTCATGCGCACCTTCCACGCGAAATAAATCTTGGAAAGTTCCCCGGTCTATAATTTACTAACCTGCGGTCGACGCTCCAGACGACCACCATTGTGGGACCTATGGACTCTTTGTGCAAAAGTGTCGAGCGTCGTTCCCGATCAAATAATCCCGCACCCTCGCTGCAAACGTGACTCAACTTGAAAAAGCGGTTCTCAAGAGGACCGGAGAACTGTTTGCGAATGTAATTAGCATACTGCAGGCAACATTAAAATTGTCCGCATCTATTGCAAAACACGACAGCCACTTGTGGCTGCTTCTTTTCTTCTTCAATCATTTTAGGGGATCCAGAGTAATATATTGATGCGTCTAAATTATTTTAATCTTTACTTAAAAATCCACTGGCTACCGATAAATGAGTATTTCATTGACTCCCATGAACTACAATTTATCTACGGTTACAAGGAATACTCTTATTTTTCATTAATGCATTTTAATAATGCAACATAAAAATTGTCTCTATCTATTGCACAACACGACAGCCACTTGTGGCTGCTTCTTTCCTTCTTCAATCATTTTAGGGGACCCAGAGTAATATATTGATGCGTCTAAATTATTTTAATCTTTACTTAAAAATCCACTGGCTACCGATGAATGAGTATTTCATTGACCCCCATGAACTACAATTTATCTACGGTTACAAGGAATACTCTTATTTTTCATTAATGCATTTTAATAATGCAACATAAAAATTGTCTCTATCTATTGCACAACACGACAGCCACTTGTGGCTGCTTCTTTCCTTCTTCAATCATTTTAGGGGACCCAGAGTAATACATTGAAACGCCTAAATTATTTTAATCTTTACTTAAAAATCCACTGGCTACCGATGAATGAGTATTTCATTGAACCCCATGAACTACAATTTGTCTACGGTTACAAGGATTACTATTATTTTTCATTAATGCAATTTAAATATCAAGGAAGAGATTATTTTGCAGTACTGCACAGACGTTTAAATACAGTACATGATACTTTATATAATAAAATACAAATTATAAATTTCTCTTTCCTTAAATCTTATACGGTTACAAGATGATAGGATTTTATTTGAGTTCAATGGAAATTAATACGATGGAAGTGCTGGAGATAAACAATTTGTAGGATAAACAATTCAAAATTGTGTCATGTTGATACCTCTATCGTTAACAACACAGTCATGCGATTGAAATGAATGGAAAAAAATTCTCTTATATATTTGCGATATAATTTCTGGGGGTGGTTCAACCGGGAAGATCAACAAATTAGGAAAGACAGCAGTTTAGTTCCTAATTAATCCGAGTATCCGTCGTCAATACGTGAAGTTAGTTGAACGGGCGACCTGTCCGCGTCAGAAGCGACTGCCAAATGAAACAGCCGCGACGAAATAATCCGAGGATGGGGGTCCCGAGCCCGTGTAATAAAGTATAATTACCGTTAATTGCTATCCTGGCAAGGATTACGCGATGAATGACGCCGCGATTCCGTGGCAGTTTAAAAGGGCTGCGCGACGCGCGTCACCGTCATAAAACGTGGATTAACGGCTGATGCCAGATCGTCAATCCGCGAACAACACTCTCCGCTCTGAAACCCCAGTTTATCTTTCTTTGGGATCTTGTTTCGGACCCCGTTGTCTCGTTTAATCCCTTTCGCCGGGGTAGCGTGAACTGCGACACGGGACGCGAGATTCCCGGATACAAACGGTTCAACGGGACCCCAATGGTCCGTAAGAATGAGAGCGAGTGTAATTGCGAAAACGATTAATTAGATTCTTACACGTATCCAGCCCGAGAAATTACGTTCCCGAGAAGATGGAACGATTCCGACGATGCTTTCTACGGCGCGCGTAATTGCAAATGGCGACACTTTGTTGTAACAGCGAACCCTCGGGATGCGAGCGAACTGGGATAATGCTATGGCAGATATCGCTGCCTTGTTTCTTCTTGACAGCTTCTCTTCTAAGCGACTCCATTGTGCATATTCCTTGACGAATTAGGCTTGGGAATACGGTGTGACTTATTTTTCTTAGAGAAGGTCAATTAGGCGATCGGCGGAACAGCCCCGGACAGTTAAATGAAACAAGAAAGAAATATATAATGTTTTTTCAGAATGTATTGGGTTGGCAAGAAAGCAATTTCGGTATTTTAAGGTGAAATAGAGCCCAAATTTTTTATTCAGGCAATAAACTTTAACGAGCAAGATATTTTATCGTCTGTTCGATGATCTTTGGCAAAAAGAACAAATAAGAAAATATTTCATCGATTACAGTTCATCGCTTGAATAAAGAAATTCGGGTTTATTTCACCTTAAAATACCGAAATTACTTTCTTGCCAACACAATAAACACAAACACTTTCTGATTACGAAAGATATAAGAATGTACTGTAGTCTCTGTTCTTAATCAAAAATATAAATGACGTTGCTCTTAAAGCTCTATACAAAATCTGCATTTTCTGTCTTATTTTTTGAGGTTTTTCAATTTTACAACAAGGAGTTCGACTTAAAAATCTGAAACGAATTTCGGTATATGTACCAATGCATTTTTCAGAATTTTCGCAAATGATTAAGTAGTGAAAATAGAGAAAAAAAATGATTTTTCCACTTTACTCTATAACAGAGTTGGGCAAAAATTTAATCAACGATTAACTAATAAATTTCTACTTCGATCGGTAATCGCCGATTACGAATTAACAATTAAACTCCTACTTTGGCCGTTAATTGCAGTTAACGATTACATTCTTTTCAATTGTATTCGTCAATCGGATAATCGATTAATGATTAACTGCTGAAATTTCGAAATGAAATACGGAATCAAAACTGTATGCATACTGAAAAAAATGTAAACTGAATTTAGGTATATTGTCATTTGGTCTATAATACGATCTCTATGTGCCTACTTATTACAATTCATGCATAGACCGTGTGGCGATTAACTTCAACAATAATTGATTAAATCAGTCTCCGATTTTTCGATGATTTCTTTATTTAATCAACGATTGACGATTAACTTCATTAATCGATTGAATCAATCGTCGATTTTTCAATGATTACCTTTTTTAATCGTACACATTAATCAATCAATCTTGGTTAAAATATGAATCGTACACATTAATCAATAGATCTTGGTTAAAATTTTAATCGTACACTTTAATCAATCACTCTTGGTTAAAATTTTAATCGTACACATTAATCAATCAATCTTGGTTAACATTTTAATCGTACACATTAATCAATCAATCTTGGTTAACATTTTAATCGTACACATTAATCAATCAATCTTGGTTAACATTTTAATCGTACACATTAATCAATCAATCTTGGTTAAAATTATACTCGTACACATTAATCAATCTTGGTTAAAATTTTAATAGTACACATTAATCAATCAATCTTGTTTAAAATTTTAATCGTACACATTAATCAATCAATCTTGGTTAAAATT
>CM052196.1:5811705-5831248 GCA_028455805.1 Lasioglossum figueresi | reverse complement strand
AAATTTTAATCGTACACATTAATCAATCAATCTTGGTTAAAATTTTAATCGTACACATTAATCAATCAATCTTGGTTAAAATTTTACTCGTACACAGTAATCAATCAATCTTGGTTAAAATTTTAATCGATTAATGCCCAACTCTGCTCTCTAAGTACTCCCCTGGTCGAGGTGTATGATTAAAAACTTAGCATAATATATTTTTCTTAGATGCTCTATCGAATTATCGTTTAATTTGGTTCAATGATACTTGGCCATCTTCTCTAGCTATGCCCTTCTATGGAGCAGAATAGAGAAAAAGAAGATAATTATGATTGAGCACATAAAAACTAGTTCAATGCTACATTCAAATATATTCATCTACATTGTATAATTTTGTAATCAAATACATAGATGCGTAGAAGAGTCTAGCGATGATTACTCTCTCGGAGGATTCATTAGAATCCTAAATGATTCATTTTAAAAATCTGGCTCGCGGAAACCGGCTGGTAGGAGCATGAAATGCGAGCCCGATTCAGTCATACGTCGCTAATGATCGCCGAGTATCCGCTTTGCGTGGATGAATTGCAAATCAGATGCATTTCAATATCCAGGTGGCGGGAATGATTCCTCAGATGTCCCATAAATCCCGTCCGAAACTTCGGATCAGAGTTTACAAGCTACCGTTTAACCCGTTTCGCTGGCAGTTCAGGCAGTTTAGTTTAAGTATTAAATGGACTTTAACAGACAGCTTAGCCAATCAACTCCAAGGACCCCGCGGTTAAACTTCGTTTAATTCGAAAGGACTCCATGGCTAACCTCCGTTCAACGCTCGAACGGAGCGACAGGGACTTAGTTCTCGCGAGCAACGTAGGTACACACAATCGAGTCCTGGCCTCGTTTAGATCTTGAAACATCTGACCAAGGGACCACGCGGCCAGAAACTTATAGGCACTTCCTCGAAAATTATTAGTTATTACGTTTACTGTTCCGCGCGAACTCCTTCGTAACACGTGCGATCGAATTTCCACCGCACAAGATCATTCCATCCGATTCAGAGTTCCTCCCGCCGCGTAAAAATGAAAATATAGT
The DNA here is from genome assembly GCA_028455805.1 of Lasioglossum figueresi. Lineage (NCBI taxonomy): Eukaryota > Metazoa > Arthropoda > Insecta > Hymenoptera > Halictidae > Lasioglossum > Lasioglossum figueresi. The sequence goes on along the minus strand of CM052196.1, from coordinate 5,830,177 downwards.
AATTTACCAACACGCCAACTCCGACGGCAGATTTTTACAGAAAACTCCCCGCTTCAATTTTAGAATTCCTCCTTGATGAAAAGCAAATACAGCGATCACGCGAACTCGTCTGCAACGCAGCAATCCAATTTACGTGAAAGAAGACTGTTCCATCGTTTTTGAAATTATTCTTTCTTGATAAAAAGATAACACGGTAGTCTCGCAAATCCCTCTGCAACACGTACGTGCGATTTTCACCGAAGAAGGGCATCCCTCCATTTTTAGAATTCCTTTTTCTTGGTAAAACGAAAATGTAGCAATTTACGCAAACTCTCCGAGGTACGTGCGATTAGGTTCTCGCCGAAGAAAACGATCTGTGAATCCTCTTTTTAGTAACAAGAAGTAGAATGATTTACTACCATCCACACTTGTCTGCAACACGAGCGATCCAATTTCAGCTGAAGATCATCATGCATCATGCCTCCATTTTTAGAGAAAACGCAGAGAGTACTTACTCTTTCATACATTTCTCGTTGAACAATATGTATAAATATAACTGTTCCTCTATAGGGGATGATTCATGATAACATTCGTGGAACATTGTATTGTATAATAACATTTCAAATCATCAAAAATAGCATACAATCTATTACGAAGTAGAATCATTCACTCTTAAGCGAATGATGAAATGAATTAATGAATCCATTTTTTAATTTCAAGATTCATGGGGTCAACAGTTTTTTTTCAACCGCTTTATCAATAGCACGTTGCACATGTAAATGCCATCCGACTGAAAGATTAAACTATAATATAAACAATATCAGTTTGATATTGAAAAAACTTCATCATAACTTTTTAAGGGAACGATAAGTTAATTTTGCGACACCTATCTTATATACAGGGTGTTCATTTGAAAACTTTCCAGCCGAATATCTCGAAAAGTATGAAAGATATTAAAAAGGTGTAAAACACGTGTCCAAGGATTTCGAGGGGGAAAGAGGGGGACAGTATCAGTTGTTTATTTGAGTGTTTTTGGTTTAACGAATAAGATATTTTTCCTTTTGTTCGATGATCTTTTGCCAAAAAGAATAAATAAGAGAAAATATTTTATTGATTAAAGTTCATTCGCTTGAATAAAGAAATTCTAAAGAAATTACTTTCTTGCCAACCCAATATATTGTATAATTTATTGCATGTATATTTAGTGTATAGAAATACACCCTGTACATCACGTCACGATCCATTTTCAACTGCAGTAAATCATCCCCCTTCCTTCTTAAAACTCCTCTCCGGAAAAGAAAATGATTAGAATGATTTACTATTTCCTCGCGAACGTAATTTTCGTTTGGATCAGGGTTATGCGTCGGCAGAGGGTATAATCAACGACTCTAGCGCACACAATTCGTCGAATTTGCATGGATGTAGTTCATAAATGGTCAGCTTCCTCTTCCAGAGATCGTCGGAACAGTGATGTACTTCTTACACTTCTGCTGCATTCGGAATTCCGTTTAATGCGCCGCTAGAATCGCAGAAGGAAACCGAAGGTAATCGCGTTAAGTGCGTGCACGAATGTAATTCTCGGGCAAGTGTTAAAAGAGAAACGCGAACGATCGAGGAACGGCATGCTGATGAAAGAAGTCGATTACATCAAAGAGAAGGAAGTGCCACGGTTTCCTGTGTACTCGGCTGGAACGATCGGCAACGGAGAGAAGAGGAAGGGAAACGAGGGAAAGAAGAGATAGCAGCTGATATACCGTTAGGAACAAGGAAAGCCGACGAGTTAAACCGGTCGAATTTTTGGGGGCAGCGATCGTGATTATTCAATCCATTATTCAATCCATTATTAGATCCCGTAACGAACTCCGATTATAATCGTCCACCGATAGCGCAGGGAAAAACAATAGAAACCGAAAAGATTTTTTAAATTCGTAATCACGATATGTGTTATGAATAACCTGTTAACTGAACTGTTTATTTTGTGCTTGTTTGGCATTTAATTGAAATTTTGAAAATCAATTTCATGCTGTTATACATAATAGACGCGGGTATAATACTGTAGGAATTAAATCGTAACTAGAAATAACACGTCCGTAAATACAATATTTTAACGTTTAATTCCAATTATCTTGAATACAATTAATTAAATTGTCTTATTTAAATCTCCGTCTGAGATCAAACACGTCTTTTCTATTCAATACGTTAAACCATAATAATGAATAACGCAAATTATAAAATATGAAGAACGCAAAATAAATCAATAAGTAACTAATGCGTGGTTACGGTTATTATCGACGCGACATTCGACGGAAGTCTCACTGCTCGGAGATAACTTCTCCCTACAATACATTTTATATTACTACGTGCAATACCGTTTAAAACTTTGAAAATAGTTATACATTTTAGTTAAAATAACAATTCTTTGTTAAATTATTACTTTAATCGGTTTGGTTACTTCGCAATTCATTTGAAAATCATTCAAGTCAAAGATAGTTTAGACTAGCGATTGTAGCGAAGAATCAGTATGTAACTGAATGTTTACCCTTTCTATTTAATTGTTTGGAAACTGTTGAACGATCACGAAATTGAAGAATGTTCAGTGTAGCAAACACAAAAAAGGAAAAGTTAGTGAGAAGTGAAATCGAATGTAAATAATTTTATACGGTCTGAGTTCACGAACGGCATACTAGAAATTTTTTTAGGATTTTATTGTTTGAACTGTAAAACTGCTTTATTGCGTGTTTGATTATTCAGGGTCTACTTCGCGCGTGACTGTTCTTAGCACAAAGTTTCATTAGCAGAGATGGTATGTTTACTATGCACCGCTGCTCGATTAGAATTCAAATCGCCTGGAGAAAAACGGATTTAGCTAATTATTACTCTCTGATGGTATTGCTCATGAATAATTACGGAACTCCAGTAATAGCACTATCGCGTAACTTGATTAGGGTCATTGAAAAAAATCCGAATTTTTCAGTACTACAAAATCACTATTATTTAACACCATATTTAAACTACCGATCACTAAGACTGATAGAACTAAATAATAAAATTGTGATTAAACTAGGAAGATTGAATTTATTTAGATTTTATTTAAGTTCTCATTACAACGCGTGCTTGATTAATTAAATGAATTGTAAGATACGTAACGATATAAAAATAACTATAAGATATTACTAAAACTGAACTTGCAAATTCAAATGGTTAAGTATAATACGACTACTTAATTTTTGTCAAAATGCAAAAAAGACTATACAATTTTTATTTGAAACATTTGTCAATACAACGTTTAGAATATTTAACTTGCACTTTTTTATGTGTATTTTTATTTACAAAGCTACTCAGGCAGTCAAGTTTTCTGTTTACATTTCGTATTGAAAACATGCGGTATGTACACGGAATGAACAAATATGCATGTTCCGCCTTTTTTTTTAAATGAAATGAAATTTGATCCGTTTGTAATCAATATTTAACCATTAAAACAAATATAAATTTTCTTTTCTCATCTACGATATTTTTGGTGATATAGACGGTTTAATCACTGCAACTGTAAAGAAAATGATACGGCAAGGGGTTAAGAATGCAATTTTGTAGAAAAGCTTGAGTTGCAGAAGGGTGTGTTTGATTTGCAAAAATGTGAATTTTATTTGTAAAAGGGCGAATAAGCAGATCCAAAAGAGTTAATTTAAAAAGTGGATTAAAAAGGAGGATATGATCCAGATATTCTAAATAGATCATATGAAAGAATTAGTTTGAAGTGCTCAAGGCGAATAAGCTCAGGCAAAATAATAATGTAAAGTAATAATTTAAAATAATAATGTAGGGATTAAAAAGGAGGATATGATCTAGATGTTCTAGATCATATGGAAGAATTAGTTTGAAGTGCAAAATAAGCTCAGGGCGAATAAGCTCATGCAAAAGAGTTAATTTAGGGACTAAAAAGGAGGATATGTTCTAGATATTCTAGATCATATGAAGGAATTAGTTTGGAGTGCAAAATCTATATCACGAGGTAACGAATGACCCAATTGTTGGACGTCTACAATGGTTAACTACCGAACAGCCTGACATCCCCATCGGATTAGAGGACTGTCAGTCGTATCGGCGAATCCGGCGAGTTTTTCATCAAATTCGGTTAACACGAAAAAATTATCGTTCCGGTGTCTGTTCGAGGCTGGAGCGACGTAATTGCGAAGATCGCACGATTCATATTTATGACGTTTGCGCAGCTCTCTAGCCTGAAAATCTGAGAATCGGAAAGCGTCGACGCCGTCCTTCGGCAGGGTTACCTTTATCCGCGGATTCGAGTGGGGTTTAATAACGCGTGACTGATTGGAATTGCCAGAACGAAGTCTGAAAAAGTGGGCGGCAACGCGTGCTCTCTCGCGAAACTCGGACTGAGAATTTTCCGGGAGCCAGGCTTTATTACCAGGCTCGATGAGGTGATTGTGAACTAAATGCTCGATCCGTATGAGTGGACGGGAAATTGGACGGATAAGCGGCCGGATGTATGAGCCGCCGCAAAAATTTAGTCGGAATAATTAACGGCTTTGTGCAGTTCAAGTACTGCGAGAATATCACTTACGGGAACCGTCAAAATGGCGGCTTCTGATGTTTTTAATTTGGGATTATTGAGATCGCAAAGATGCATCCATGAGGAATTATTCAACAAATTTATTTCTTTCGGGTATATACGGTTTGAAGTGGCGAAATATTTCGATAGACAATTTTGTTGCATTTGTAAAGTAATGTAACATAGTCGCTTTTAGTGTTCCGTAAACCTGATGATATTCAAGTTGGAATCGAGTCAAAATTAATTGTTTCTTTAATTTCTGTGGATTACGAATCTGCGCGTCTGAATAATTTGTTAAATACTTTAAAGAGCCGGTAATATCGTAAAATAGACACTTTTAGAAGAACAATGTAAAATTGAGTTGACATCTATAGAATTTCATATGATTATACTTTGAAGATTTTTGTAAAAATCTAAAATAATATGTAATGCATAAAGAATATGGAAAATATATGTACAAAGATCTGCAATTTGGCGAGAAATAAGAGGGTAACATGCATGAGGATCTACATTTACATGCAGCATTTTGTTATTTAAATAGTAAACGGTAAAAAATATGTACATGGCTAAGTAGCTTTAATTAACAGCAACGGTTTCTGCGACCGAATAATGACGCGGAATGGTTTTGAATGGCGATAATCTTGTTATAAGGTAGCGTTTGTAACAGTGTACAAGCAAATTAGCGTTTACTTATGACAGTTTATTAAGTGCGAAATTATGCTGTTTCCTGCCAATGCAACTATGTTTTCAGGATATCCGCAGAACCGAGGAAAGCAAAGATAATCATCGACAATAATTAATAGTATACCGCGTGTTTGCTTTGGCTTAGTGGAAGGTTACGTTTGAAGCCTTATATTATCGACTGAATTTTGCAGGAAGTACTGTCAGTGTAATAAACAGTATTCGTACACGCTTTAGAAACGAATAACTTTTTAAAATTGAACCAATCAGCTTCAGTTTTTTTAAAATATGTTAGTAGGATTAGTTTACTAAGTAATGTGTAAATAATCTTTTTTTTAAGTATGGTTCTAATGAAAATGGATCAAATGAAAATTTCGAAGGTACCTTCTTTTAGATCTAACCAAGTTGTGCAAAGTTTGTAAAAATAGCAAAAATTTTCGGAAACAGCGATTTCAATAATTGACAAACTTTTAATTCAAAGATTTCTATCTAAAGAAAATTAATAATTACAAAATTTTCATTATAGAAACAAATAAAAGCTTGCGACTAATAACAACTTTTTAAAAAATTATTTGCATATTACCTAATTCTTCTACCATTTCCAAAAAAACTCGAGCTGTTTGGTCCAATTTAAAAAAAATTATTCGTTTTCAAAAGGTTTATGAATACATATTATTCTTGCTGTATAATAATCCTCCTGAATGGAGAAACGATAAACTTTTTGAAACAACTTTTGAAATACGCCGTTCAAAGCGAAAACATCCCGGCGCGAAAAATTAGGTTTCCGTGAGGTTCTCTGGTGTTACGTCAAAAGCACAAACAGAATCAAAAACATTTTGCACGTTTGACGAGTGATTCCAGCGAGCACGAGTCAATTAAAACGTGTAAAAACATGGCCGAAACGTAACACTATCGATCCTTGCGTTTTGAGAGACACGGTTTTTGTCGCAAAACAAAAAAAAACGTACTCGATCGACAGAGAACTCGTTAAAAACCGTAAAATCTATTCAACCGTGTCGAATTACGAGCGTTCACCGTGCACAAAAGCGCCATCTTCAAAGCGAGAAGATCTGTTTCATAATTCCGATATGCGACTGCGAAACCGGTCCCCTTTGACGCGGACAAAGACGAATTCCGCATGCATAGTCCATGACTCTCTCTCTCTTTCTCTCTCCTTCTCTCTCTCTCTCTCTCTCTCTCTCGCTCTCTCTCTCTCTTTATATGTGAAGATTTTCAATCATTTCCGACGAATACGAGAGGTACACTGACTCGCGAAAGTATTTCAACACTTACTCTACAAAAGCTCTATGAATATATTGGGTTGGCAAGAAAGTATTTTCGGTATTATAAGGTGAAATAAAACCGAATTTCTTTATTCAAACGATGAACTTTAATCAATAAAATATTTTTCATTCTTTTTTGATTGTGGTTCATGGCTGTTGCCAAGGTATTTAGGGCAACGCATGTTATTAGACAGAAGCAGAGCTGGGAAAATAGTATTTTAAATAGTAAATAATAAAGAATCCTATTTATTTTCAAGTATATATACAAATTTGAGAATAAAATATTTTATTTGTTGTAGTAATTTTTGGAAATAAAATAATTTATTTGAGGCAGTAATTTTTGAAAATAATATTTCAATGTAGTATTTTATTTGAAGAATATTGAAAATATTTGTATTTTGTCTTTATTTTCAATTTCAATTTTAAATAATATTGCTGAGTATGTTTATGCGGTTTCTCAGAGTATTATAACAATTCAAAAAGTAAAATACTTTATTTCGTGTTTCGCATTGTTAAAATAGAAATATTTCATTTTGTGGATCAAATGGTTGAAATAGTAATATTTTATTTTGAGGTTCAGATTGTTCAAATAGAAATATTTTACTTTCGAAATTGTAAATCTTATTTAAAATACTATTTTCTTTAAGCAAAATAAAATCTAAAATATTCAATGGTATTTGAAATATTTGTTTCGCAAAATAATGCCCACTTCTGGACAGAAGAGAGCAGTACTTCTCCGAATGTAAACCGATCAACATCTGTAATTCAAGCAACTTATAATAAATCACTTTTATAAAAAGCCCTACAAAAATCAGAAGTAAGATCTGAGCTAGTGCGCGCAAATAATTAACGTCTTGTAATCGTGTGAAAGTGAGTTTTGCGGGGGTTGAGTCGGTTATCATAATTTAAACTATATTTGGACTTACGGTATTCAAGTATAAAATCGTATTTTAAAAAGTGAGTTTGTGGAGGTACTCGGTGAGTTACAGAAAGTGTGAGCTTTGGGAAAATTCGTTTTAAAAAATATGTGACCGTGGAAAATATCATACTTCGAAGGAGACAACTCTGTGTGATAAGCGTGATAATATGATTACAATAATGTGTGTTTGTTTAAGTTAGTAATTGTTCTATAATTGTTGTAAGAAATATTATATTTGTAGTTGGTTGAATTGTGTAACGTTAATATTTCTGGTAAGTACTTGCAAGTTAAGATTGATTGAACCAACGAGAGATCAAGAACGATCTAAAGGTCAGACTGGCCGAAACCTCTTCTTATTCATTCTTTTTCGCAAAAGATCATCTAACAAAAGGGAAAATATCTTATTCATTAAAGTTTATTGCTCGAATAAAAAAATTGGGCTCTCTATATCACCTTAAAATACCGAAATTACTTTCTTTCCAACCCAATAATGTGCCGTGTTTTCTCGATTGAAAACGAAATTTACTTCGTAGCTTCTTTTCATGGTTTCATCTCGGACCATAATTTTCGACATAGATTGGAAAATATCCGAAAAATTGACCGCGTTGATGGCGTCGTGTTCTATGTAAATGATTGAAGATGTTTACAGGATGTCCCACCTAACTCTGCCATCCTTAATAACTTTGTTATTGACAAAAACAAGTAAACGAATGCAAATTTAGTATAATTTAATGACTTTGAAAATATTGTTGCATCTCGTTTTCAACTGAAGCCAATTGTTAAGAAAATAAATAAATGTCTATACAGCTCCTGTGTCTGGTAATTGGTATAGACAATTTTTATTTTGCATAGAAATCGCTACTCTAGTAATGAACCTCGTACAACTCTTCTATATATTTTTGTATTTTTCTCAAACTTTACCCATATAATCTTGGTAGCTGTATCTACAGCCACAGCATTCATATAATATTTTTTAAAATGCTGTATAACATATACATTATATTTGTGGAACTTTTCAGTAAGCATTGAAATACTTTCCGCCATCGCGTATCTCTCTGCGGTTCGACAAACATTCACAGCGAGACGAAAAGGATTTGATTAAGGTTCGCTGTTTTTGCACGCAGAGTCTATTTATTCGGCATATTTTTTTTTAATAACCGTAGAAAGTTTCGGCGACAAACGCGCGCGTAAGTTTACATGCAGCTTTATTTGCGGAGCGAAATGGCGGAGGGGAGGCGCGGAAAGCGGAAAAATAGAAAATCGAAGAACAGGAAAATGCAGAAAATTCCGGAAACAATCCGGAGAAAACAAATTGAAAGTTTTTCTTGTTTCTCTTGGTGTTATTTTATCTGGTCTCTCGAATCGATGCCAGTTTATCGAATATCCGATGGCCCTCCGTAGCTCCTACAAAATGTTTTAACATAAACAAGTATTTTTCCAGTGAAGAAGGGACAAACAGGACAGGATGTATGTTTGATCCTTTTGCACGCGCGATTCTACTATTTTATCCGCCACGTTCAACGACGGATTGAAAGCTATTGAAAGCTACAAAGAGGATACACGTTTATACGAGAGTAAAGAGAAACGGAAAAGCAGAGCGCAAATGGAAGAAATCTTACTATAGTCTCAAATCCGTCGAAAAGGAAGGGATTGTTATTTCTACGTGTCTATCTGTTGCGCTCACCCACCGCCCCTGTCGCCAAACATTCTCCATTTGCTAGCCGTTGACAGGGGCGTTAAAAACCCTTGAAAGCTTCGTGCGTCTGAACCAGCTGAACTTCTTTCCGTGTCCCTTTCACTTTCCGTCTCTTAAAGAAAGACTGCACGATGTAATCAGTGCTTTCCTTCCAGCCTTCGCGATCCAGCATGTCAGTGCATTTTTTAAAAACATTTTACCACAATTTTACCGGGATTCCACTTTTCTTATTTTGGTAAATATTCACAAAAAGATAGCCTCCTCTTTCGCGCATTTTTTAACGCGCTGTGAAAGACGTTACACGGAAGTCATTCTTTACGAACAAATTATTTATAAAAAATGTAGTAATTCCATATACAGTCAGTCTCATAAGTATTCGTACACACTTTAAGACAGAATAAGTGATCTTTTGTGAGCCGTTGAAAGCATTGGTTTACTAAATGAAAAGAAAGAAGTAAAGAAAATTTAAGATAATGCATTTTGTGGATCTATGTTAGTTCGATGAAACTTTGTTGGATCTACAAATGGCATATTTTAAGTTTTCATTACAGGCACAGATAAAAAAGTTAAAAATTGACCTCGACTCTCTTCGTCGAAATTAAATTGAAAATGATAAATAGTCACGCATTACCTGGTAAACTGATTCTTCTAACGTCTGAAAAGCAACTTATCTCGTTTGGTCCAATTTCAAGAAAGTTATTTGTTTTTGAATGGTGTAGTTTGTACGGCCATTGCGCGTATGTACAATTCAATTTGTAATGTGCAATAAAGGAGCCACCATATTACAAGAAAGTCTTTTCTCAATAAAGCTGTGAACGAATGATTGCGTCCAATGTGGTTGATTGCCGTCGATGGTTCTCCCTGTGTGCTACACCGAAGGGTTAAACTGTTGACACGACAGATTTTCGCAATTTTCGACGGCTCGTCACCGTGTCAAGTGTGAAGCTCGAAAGGGAGGAGACTTAGGAGCGTCTGCTTCATTACGTTTCCCAGTGTGGCGAACTGTCGAGTAAAAAACTGGATCAGAACGAGGGGACCATTTTAAGCTGGCTAAGTGACATAAATTTTCGCCGAGGCCGCGACACGATATGAAAAACCCGGTGTTCTGCAGCATCCCTGTAAAGGAATTACATTTCCGCGCCAAGAGCGACGGCAAAATACATGACAATTTTAAGTCGCCGAGATAAATTGCGGCAAGACCCCGGTAACAAGTTCTTGCGAAACCGTTGCGCCAAGCCGTTGCTACAGTTACTTCGTTTCTGCATAAGATCGTCTGTGCTAGGACCTTAAAATACAGTTGCAGCCGCAATGAAAACATCACCAGCCGGAAAATGTTTAATTGCGGTGGCATTTCACCAGCTTTTTCATGCTGCCCATTCAACATTGTATGTTAAACATCCTCCACATGCAAGACGCATTCTAATATTGCAGATACATCTACTGCTGGCAATAGGTGTCGAAAACTCCTTTTTTCTCAACAGAAAAGCGAACGTGTGTAAACTAGGTTAAGCAGTGATCACCTACTTTTCTTGAACACATCGATACACTGTAAATTTAGTCGATATCTACAATAGATAGAATATATTTCTCGAGGTAAATGCACATAAAGCTATAAAATAAAAACGTAATCGTAGATTTTTCTGCAATGGGACATTTAAGTCAGACTATGCAAGCCAGACTATGCAAGCCAGACTATGCAAGCCAGACTATGCAAGCCAGACTATGCAGATGATCCTATGAGCATGTCTAAAGGAGGATGTTTGAAAAAAATGGTAATTCTTGGGACCGTCTGTAAATGAAAAATTTCTGCAAGACTTTTAAGAATGTCTCCCAAGGAATAAAAAACGTCCTTATCCGAAAGACGATGGGATAGTTGTTAAAAATGAATCCAAACATGTGAGTATGACAATGGCCTAATCTAACCTAACCTAACCTAAGCGTTATAAGGGGGTTCCTATATGTATCCTTTACAATTTGTATAACATTTAATATTTAATATTAGGGCACTCGGTAATGTGAACTTGGATACGGACTTTACTGTAGTTTCAAAATGTGTTAAATATTATTTATACATTGTCGTCGGCTGCACGAGGGTTAAATGAAATTACAGTGCTTGATTAGCCTCGGCTGAAAATATATATAAGTTTATATCAATGAAATGAATTGCGGGCAAAATTCATTATTATTAGTTAAATTCGTTTATAATATAAATTTGTAAGTGATATATGTTTACATCGATATGTACACTTGCAAGAAACTTTGTGTTTGTAAAAATAAGATGCTTCCAAATAACCTCACATTGATGAGTCACGGTTAATTGTCGCTTTGCGATAGATAGGACAAGACATATCCGCAACAAGTCTACATTTCACATCTATGTTGAGTATTTAAATCCATTATTTTCTGTATCATTATTATCATTGTGCTAATATGGGTCGCGGAATGTTATAGGCTGTCGGGGAAATTGGAAAAATTAAAGTTTTAAAAGAAAAATGGTATTTAAACCGAGAAATTGGAAAAAGAATTAAGTAATAGGAGTGCTAAAGTAATTAATAATTTCTGTAATAACCCTGGAAATTGTGGAAAAAATTATAAAGGGAGAACAAAACAAGCTATAACAGAGGGGGAAAGGAGATCAATTTTACGTAAAATTTCGAACGCAGCAGTTTCCCTTAAGAAGATCAAACAGGAAGTTGGAACAAAAGCGTCAGTTTCAACTATTAAACGTGTTATACAAAGTGATCCATATATAAAACCCAAGAAAATGCAAAGAATCCCTGCGTTAATGAAAAGGCATATTTAAGCCCGACTCCAATTTGCAAGATTACAATGTTCTTTCAAAAAATTGGTTCTGATAAATTGATGAATTACAATCATAAATGAAACAACACAATGATTTCAATTCGAAAATATTAACAACTTCTTTTTTCATAACGAAGAACTTCGATGTCATTAAATAAAAATTATATGAGCTTTTAACATGTGTTATATAAATTTACATTTCCATAATAATAAAACTGGATTTCTTTTGTACACAAATAAATTGAATGTTTTAGAAACGATATAAAAAGAACTTAATTTTATGAAAATCTCCGTTTTGATTTGATCTTTACAATCTGTACGAGTATGTAAAATGCTCGAAGATCAAATTTTAGTAACAACACTTCCACAGTTGTAAATACTTTATCACTAGGATACATCGTTGTATATTTGCAGAATTGTGCACAGAAAAATGTGCATAGAAAAATGCATAAAAGCCTACAAAATGACAAGTTTACTATCTGGATGGACGAGACGGATTTCTCTACTACTATCATTATTTACGGAAAGATAATCGAATTCTTTCTCGACGTCATTCATCACTTGGTTCCGTTATGATATGGGGTGCAATTTCATACTATATGGAGTTATTTGAATTATTCGAGGCTATTCTAGTGAACAGCACTGTATATTATCGAACAAAGACTAACAAAGAACGTAATAACAACAACCACAAAAATAATAAAGGAAGGAATACTACACGACGAAGTGAGCAACAGTTCAAATCTCAAACTCGGCAACTTCAATATCGACGTCGAGAGCGTCTCGCCGAGTATTAAAATGCTGAAATCAACCGCGTTCATCGGGCAAAGCTTCCTCGAATTCAATTTCCGAGTGGTCTCGACGGCCATCGAAGCCGAAGAGGACAAACTTTCCGCGCGACAGACGAAATCGCGATAAGCGAGTTAACAAATCCTCGAAACAGAGGGGCAGGGGTAGTGAAATCACCCTCGCGGCGGCGGCAGAGAGTTTCGTGCTTACATTCACGCGCTGACCGCGCAAATTTCAAACATGACTGCTACTCGACCAGCCCGCTAATTATCGCAAAGTTCTCGCGGAGGCCAGAAGTGGCCGGATAATTAGTCACGAAATCGTACGGTGCGATCTTCCGGTTCGGCAATCCCGGCAATCCCGGCAATCCCGGCGTCTTCCGCAGCTAGGCTTTTTCCTCCCCCTGCGTTGATGGGCCTAGCGAAAAGGGTTGGACCCTCGAAGGAAAAAGGGAGTAAATGGGTGGACTTGTTTCGAAATAATGAGATCTCTCCCCTCTTCTTTTGAAGCTGTCCATTAGACACACTTTATGGTTTGTCGGACAACGGTATGGGACCCCATAAATTCTTAATTCACTCAAGAACAATGTCCGAATAGCTCCCTCATCCGCAATATGCATGTCGAAAGATGTCCCGACCGATCGTCTTATATCGAAAGAAAACTATGTATAGCTCCAATTATTTGCTGTTAATAACTGAAAATTATTTGTAACACGACCTAATGATAAAAGTGGAGCAAAACAAATATTTTTTTACCGAATTCAAAATTTTTAGATCCGCTATCATAGAAAATAGAGGGTTGGGCCAAAAGCTTCATCTCTCTGTTAGTATTGGACAGAGTTGTGCAGAATTACAATTGAGTTACTTCAGGAATTATAATTACATTGTAATTCAGTCATATTGTAATTTCTAATTCGGAACTTCATTCAATTAAAGTACAATGTAATTCGTAATTGCAATTGGAGTACAATTATATAATACTTTGTAATTAAATTTGATGAAGATCTGAATTACTCCAGGAATTATAATTACAAAGTAATTGAATTACACTGTAATTCAGTCATATTATAATTTATAATTCAGATCTTCATTCAATTAATGGACAATGTAATTCGTAATTGCAATTGGAGTACAATTATAAAATACTTTGTAATTAAATTACATTAATAACGAATTACAAGGACGATGAATACAAAATACGCCGTATAGACAGCAAACAAGTATATGAATGAAAAACATGAAAATATATCGCACTTCTTCAACGTTCTGTGCTACGATTTGGAGAGCTGTATTTTAATTTTATTGCATTACAATTACACATCTGATTGAAATAATTAGTGATTGAATTAATTGTAAGGTCTGAATTATTTAATTCAGTTACGACGTAGTTGAATTACTATATAATTGAAATACAATGTAATTCAATCACGTAATTCAATTACGATGTATTGGAACGATATCCTCGCAATCTCTGTTCAGATTTACTTGGACAGTAAAGGAGATGTGCAAGAATAGCTTTTCTTGAATTATGGCATGACGAACTATGGGTCATCCCAGACAATCTAAGTTAAATAATCTCATGTACATATGCATATAGGATACAATTTATTATTTTTTTTAACTGACTTCTAAAAAAAGATCTTGATAGGTTTGATAGTTTGAAATACGTTTACACACACACTAGGTCTTTTTCCTGAAAAGTCTACAATTATGTTTTCATTGTTTCTTGATAAATTTAATGTGTATTTTTACTTGTACAAAAATATATATATTTATTTATTTTAAATATCGATTAAATTTATACCACACCGATGTCTTTTGGAGCCTAATTATCAACGATGCATAAATACGAATCCCCGAGTGAAAAATTGACGAGGAAACCGTACCGAGGGACCCAAACATGGAAGCTGGCTGGCTTTTTGATTTCTGACTGATGCCTTTAATTCGATTTAAAAGGTGGAAAAAAGAACGCGCAATTTATCTGACTCGTCCACCCTTGCTAGTGGCTTCGCTCTACTTATTTCCTATAGGCGAGTGCCAGGGGTACTTCAAGGGTTGCTATCCGACCCAAACAACATTAAATGATGCCGCTAAAGATCCCGGGATACGTCTGCGTTACTTCCGACCGTAATTCGGTAACTTATTGGACAATAAACGTAATATGATCCAATCTGGGACGCATCGGTGAACGTCAAGGCTTTGACGACGGCTACTGTTGTAAGTGTCGTTTCATCGAAAACTGAGAGTCTACATCTTGATAAACCACTGAGCTCTAAACATGATTATTTTGTTGTGCTTGCCGATGAAATTATTATTCTTCTAATGACAAGATTAAATTTATTCAGTCCTTATTTGATTTTCTTTTCAAAACGTTTCGCAAAAGTGTGTAACGGAAAATGAATGCATCGACAAACATTACAAGATGTCCCGACTTCTTTAGCAATAAAAGATTAAACTTGAATAAACATCCGTTGTGTAAATATAACATTACTTGCGTTATTCTATCGTGTTACACTAAAACTGGGTAAAGGCTAATAAAATTAATTAACGAATAAAATTAACGGCCAATTTTGCAATGCTTAACACTAAACCCACCACCACCGGTCAAAATGAATGGTTCCAGATTTTTTATTTTACAATTATTGAGATAATTAAAATGTAATGATAAATAAAATCAATCTTGTCATTTTTATAAGGGAACAGTTACTTTTCCAGTTACTTTTAAGGCTCGGTAGGTTTACCGTTAAAGTAGAACGACGCTTAATATTTTTCATTTCGTATTCACGATTATATTTCAAGCATCTCCACTTGGGCTAGAATGGAATTCCTTTCAATTTCGTGCACGGTGCACCTTAAACCGAAGGCGTTGTTTGTTTCACTCAGCACACTGTCTTACGGTCCGATTTCCTTCGTCATCTTCTTTCTCATTCAATCGTGCAATATTCAGACACTTTGCCAGCCGCGCGAGCGCGGAACTTTCTGTTTTGTTCCAGGTGCGCCAACAGATTCCGCAAACAACCGGAGCACAATTTTCAGTCTAATGGAAAACACGGAAATAAAAGGTATAAAACTGTAACAAGAGAATATGCAATTGCACAGGGGAAGAGACGGCACGTCGAAATCCACGTTTTTTTTTTCGTAAACATCTATGCCGACAATATTGCATCAATTCCTATCGGAAAATAAATATCGCGCCGCGATACGCGTGTTTATTCGCATTTGAAATGCAAACGCCGTGCGTGATTCCCATAGAGCTATTGGCGATCATTTGAAAGCAACTACGCTCCCAAATTTCATGGACCTTTTTTCCGAACGAATAAATCCCCCGTGAATTCGGATTTGACCCGCGACAGAAACGCGAATACTGATAACACGATGCAGCCAGTTTATAACACAATAATTTAATATTCTCTACAATCGGCGCTTTGTGTTAATCTTCTTACAATGGTCCTCCAAATTTCCAATATCGAAAGAAACGCGGCAGCGAACATATGAAAGAGCGAGACACTGCGACCATAGGTGAGTTGTATTTTAAAAGTTCTTTTATACATTTACTCTCCCATGAAATCCACACATACAAATCCGTGTTGTATAAAATTGGCAACAGAGTCGTGCTAATTCAAATACATTATAATTAAATTACGCATACAGTAATTCAACAACTTCGTAACTGAATTAAATAATTCAACCTTTCAATTAATTCAATTACTAATTATTTGAATCAGACGTGTAATTGAAATACGATATAATTGAAATACAATATAATTAAAATACAGGTCTTCAAATTATAGCCCAGAACTTTGAAGAAGTGCGACATATTTTCATGTTTTTCTTTCATATATTTGTTTGCTGTTTATGCGGCGTATTTTCTATTCCTCGTCTTCGTAATTCGTAATTAATTTAATATAATTACAAAGTAATCTATAATTGTACTCCAAGTGAAATGATGAATTACATTGTAATTTAATTGAATGAAGATCTGATTTATAAATTACAATATGACTGAATTGCAATGTAATTCAATTACTTTGTAATTATAATTTCTGGAGTAATTCAGATCTTCATTCAATTTAGTTACAAAATATTTTATAATTGTACTCCAATTGGAATCACGAATTATATTGTAATTTAATCGGATGAAGATCTGAATTATAGATCACAATATGACTGAATTACAATGTAATTCAATTACTTTGTAATTATAATTCCTGGAGTAATTCGATTGTAATTCTGCACAACTCTGATCGACAAGATAATCTCTACTTAAACGTTCTACAATTTCTACCACGATACGAACTTGGGTAAGGAAATTTATCTAATAATTTCCTGTCAATACACATCTATAATTTCAATGTAATGAAATAAAAAATTCGAAACCGGTTAGTTGACTGGCAGTGTTGATAGCCGTGCAAAACCACCGATCTCTAGTACAAAGCCTAGTTTTCGCGTTCGGTAATCGATACCGTGTCTTGGTACAGTACGGCGCTGTTTTTCCTCAGTGAATTTCACAGTGAAATGTTCGGTATTGCTGTTCCGAGAGACCGGGGACTCGAACTTGTGCACGATTCTTTACCGTCGTCGGAAGGATCTAGGTAGATCTTCTGGCCACCTAGGGGACAAAGTGAATACCCCCAGTGTTTATCGTGTTTGCCAATCGGTCAATCGTGATTCGGATAGTCGGACAGATTGCTAACGGCGGACCGGTGGAATGCTCTGACAGAATTACGTAACCGTTTAAGTGCCCCGGAGCAACTAGACTTTACTATCGCCGGAGAAAGGGATATACCCTTCTCTTTTGACTCTGTCTCCCTCATTCTTTGTTCGCCGGATTCTCTCGCTCCTATTATAATTCGCTCTCTGCCTACTGCTACTCTTTATTCGACAGCAGTTTGTATAATCGCGTTCACCGTTAGCAACGATACCACCGTGATCCCTTCTAGTTTCGTTTTAGAACGTTATACGCCAGCTTTACAAGCATCCGTACACAATTGACTTTTTCCCCGTTCAGTATGCTACCAGAGACTGTGACTCATCAGGGTGTTGTCGATAAATTATTAATAGACCCGTCGCTATTATGCAATTACGACATAGGCAAATATGCGCAAATGAACGATGGACGAACATTCACGAGGCCAGAGACATAACTCATTTTATCTTAACGCGTTTGTTACCAGCATCTTCTTCGTTACTTATCTCTATCGCTGAATCGTTTTACCTGTTTATGAAACATTTAAGTGTCCTGGAATCTCCGAATATTGTGTAAGGTGTAGTAAGGTAAGTGCGTAAACGGGGCAACTGCATTGTTATTTACTCAACGAAAGATAGGAAAAACTGAGCCCCTTGTAGCGACGAAGTTTAAACTTTATTCCGCGTGTTATAAACTTGTTAGCGAAGAGGTCGCGAGGAGATGCGTGCGGTTTTACCAACTGTTCGGAAAACACTGGTTTTAGAAAACCCTCTCGTGACGACGGCCACCACCGGCCCTCGTTCTCGACCACCTCGCCTAAAAGATAATTACGTTTGTTTGACGCGGACCGCTCCACGCCGGCTTCGCAGGCCTACCGGCCCCGTTTCGATCCCTCGGGTCTTACCGTGCACGTGGTCCCAATTCTCAGAAGGGTGGTCACACTCTCCTCCTTGGGCCTAAGCAGGCCTAGATCGCTGCTATCAGCGACCTTACCACGCGGCCTATACATGTGTCTTCCAACCAAACGGTTGTCCAACACATGTTTCGCGAAGCCAGCAGGAATCCCC
>CM052196.1:5782583-5811605 GCA_028455805.1 Lasioglossum figueresi | reverse complement strand
AACATTCAGGAACACATTATCATAGTGTCCTAAAACATAAATTCTCCGTACGTACATCTCTATAATAAGAACCTAAATTAAATATTTTGGAAGTAGTTCCAGCGGTAAATATATTTTTCATTTATTTCTATAGAATATGCGAGGCGCATAAAACATTCAGGAACACATTATCATAGTGTCCTAAAACATAAATTCTCCGTACGTACATCTCTATAATAAGAACCTAAATTAAATATTTTGAAAGTAGTTCCAGCGGTAAATATATTTTTCATTTATTTCTATAGAATATGCGAGGCGCATAAAACATTCAGGAACACATTATCATAGTGTCCTGAAACATAAATTCTCCATACGTACATCTCTATAATAAGAACCTAAATTAAATATTTTGGAAGTAGTTCTAGCGGTAAATATATCTTTCATTTAAATATTTCTATTTAAATATTTCTATTTAAATATTTCTTTTAGGTGTTTTTAGGTATTTTCACCATAAAATGTAAGAAACGATTAATAGCGAATTGTAATATTAAAGTAAGTAGTTTTACGAGTATTAAAAATAATAAATCATACTTATTTATGATCAGACAGCATATTATTCTCGGGAAATTAATTTTCTGATATCGTTGGGTAATGACTCGATCGGAGATCACGATTCTGGACCAACGATGATCTTCGATTGCGGTTAGGTACCCGATATCACACGCCCCGATGAACTGCCCGCTCTAGTTCCTCCATTCATGATGGATTTCCCGAAAACTGGGAACCTCAACAAACACACAGATCCAAAAGGTACACTTCAGGAAATAACTTAACAATCGACTCCGGATTTGATGCGCATGTGACACAAATTAGCACGTGCAATTTAAAACAGTGAAAAGATTAGGACTTTAATTAATATATTATTTTGACAACATTAAAATGATTATTGAAGGAAATAAATGCATATTTAGATCCTGCTCAGACATGATCAAGATCTGCGTTCTACTCAGCAACTCCAACAACATAGATGTTGTACCAGTAATTCAACTTGGGAACTTGAAAACTGGAATACCTCGTGCAGAATTATGTAGCTTCTCAACAGATTAAATGTAACATTGAACTTTTTCGACACTAGTGAATATTGATAAACGTGTACACTTGCTTATTAACATTAATTTACATAATATCAGAATCATAAGACAACGACCCTAATAGAAACACAGGTAGACGAATAGATACATAAATTAGCAGATTATTCTGTTAAAACTGAGGATGAAATTTCTGTATGAAATTGCGTTCATCGATCAAGTGACATTGAGCAGATACATAAATTAGCAGATTATTCTGCTAAAAATGAGGATGAAATTTCTCTATCCAATTGCGTTCATCTATTAGTTGGCATTGATCAGATCTTCGCAAACCAACGTTCGTAACCGGAGAAATAAATCAATGATACGAAAAATGACGTTCCAGTGTCACACAATCTGAGAGCATAACTCAGCATCGATAGCTACTAAAGCAAAGAAGCATATCCAGACAGATTCTATAAGTCCCAATAAATAATTCACCCCCATTAAGTATTCGGACGGTTTCTCGTAGGTTAACATAATTGGTTAAGGGACCAGGTATCTGTGCACTTAATCTTAATTGGATGTTGCGGCGCTTGTGCTGCATGTCTAGTCATTTATAAAAGAGGCTTACTTCGGAACCAAGTGGTACCAACGTGAACCGGTTTTCCCCATTCGCGGGAGAGACACATCGTTTGATCTCCATAGATCACGAGGTTTGCGGATGATTTTGAAGTTTCCAACTCCAGGTATGTGTACACTCCAGCCCAAAAATATGTGGACACTTTGTTGCAAGTGTAATTTATTTTAGTAGTACGAAATTGTACAATTTGATTATTACAATCTCTTGAATAAATAAAAGTTTCTTCGGCAGGGCTAACACTGTTTCGATCTACGATGATCCATTAGCGTGGTTTGCTGTCTTCTCAAGACAATAATAATAATTGTTGGTAAGATATCTAACGAATTTATTATTAACTGTATAAACTAGACCATTATAATTATAGCTTTCTATCGATCGTATTTGTTGTTAATAACATTGTTAATGCTTTCGGCGCAAGGGTTCGAAAACAAATTACTAAAGTAATTCCGACGTTTCGATCTTCATTCGGATCATCTTCAAGGGTTACTAGAATTGCGTCTGTGAACAATTTTCTTTTTTAACAAATTAAGAATATTTTGAAATTTAAGAATACATAACGGAGAAAGGGAAGAATGCTGGTAATAAAACTACTCGCTAGCTTTGTGATGAAAATTAATAAATTCGACGTGAAACTGTAATACTTGTTGAATGCATGCCGATTATAGAGACACTGAGGTAAACAGTAAACATTCGGCAAGAACGTATAAGATCATTGATCAAAGTATACCAATCAATATTAGGCGCTAACTTTGAAATTACTTTGAAACGCAATAACACTTTTCATACCTCTTGTACCTGCGTATATAACATATTTATGTAAAATTATGGTTTTTCGTTAACACTCAACTATCTTTGAAATGACTACAGACTGTTCAAGTTGTATGTAAGAACAAATTGATATTAAATCACGTGTTGAAGCAAAGGAATGTTTTATTTGGATAATTGTATGCAAAATTGCTTTGTAAATCAAGTTACAAACGATCGAACCTTTGCGCTGAGAGCATTAGAATTACCATATCTACATATTTATGGTAATTCTTCGACATTCATCTGTCCATGAAATGACTACAAACTGCTCAAGTTGTAAGTGAGAACAATTGATGTTAAATCGTTGAAGCAAAGAAAAGTTTCATTTGGAAATTTCATCATAAAACATTACTTATACAGTAATTCTAGGTAATATTCGTGTATCTTGGGTGTCTCACATCTAAGATTTACCCTACGGTGTTTAATCTTATGAATATAACAACAATACGTAATAAAAAATACATAGTGGCATTTAAAAACTTAAGTTGACCACAATTTTTGATTACATAAAATATGTTTTAAGGAATAAGCAAAACGAGTAATATTTTGTTAGTTATCGTCCGTTTTTGTATTCATAAGAAGTAGAATTGGTTGGCCATGATCAGACGCGCTAACCGATTCTCATTCTAATTTTAACCAATGGACCAAACAACTTCAGTTTTGTAACTGCATGAATTTATGGTAATTCTTTGACATTCTTCTGTCCATGAAATAACTACAGACTGCTCGAGTAGTATGCGAGAAAAATTGATGTTAAATCGTTGAAGCGAAGGAATAAACTAGACCGCATAAAAAATTAAACGTGTCGTCCACATAATTTTGAGCGGAGGTCTGTATATCGTATACATAAAAATAATTTTTTTAGTTATCGACAAAAGGATTAGAGAAGTTTTAAAAAGATATTTATAGCGGGTACTCGGTTAACGACATAGGGATTGAAAAAAGAAAATTTCGAAATAGAAAACTCACATAATTATTATTAAAATATATATTCTCTAGTACTGTGTAAACTAGATCGTATAAAAAATTAAACGTGTTGTCCAAATAATTTTGAGCGGGGGTGTATATATCGTATACATAAAAATAATTTTTTTAGTTATCGACAAAAGGATTAGAGACGTTTTAAAAAGATATTTATAGTGAGTACTCGGTTAACGACATAAGGGTTGAAAAAAGAAAATTTCGAAATAGGAAACTCACATAATTATTATTAAAATATATATTCTCTAGTACTGTGTAAACTAGACCGCATAAAAAATTAAACGTGTTGTCCACATACTTTTGAGCGGGGGTGTATGTGTGTATCAAGAAACTTCAGAATACACGCGTGTGCCGAGCGGATCGTGATACATATACGTAGGTATAAATCTTAGTTCACGCCTCGCTTCTCGCTACTATATCAATCTACTTGAATCTCGACCTATTGGGTTTGATATATTCTGGTGCGTCGGACTCTGCATCCCGAGACGTATCGGACAGCCGATATTAATTGGCGCCAATTAAATCACTGGATCGTGGAATAGCGTCTGATACAAAATTAAAAAGATTAATATGTCCAACTAGGAAGAGATCAGAGGATATTGCTTGTAATTTGTTTCTGGGAAAAAGTTACGCACTTTCCGTTGCTACTGGTTCTCCGTCTATGGAAATTGAAATATTATATTACCAAGCGTCGAATAGAGAACTTATACGGTTATACGCGTGCCATAAGTTTTATTCATATTGTTATTTAACCATTCTCTTCAGTAGAACCTTTTAATTTTCTACGAAAAAGCATGTTCCTCCCAACTGTTTTCATTGTAAATGGATAGATCAAATTTAAAATACTGAAAATATTCCAAGAAAATGAATACTGCATTATTTTGAACTTATTCAAATGATTGAATAAGTATGTAGGTTCTGTATATTGTAATGAATGCAGACAATTTTTATAATACTTTTATTTTTGTAATATTATATTACCAAGTGTCGAATGGAGAACTTATACGGTTATACGCGTGCCATAAGTTTTATTCATATTGTTATTTCACCATTCTCTTCAGTAAAACTTTTTATTTTTCTACGAAAAAGCATGTTCCTCCCAACTGTTTTCATTAAAAATGGATAGATCAAATTTAAAATAGTGAAAATATTCCAAGAAAATTAATACTGTATTATTTTGGACTTATTAAAATGATTAGGGAGAGAAATGATTGAATATGTATGTAGCTTCTGTATATTGTAACGAATGCAAATAATTTTTATTTTGCATAAAAATTGTTTGCATCATCTGCAACATATATATAGCTAAATACAAATTTCGTTCAAGCTTTAATAATGCTCGTAAGCTGCAATTGATACATTGATGCTCTTGAATTTTTTAACTTCCTACTTAAATTGCACGTATTCATTTTTGTCATAAATACATAAAAATCCAGAGTGTAGTGATAATGAACGCGTCAAAGTACACAAATTTCAATGTTTCCATTAATTAATTGATAGACGTTTATAAGTTGATATCAAAATTCTTGGTGAATGTCGGCTGTCGAATATTTTGGGACCCTGATAACAGTTATCTTTATACAATATCGTCGCTATAGTGGCCATAATATGCGAAATGGGGCATTAAATGACCCTCTCCGTAGATTGCTTCTTTTATTCAATGGAAATGGTGACTATAGTCTTTGGAAGATGGCTGAATCCATTTCCACTGATGCGTCCAGTTAATATCGTCTCGTCCCATCGAAACTAGTCGCTGGTCTACAACTGGCAAAAGCTCTTTGCGTTACTTCCGTGAAAATGGCTGTGCTAGAAACCCGCCAGGCGAGTTACCCACCTGAATACACCTTCGACCTTTCCGCAGGAGTCGCAGTAATGGTTGCACAACGCTAATCGACAATCATGACCGAGAAAACTGTTCTATTTCCGTTACTGAACGCCGTATACTTTGTAGATTGTGCTTTTCTATTCTTCTGGAGGATAAATCATTCTACACGTTCACTTTAATAAATCGTTCAACCTGGTTATTTATAAAAAAATAACACGTCGAAATTCCTATTCAAATAGCACGATACTTTGTTTCATTTCTTCTACCAACCTCTTTAAACTATTCAGTTCCTTTCAACACCTAGTGAAAGATATTATTAAGTTATTAGAAATCGGAGTGAAATTTTTTTGAAATAAATATTTAACTCTTAAATGAAGACTTCCAATAAAAATGAAGTTGCATTTTGATATTTAGAGTCTAGGCATTTAAGCTTCAACTTCTTTAAACCATTCCTTTTAACATTTTGTAAAGGATATTAGTAATTTATTAGAAATCGGAGTGCAATTTTTCTGTAATAAATATTAAACTCTCGAGGTAAATGGAGACTTTCAGGAAATATAAAGTCGGTTTTTGATCTTCAAAGTCTAGGCGTTTAAGCTTCAAGTTACACGAAAGCAATGACTTTTTATGAGATATTAAAAACAGTCTCCTCTTGAGAACTGCGTAACGTTTCTTCATGAATTTTAACATGAGCCCCAGGTTTGCTACATTTGTAATATTCATCATTCTAGATTACACGTTGCTTACTAACATTTTCTTTATTCATGTGCAGTATTTCGTCGAAAAGTTTTCAACACTGAAAAATTCTAGATTTATTATCCTTCTGTAAAATTCGAGCGTATTTCCCAATTACTTTAACATTGTAAATACTTTGCATACAATAATTGCGTTTTATTAGATGAACGGGTAGATTTTCTTTTAGATGAAAGTGATTAGAGAGATAATGTTTTTATAGTTTATATATCTAAAATCTAAAGGTATAATTATTATAATAAATAATTTCATTATTGCTACAATTATTGTTTGTCGAGGCCCTCTTTCTATCTAAAATTTGCTGACAGCATTCGATTTTAATTGAATTTGTACAACTTTTTTTATGTGTGTGTGGGCCTATATTGAAAATGTAGAAAATATATTTTGTAGATCTGTGTCGATATTCACAATATTCTGAAAATATTCTGAACATATTCTGAAAATTTCGTCAAAATCGGTCGACGTTGCAATGAGCTACAAACGTGTAAAGATGGTAAAAATTGCAGATTTTCACGATTTTCTCTAACTGCAATAAATCTAAGGATCCTTACATCTTTCCATGCCTATCGTTTTTTTCCCGCATCAACCGATTTAGATGAAACTTTCGCAGTGCATATAATTCCCACAGATCTACAAAAAACGTATTTTTAAAATTTCCAATACAGGCCTACATAAAAAAGTTGGAAAATGCAACTTTTAGTATTTTTTCTACAATTCCGACCAATTGCAATTTTTGAAAAAAAATTTCTTTTCCCATCCTATAGTAAACTAATTGCTCCAACTTCCCAAAAAAGTTCGAATCGTATAGTACAATATTTAAAAAGTTATCGTCTTTCTTAGAGGGTCCGAATATTAATTCGAGTCACAGTATCGGCCGACGTTGCAATGAGCTACAACGTGTAAAGATGGTAAAAATTGCAGATTTTCACGATTTTCTCTAACTGCAATAAATCTAAGGATCCTTACATCTTTCGATGCCTGCCGTTTTTTCCCGCATCAACCGATTTAGATTAAATTTTCACAGTGCATATAATTCTTGCAGATCTACAAAAAACGTATTTTTAAAATTTCCAATACAGGAAATAAAGGCCACATAAAAAATTTGTAAAATGCAATTTTTAGTATTTTTTCTACAAATCCGATCAATTGCAATTTTTGAAAAAATTTCTTTTCGCATCCTGTAGTAAACTAATTGCTCTGGCTTTCCAAAAAAGTTCGAATCGTACAGTACAATATTTAAAAAGTTATCGTCTTCCTTAGAGCGTTCGAATATTAATGGGAGTCACTGTATCTGACTGTGATGTGGTAAAAGGTAATCAGGTTTAAGGTGTAGTTTTCAGTGGGAGTTTCGCACGATGTATGAAGTGTTCGCATTGACGCGGGAATATCGATTAAGATGAGTGTGTCGTAAATCATGAGGAAGGAGGGACACTGACGCAGCGCGTATGTAAATTAAAGCGAGATCGTCTCAGCCGGAAGACATTCTTGCGTGTTCTCCAATGGCAAGTGGAGGACTTTCCACGCTGCTTCCAAGAGACCATTGGTCACGATGGAAACCTGCTGGGCGACTAACCTACCTGTGGGCACTTACGACCTTCCAGCAACACAGCGCAGCGGTGCGCCGCTGGTTGCACAACCGCGCGCCACAACCGTTCCTACCGAATCATAATCGAAAGACCTATCGTGGCGGCTCCATTGGCGACAGTGCATTTCAATTACTGCGACAGAGAATTCGAACACAATCGAGCAATTTGCCGAACGGCTGACGCAACTGCCGTAAAGACAATGGAAAATAGGTTTCCCGAAGGAGAATTGCGTCAAACTCGGCCAATTTTACGTACGAAACTCAACAAAATTACTGCGAAACTATGGTTAAATATTAATCCGTTCTTGTTGTTGTAAACGAACACTCTCTTGCATCAATTACTATTATATTTTCCCCGAACTAATTTCTAAAAGTTGTGTTATAGCCAGGGTGGATCGCTAACCTGGATATCTTCGTTATTTGTAATAATATGAAACAATAATACAGAAGCCAACTTTCAAATATAACAAATATAGTTTTCTATCGATCGTATTTGGTGTTAATAAAATTGTTAATGCTTTCGGCGCAAGGGTTCGATCATTTGTTATTTAATTTACAAAGCAATTTTGCAAATTACTAAAGTAATTCCGACGTGTCGATCTATATTTAGATCATCTTCAAGGATTACTAGAATTGCGTCTGTGAATTTTTTTTTAAAACAGATTAAGAATATTTTGAAATTTAAGAATACATAACAGAGAAAGGGAATAACGCTGGTAATAAAACGACTCGCTAGCTTTGTGATGAACATTAAACAATTCGACGTGACACTGTACGTGTATACATTGCTTTGTAAATCAAGTAACAAATGATCGAACCTTTGCGCTGAGAGCATTAGTAATTTAATATTAATATGGAACAATGATTTATACAAAACTACGTGGCACAGAGGGGGAAATATTGTGCAGTAAAAACTGTTTATATGGGTGATGGAGTTTTGGAGATTTCATGGTTATCTCGATTGTTTTAAATGGAATAACATAGTTTTGTATCGTACATCAATAGAGTTTAAGTCCTAAATAATAAATAGCTCTAATTGGTTATGTAGTTAATATTAAAATAATTAACAAGATACATGATACTACCTGCTTTTTACTAGAATAATATACATTATAGATTAGGCATGATGTCATTATTAACAAAGAAGAGAGATATTATACTGTAGAATGCAAACAATCCATATAATTAAACGTTAATTACACAGGATGTATTATATCTTTTTCTCATATTTTAGTAATATTAATTTCTCATTAACATTACGTCGAAAACTGACTTTTTGATAAAATCAATGTCATGAATTCGTGATATTGATTTTATGTGAATAAATATCACGTAAATATCTCAAATATTTATGCATGTATAAAAAGTCAGTTTACCATATCCAAACAGTCCGTTTTATTAACATCGATTTATATTCCTGTAATTTATCCTGCTTACATATACATATACTTATAAATAATAAATAGCAACCAACGATATTAACACGTATATTCCCATTCACGTCGTCTCCTTTGTTCAATAATTTATTTTATTTCTACTTGAAAATGCAAATATTTGAAGGGAGAGATTGAACAAAATTTTATTTCTCCTACTATTAATTTTGGCAAAGTACAAAATAAAATTATCTGAATGTAAATTTCAATATGTGGACAGTTTTACTTTTCCCAAATCGAATGAAACGAATGTAAAGGTTCGTAACTCCATTTCATCCTACAGAATGATGGAATTTAGTGCATTTATAGTATTTCTATAAATAAACATAAGAAATAAAAATCATTAGTCATCTTAAATATTTATATTTGTACTGTTTGCAACATATATATAAATATATAAAAATACGAAAGGACTTGATGGAATATTAATTTAAAAAAATGGGATCTATTTCGCCTTAAAATACCGAAATTACTTTCTTGCCAACCCAATATAAATATAAAATATTAATTTTTTGATAAAAATTTAATTTTTTCTTAAACGATCGGATAATTAAAATGCAAATCTAACGTTAAATTCGTGATCGGCGACCCCAAAAACCGGAGTACACAGTATTTTTAGAAAGGTTTCTAGTGTTCTTCTAGTGTTTTCAATGCTTGGCCAGCTTTTCGGCGTTTTGTAACACTGTGACGGCGCGACGCAAGAATCTAAACGGACGGACGTTCGCTGAATATACTGGTCGAATGGAAAATCGTGCGGGATTGTCGTTCACGGGTTCCCCGTGAAACGAAAGATCGCGCGGCACGGCGAGAAAGTAGCTTTCGCCCGGCTGTTCGAGAGGAGATCGGCGGCTTCTCGTTAGGCATTAAAACGTCGGTGCACCGTAAGTCCAGGGCCGTAATCGAATCAGGCCCTGGCAGGAAAACAGTTTAGAGCCCTCTCTCCCCGTTTCGATCATCTTTATCCGAGCTATAGAAGCTACGGCCACGTTCCGCGCGCTCGAAAACTTGCTGTCGTCGGCGACCAAATCCCGATTTTACGAGTGGAACGCGGGACAATCGGTCTATCAGTCTTTACTGTTGCACTAAAAGCGAAACACCGGGCAGAGATTTACTCGCGATAAATCGTGCCCGCGACCGGAATCTATTGCGAACGATATAAAAAGAGCTCGCGAGGAAGTGTACACACACTTGCCTCGAGTTTATCGAGCGATAACGACACGTGTGTTTCTGCTAAACGATTTCAAAGCGAATAAACGGCGATGAACAATCGGCGAATCGCTGCTCGTTTTCGTCATAAATGAATAAAATCCGCTGACTAACAATAACATACAAACGAACCTCATATTTATCTCAATTCAACCTTAATAGACGATGTGTATCATCCAAGTACATAAACTTCACTAAACGGTATAAAATCTTGTACAAACGATAAGACAAATTGTTGTTCTCTTGACTGAAATTTTGAGAAAGTTATAAATATTTGTGACATCCATAATGGCTGTATATGATACAAGATAGAAGCTGCTCTCTGAATCACTCTTTGCTTCTTCTTCTGCTTGAACGATTGCGAATGATTTTCTAGAGTCAGCAGAGACGAAGGATCGGTTTTGTATCATTTTAGTACATAAACTTCACTAAACGCTATACAATCTTGTACAAACGATAAGACAAATTGTTGATCTCTTGTCTGAATCCGAGCCTCCAATGATCCACTAACGTTCTTGAGTAAATCGTGCAGAACCAATCACTGTAGAAACTGTCCTCATTTCTGTATAACCCACACTTTTGCTGTTCTTCCATCGCTAAAAAATGTTGAGAAAGTTATAGATATTTGTGACATCCATAATGGCTGTAAACGATACAATATTGAAGCTGCTCTCTGAATAACTCTCTGCTTCTTCTGCTTGAACGATTGCGAATGATTTTCTAGAGTCAGCAGAGACGAAGGATCGGTTTTGTATCATTTTAGTACATAAACTCCATTAAACGCTATACAATCTTGTACAAACGATAAAACAAATTGTTAATCGCTTGACTGAATCCGAGCCTCCAATGATCCACTAACGTTCTTGAGAGTAGATCGTACAGAACCAATCACTGTAGAAACTGTCCTCATTTCTGTATAACCCACACTTTTGCTGTTCTTCCATCGCTAAAAAATGTTGAGAAAGTTATAGATATTTGTGACATCCATAATGGCTGTAAACGATACAATATTGAAGCTGCTCTCTGAATAACTCTTTGCTTCTTCTGCTTGAACGATTGCGAATGATTTTCTAGAGTAAGCAGAGGCGAAAGATCGGTTGTGTACGGCCCTGCTCGTATCTCTCGAGAAGTACTCGCTATCGAGCGCACGACCACGTTCCTTATTATTTCCCATTAAGGCTGGATGTTCCTCTTGCCCTCAAAAGAGTTCCTCGCCCGACGACCCGCGGCATTTAAAAGCAGACGGTGGTATAAAATTTCACGGGATTCGGGGCGACTCGTGATAAGCCCTAATAGTCCGCTCCCCCGCCCGCCCCTGCACAATTTTCCAGAGACGGAAAGTATTCAAAACGAACGCCTCGGGAGTAGATCGCTACCCTCCTTGAAAGCTCACCGGAGAATATTCGAAATAAACGCTTGGATTATAAATTTCTCGCCAGCCTTTATCCCATTGGGCACATACAGCCGAAAGAACCCTGACCATTAAGTCTGTCGAACGTTCTTCTTCTTGCGTACCATCAGCTTTCAATGCAAATTTCATTTAATTAAATCGTGCTTCATGAAATATTTGTAATTTCATTTGAATGCAATATTTAACGCTTGAACTATCGCCGGTCAAATGATCGATTTCATACATATTAGTTTACAATTATTGCGATTATTGTTGATTGCAATCGCACGAAACCTGGGAAAAGGGGTAACTGCGAAATTGACACTGAAAGTTTTCTCCTCGTAAAAGAGGTAAATCGAGAGTGCAAAACAAAGTTTTTACATATGACGCTTCACTGTTCGGAAGCACGAGTTTGAAAACTCGTCGGTCACATGCGTTCTATTTACATGAACAGATTTATTCCAAGAATTCAGGAAATGATGAAACTTTTAATTTTAGTAAGTTGAAAATAATACATTGACTTTGTATAAGTTCTCTTAATCTTTTCACTCCTTTATTGGGTACAATTTCAAACAGTGAAAAGATTAACAGATTTCAGTATTAATAAATCATTTTCACTACATTACAATTATGTTAGTGAACAATATACGGTGAACCACGAAAGTATTTGAACGCACTTTACATAAAACAGTATAACATTTTTATAATTGTAGCAAACAACCTGATGTTTTACAAGCAATTGGAAGCATTGGTTTACTAAATGATCTGCAAAATAGATTTTCCAAAAATTACAATTTACACGGTTGCATGCAAAAATAAAAGAAGCATTCTTTAAAACTTTTTTATTTGGACCCTTAATGAAAATGTTAAATATATGGTTTGTAGATCTGTGTTAGTTATACATATGCTGAAAATTTCATCAAAATCGATTAACATACAGAAGAGCTACAAGTAGTTACATGTGATGAAAATCATAGTTTTTCGAGACTTTTGGTCAGTTTCTGCTTAAAATCCACAGATTCTTAGTTCTTTCGATGCTGATCGTTTTTTTCTGCGTCAATCGATTTCATTGAAATTTTCAGCATGTGTATAACTAACATACATCTACAAAACGCATATTTTAAATTTTCATTACGGGCTCTAATAAAAAAGTTATAAATGGTGCCTTTTTTACTTTCTCATGAAATTCTTAGCAATTGCATTTTTTTCAAAATCTTTTCTGCATGTCATTTGGTACATCAATTCTTCTAATTGCTCAAAATGAGTGAGGTTGTTTGGTCCGATCATAAAAAAGTTAAACTGTTTTAAAGTGCGTTCAAATACTTTCGTGGTTGCAAAATAAAAATATTTGTACATGAATTGCAACAAACTGAAGTGAAATAAAAATGAATTCTCTTTCTTAATGTGTTAAACAGGTTGAAAATAATGTAACAGTATTTCTAAATTCTTCTAATGTTTTGCCTGTTTTAAATTACACCTACTCAATTTCGTCATAAATGCATAGAATGGACACACGAAATTGTTAAACCTATAATAACTGAGCTACGCCAATTGTTAATCGAACATTATAATGGTTTTCCTTATTTTAATATACAAAATACATCAACTTCAATGTTTCCTATAGAAGAAAATTTTTTTATTTTACCGTATGAAAAAAAATTAAGTACGGTTAAAAATTACATACAAAGTATAATTGTTACAGTAGCAATGAATAAAATCGTATTCTCCTGCAATTTGTATTTGTAGTTTCGTAAATCTTCATTTCACAGTAAGAATTCTTTGATAAACTTCCATGTATATATACTGTTATTCACAAAAAAATCTAACTTAGATTTTAATTGCCCTGTACGAATTGCTCCAGGATGTATAAACCTACTTTGACACGATAACTCAAGTGAAAAGACGTAATTGCCTGCAGAAAATGCAACAAAAATTTTTAATTGCCACAACGTTGTAAAACCTTGTTTCTGTACCCTCTCGTCCCTTCGAAACACTTTTCACCGAGAGTTTACATTTTCTGACGCTAAGCAAAAGGAAGTCTAGTGGTGCTTCAACGAGACTATGCCAGATGGAGTAGTACTTTCCACGCGAATTTCATTAGTATACTAGAACAGCGTTGTCTGAATTAAGCGATGCGACATTTGTTGCAATACTATAATCTATAATGGTTTCGGTCACGAAAAAAATTGTTCCAAGTTTTCACAGACGTCTAAATCTCATTTTCGAGAAAAAACGCTTTATTTCTCGCCTACTATTTCATTAAAATAAATTTTAGTATAAAATGGGCGATATACTGTGAAAGTAGGAGCTTCCAGCTTCAAAATGAGTCCAAATTTATTGTCGTACGATCATTTTTGACGAAAGTACATCAAGTTAAGTATAGAAATTTGTTTGAATAGAATATAATAAATAGAATAGAAAACAATAGAATGTATGGTTTAATAGAAAACGAGGTATCATTATGTAAAAGTTTTCATCATATCGAGTTTTAAAGGGGTCACGTACGAAACGTACGGAAATGTAAAACAATGAATGAAAATTTCCACCTCAAATAGCATTAAACAATAAATTAAAAATATCGAACGCTGTTGAGCTGTCACTTCTGTTTAACAGTCGGGCACCGACGAGAACAATTCGATTCAAAAACGAACCTTTGTATCCGGCCATACTCTTTTTGCTACAGACGTATACAAATTAATTTAATACCGACAACGTACGTACATTAAAATCGAGTTACGGAAAAATATTTTCGCTAATTGGACGCCAGTTCCGATGCAATTTAATCCGCAAAGTATTAATGCAACAATTACCAGAACATTGCAGGAGGTTTGAACGTGGTCGTTTACAAAATCTCCCGTTCTTCGTCCGAAGAATTTCCGACCTAAATATTGAACAGAGTACAATTTTAATTTCGAGTACTGTTTCTATCGCAGCATATTGTTTATCCATACAGTTATGCAATCCTGAGCTGCTGTTTCTGTCCTCCTATTAGCGTCGACGGCGGAAAATATTTTCTAAAGCGTAGAAAGTATGCAATTAGAGTCGCAAAAAGCGTTTCCTCGTGGCAGCGATTTTTTACGTTGATCGAGGCCACTTTGGCAGAAGGCGAACTAAAGAACCTGCTTCATTTCCTTGTTTCGGTCTCATCTTTCGGACGATTTTATCAGCGCTCTTTTGAATTTATTTTTTATAATAAACTATATGAACTATATTTACTATATAATCACTATATAACTATAATCACAGTTGAAATGTGTTCATGGTTCTTTTGGAACGATGTCATCATCAAAATTATAGCTATTATCCATTGAACAAGTAAACTATTACTCGAGAATGGCAAATTCTTAAAGAAGTGTTCACTGGCTATTAGTAAACTGGGGATCTCCTTGCAAAATAAAATTTTTTGTTTCATTTTGTAACTAGTAAAACAAATACATACCTAAAAAAATGAATGAATGAATTTTTTGTTTCATTTTGTAACTAGTAAAACAAATACATACCTAAAAAATGAATGAATGAATAACGTTTTCCTTAAGGAATAAATTCCTCGAATACTTACAATAATACTCGATAAAAATCGAGTAAATGAAATCATGGAACATTGCATTCTTCAGTATTTGAGATACCATTCTAACATTCTATTTCTATCTGGAAATTTCTCACCCAAGCGATAATTCTTCAGATTGATGTCATCGTGTCAAACATCATTTTCCTGTTTTAGTAGTTCAAGAGTATTGAACAACCCCAGTGTATAAGTCGGTACATACCTGAAACATAAACCAATAACATTTTGCTTAAGCAATAAATTCCTCAAACAATTTTAGTGAAAGTCAATTAATATACTGAATCAATGCAATAATTGATAAAATTATATAATATTACATTTTCATGTAATACATGGTAACCATTACAACGATTAATTTCGAGTTGATTTGTCACACGAATGAGACGCAAACGAATAACATTTTCCATGAGGAATTAATTTCTCGAATATTTTTAATCGAGAAACATTTTTCTTAGATTAATATCATCATGTCAAACATCACCTTCATTTGTCACGATTTAAGAGTCTAGAGCAATTCCAGTGTTCAATTATGAACAGAAGGTATTTTTTAAAAAATGGAAGAGCTTACAATATTGTATGTATTATGCTGACGATACGTACAATAAGCAATGTCGATTTTTCAAATTTACATTATTTATCGAGAAACGAAGTTGCCCTTAATTTGTTTAATGGAACGCTATATATTTTTTACTCGTATGTAATACAGTGACCTCCATTGTATATAAGATCATACAAGGTCAGAAATAAGAAAAAAATATACGTCAAACATCTCGTAAGATTTTATTTACTAATATATTGCGACTACAAATTAATAAAACTGCATATCGTGTTCCGTATGAATTTCATTAGCAAGAATGCATACGGTGTAGCAGTATGACTTTCATTAAGAAGAATGCGTTTCTGAGCTGTGTTGATTACATTCCTGGTACTTTGTGCAAATGCTGCACTGAATACGGATACTCAGGCGTTTTTTATCTGAGTTTGTAAGTCGTTTAAATCCCGTGGCGGTGTACCGTAAACAATATCTTTAAAAATAGTTGAACATATTCTTTAAGAAACCTGTTACCTGTGTGAGATACTTAACAGAAAACCTACCGAGCTTTAAAAGTACCTGGCACATGTTCCCTTATAAAAATGACAAGATTGATTTTATTTAGACTTTGTGCGGCTCCTATTATAATATGTGCTCTACTACAGATATTTATTCAATCAATTCTTATAAAATCATTTTTATTATTTCAATACTTGTTAAATAATAAATCTGGAACCGGTCATTTTGACCGATGGTGGTAGATTTAGTGTTAAACACCTTTAATTCAATAGGATAAACTGTACCATTGCTGGCACTGCAGTAGTTATTGGCACTTTTGATTTAAACGGAAAATATTAAGAATTCCTGGTATAGAAAATTATTTTTTATTGCTTATTATTTATATTTCAAAGCAACGTTGTAAGTTTTCATAACAGAGATCCGCGTATGAGTGTTAGCAAATGTGCTAATTGTCTTACGATTGTTATTCACTGAATATATTTTATAATAAAAGATTTGTGACTCGTAAAACAATTTGATTTTGCTGCAAAATATTAGCTTATAATTACAACTTATATATTACCTTATTATTATAAGATAATATAATATAATTATAGCTTATAATTAGTGCTTATATATTATATTATAATAATAGAAAATTAACCCTTAGCACTCGAGTGACGCCTCTGAGACGCCATTAATAATAATTGCTGTACTATTATTTAAAATATTGTTTACATTATTAGATACGTCGGTATCTAATCAATAACTAAACATTCAAGTATTGTATGAGGTTTTATATCAATTGCATATCTACCAAATTTAAAAAATCGTACAGGATTGAAATATTCTAGGTCAGAAGAAACGTTCGATTTT
Source organism: Lasioglossum figueresi (assembly GCA_028455805.1). Classification (NCBI taxonomy): domain Eukaryota; kingdom Metazoa; phylum Arthropoda; class Insecta; order Hymenoptera; family Halictidae; genus Lasioglossum; species Lasioglossum figueresi. Next base: position 5,794,465 of record CM052196.1, on the reverse strand, counting down.
CGAGTTAAAGTTACTAAACATTTAAGTATTATATCAATTTCATATCTACCAAATTTAAAAAATCGTACAGGATTAAAATATTCTAGGTCAAAAAAATGTTTGATTTTAGAGTTAAAATTGCTCCGAGTACAAAAGATTAAACTCGTTTAAACATTTCAGAAACAGATAAAAAGATTTTTACTACGATTTCGGCTTAGGGTGCCAATCGTTGTACAGTTAATCCTAGATGCCAAAATAAAGAAACTACGGATAAACTTCGAGTCACAAAAGTGATTAATAAAATCTTGAAATATCGCATTCTTGTGCAGATGAGTTACCACTCATTTTATTTCCAGTTGAAATTTTTCACCCGAGGGACAATAACTCGAACGGAGAGACGTGTTCACGGGTCGGTCTGACGTATTCAGTTGCCGAACAGGGTCGTGACAGTATGTTATCTTGAGAAACGGGAGCTGAGGTCGGGTTCGAGCGTTCCTTCCGTGAAAATGAAATTAGCGCGATCTAACTTTCGGCTCACGATTTTGCGGATGCGAGGTGGATGGGGGAGGCGCGCGATGCTGCGACGCGATGGCGCGATCTTCTTAAATTTTCGGAATTTGCCTCTCCGGGAAGGAAGTGAAACGGAACGAGGAGCGTTTTCCGGCGGAGCGAGCAACCAGCTTTGAGCTGAATGAGAAATAGACTCCCGGGCAAATGCGAAGGTAAGTAGGCCAGAAAATTCATTCGACGAGTATATCCCGTACGCAACTCCCCGTGAATGCTCCTCCGGAACGGGACTTTCGAAAAAATGAGCCAACCCGCGAGATTTATGAAGATTGAAATTAACGGGAGAAGCAGTCCATGTTCGGGAATCAAAGAAAGCCTCCGGGCGAGAAGGAACAGTAACGAAAGAGAGATTTGTGGCCTCGGCGGATTTTTCTTGACGGAAGAGAAAAGAAAGAAAATGAGAGAAGAATTCTTCGCGAGGTGGTTAGACGAGGCGGATATTTATCATCGAACTTCCCACGGTCTAAAAACTGAACCCTGCTTCTGAAATCAAACTGGATCCAGCGAGGAAAGGTTTGCAAAAAGGCGGCCTGAAAATCCGTTCGATATCCGGGAATAAGTTTCGCTGTTGCAAAAAGAGAATCGACCAAAGTTTCCCCGCGACGGAAACAAGACCCCTAATACTTCACTTCCGAACTGGCTCCGAGCAGTTTATATCAGTTGATGTGACTCATGGCCAGATCTCATATCTAACACAGGATGTCGTATTGTTTGCTGTGCTAAGTAACAAATACGATTATTTCTTGCTTCCCAGTATTCGCCGTCGTTGTGTCCCGTGCACGAGTTATCTCGCGATCACCGATGATCATTCACTGACACCTAATTTCGCCGACGCTGCGCATTCTCCGAAGTAGAATCTTGCGAATTCGGGGCAAACACGTAGATAAAAATTTTCTAAAAAGACTAGCATGCACTGTCTACCTTCGTAGAAAAATTTCCAAATGAAACTTTTCGTTGATTCAACGATTCAACATCAATTGTTCTCGCATACAACTCGAGCAGTCTGTAGTTATTTCGTGGACAGAAGAATGTCAAAGAAGTACCATAAATTCATGCAGTTACAAAATTGAAGTTGTTTGGTCCATTTGCTAAAATTGAAATGAGAATCGGTTAGCGCGACTGATCATGGACAACCAATTCTACTTCTTATGAATACTAAAACAGGCGATAACTAACAAAATATTACTCGTTTTGCTTATTTATTAAAACATATTTTATGTAATCGAAAATTATGGTCAACTTAAGTTTTTAAATGCCGCTATGTATTTTTTATTACGTATTGTTGTTATATTCATACGATTAAACACCGTAGCGTAAATCTTAGATGTGAAAGAACACACAGTTTGAAAGAAGGTTAACGCGCGATACAATTACATAAATTGCATTTGGTTTGTTCTTCGTCAGTTATTGAATGTAAATGCGTGAGGTTAAAAGCGTAAACTGTATCTAATTGCTTTATGATTAGCTTTGAGCATACAATTTACCTAGTTACTGTAAAGTTAATCAATATTTCATAGCTGTACGGTTAATACAGCTATCAGATTTACATTCTTTACTTATTGCTGAGATTTTAATAATAATATATATAATTTATTATCTTGTAGAATAACGTCTTATTACTCTACCGATTATTTGGTGAACAAGAAAGAGTAAACACCAATGAAAAAGTTCCAAAAAATGACAACAAAGTAAATAAAAAATCTACAACATGGTATAACAAAGTTGTACTAGTTCTTTCGGGTCACCGTGTATATTTTCTTATTCAATTTCATCGAACTGCAATTACATATGATAAATATGTACAATTGCAAATGCAAATTCCACGAAACGAAATGCTCAAAATGTGCATAAATAATTCCCAAAGTGATTCTTCAAATTTTTCGGCTGTGGTGCGCGACGATTCCGACGAGTTTAATTAATATGTGCAATAACTATTTCAGAAGCGTGATTACTTCAAGCGAAGGCGCATTAAACTTTCATGAGAGATTCGATGGTGGATTCACGATATTCCGATGAGAAGGGAAGAGTGAAAGGCTCGACGGAAGATCAATGCCACCGAGTGTGTGAAATTGAACGAGATTATGCCACGAATAAGAATGTTAAACCCGAGGGAAAAACACACGCGATTTCCCGGTGGGTACGACTCAGTCTGACGTTTTCCTTGGTATCGAGCAGCGACAGCAGAAGCGATTCCGATTTCGAGAGTCGATGGAAACCGGAAATTGGAAACCTATTACTTCTCCGCTCCTATCGGATAAACAAGAGTGAAGGTGTACAACAATTACGGTCTTCAATCGAGCGAGAACAAAGAGAAAATTTCGTTTTCCCTCGGAAAAAAAGTTCCACCGCAAAGAGAAAACCCAGCCGAGGGCCAAGAAAAGTGCGAACCGAAAGGAAACGGACGATCGAGTTAGACGCCCGAAAGCTTATAGTGTGCCATTCAATTCAAAACACATGCCTCCTCGAGCGTTACGGCGAATAAAAAAGGAAAGTGGAGAACAACACGGAAGCGAATAAATGAAAATTAACGAGCGAGCTCCCTGATACTTATCGAACTGCATCGTCTGCCTCAGTTTAACAATTTCCCACTATTTATCACTCCTTCTTAAACTTGACTTTTAATCTCAGCAATGTGTACGGTGCTTTAACCAGCGCGTTTTATCACCAGATTGCGGATTTTATGCATTTATAACAAAAATTGTGGTACGTACAATTTAAAGTAGTGGACATCTTTAAAAAATTTAGGAACATCAACGTATCACATACATGGAGCCAAATACAGTAAATCCTCTATAAACGCAACAAGACTGTACACGATAAACGCAACAAAAATATCCCCTCCACTGTGTAATCTGATCACGGCTCGGGTATATCGGTGTGAACCACTACTAATGCGACGCGGAGAGTCGCAATCGTCGGCACAGTTCAAAGGCCCGTGCGTCCTCTCAATGTAATAGCAATATACAATCTTTTTTATTATTACTTTTTTTTTAAACTTTCACCAATATATTTGTGGAATTTTTCTGATTAAAATAAGACCAAACAAGATTTAATTTCAACTGTATGTAGTAGTTTAATTGACGATGAACGTTTCGGGCGCAAGGAAGGACAGCGTATGGGAAAGAAAGAGACGCGGAGAGTCGCAGTCGCTTCGGTTGCGTTCTCTTTACACGCGCTGTCCTTCTCTACGTTCGGCTCGGCCTTTGAAGCTCAAAAAATGGTTACCCGAAAAAGTTTGAAGATTTGCAAGCATTATTGAATGAAGACTCAACTCAAACGTTGAAACAATTGGTAGAAGCATTACTGTTGATCGATACCGACAACAATTGATAAAATTGAACGGAGCATTGAAATTAAAACGACCAGAATACGCCCAAAGACACGATAAAGTCATTTATCCAACATGACAATGCTCGGTCCCATGTTGCAAATTGTGTAAAAAAACTATTTGGAAAACGTTAAATGTGACGTCCTACTCCACTCGCTGTACTCACCGGATTTAGCCCCTTCGGACTATCACTTATTTCGATCGATGCAGCACGGACTTTCAGAACAGCACTTACATTTTTACGAAGAAGTGAAAATTGGGCTAGATGAATGGTTGGCCTCCAAAAACGAAAAGTTCTTTTGGCACGGGATCCATTCTTTGACAGAAAGATGGGAAAAAGTCATAGCTCACGATGGCCAATACTTTGATTATTAAGGTAATTTATTTTGTTATGGAAATAAGTTATAAGTTTGTTATGGCCTCCAAAAACGAAAAGTTCTTTTGGCACGGAATCCATTCTTTGACAGAAATATGGAAAAAAGTTATAGCTAACGACGGCCAATACTATGATTATTAACGTAATTTATCTTGTTATGGAAATAAGCGCACAAACTTTGCGAAAAAACGGCATTATTAACCGAAACACCTATCGGAAGAAAGAAAGTTTCTTGCAACAGAAGTAAAAACATTTTCCATAAAGATCCGCAGTCTAATGATCACAAGTTAAATTAGCAACTGAGAATCATCATCCATTAAATTTCACTAAAAGATCGGTTTCCTGTACAACAGCCTGGCACTTTCATCTTCTCGATATCCCAGCGTTCCTCGCGACAGTCGTGGAAACTTAATGCAACTGAATATCCGTCTCTCGTGCAACATTTTCCTCATAAATCCTGTCGACCTCCCTAAACATACCGAGTACGTTTTCGACGGCGACCGTAACAACCGATCAGGAATTGACCTATGGTAATTTCCCTCGTTTCTCTTCATCGTTGGCCTCATGCCGGGCCAGATCCCGCCGCTTCTTCTTCCTTTTTCTTTTTTTTTTTCATTTGTTCGCGAAATTGCCGAATGCGCGGGGAGGCACACGTGCGCTCCTGCAGGAATGAATGTTTTCCTGGCTTCAGGAATCCCGTATGAATATTTATGAGCGACCATCTCGGCCTGACCGTGCTCGATGGAATCCCTCTGCCCCTCCATAGCTATCTTTCCCGCTTTTCTTTCCCCTCGATACATCTCGTTCTCCGACTATCGCACAGCGCCGTCGTTCGTTCAGGAAAATTGGGAAAGTCAACGTAATACTGATCCGACAATATCTTTAAATTACGTTCCATCAACGTAGAATTAAGAAAAACTGGGTATGTATTTTGTTTGCGTGGTTGCGTCAACGAAAAACCTTTTGATACAATATTTACTGTGGAGAATTGTAACCAATAGACTCCGGATTTTATGCATTTATGGTCAAAGCGAGTAGATGCAATTTAGAACATTGAAGAGATTAAAAGACTCGAATGAGAATTAATATATTATTAGGCACTGGCAATCACCGAAAGCTTGAAAGCTTCGAAGCGTTTAGATAGCTAATATCTGTTAGGTTGGGGGCAAGGTGAAGACGATTTGACTTTAGCGCCGTATCGAAATCGAATTTCATCGATTCACCTCCTTGTCGGGGATAATGGACATTTTCGCAATTAAGGTGAACAGGTCTGCGGGTGACACACGATTTCTACGAACAATTTTACCTGACTTTTATCGCCGCAACGTCGTCTGTGCCTTAACGAACCACCCTCTACTTCGGTGGTTAATGTATACTTGCTGGTAAGTGTTTAACGTTACGACAATTTCGAACACAACAGATAACGGACATAATTGTTCTTACTCTCCTTCACGAGTGTTCAAGCTAGGGTTTGTCGGTTTTTAAACACCGGTTTTGAAATTGGGCTTTAAAAGAAAATTATGCAATTCGAAAATCGGATTTTCAGTTTTAAAAAATCAGTTTTAAGTTTGTGCATAAGACTAATATACTTTTAGTAAATTTCTTTCATTAGGTACAACAACTGACATTATTCAGTTCTCCGGATAGATATCATCAAGATTATATAAAGATTATTCTACAGAAGATGACTGCGATGTTTAAAAAAGTGATGAAGAAGAAAATCAATATCTGCAAGAACCTGAAGAAATGTCTTCGTCTAGTCCTCAAACGTTAAAGAAGAAGTTTTTGGTCTTGGAGGCTACAAATAGAAGAATAAAAAATTTAGATTTATTATATAACGCTTTAAAGACAGTTAAGCCCAGTTCAGTAGCAAGTGAACGAGTTTTTTCTATTTCTGTCCATTGACGTTCTTTGCTCTTTGAAGTCATATTTTATTAAAGAAAGAAAGAAGTAAAATAATAATTTACATCAATATAAAACATTTCTCAATTTCTGTGATTTCTTAAGGGTATTATTTTGTTAATTTTTTATTTTAATAATTTTATGCATGTACGTATATGTACCTTATGATTTTCTTTTTTGTATTTTTGAATTATTATAAATTTAAAAAATTAAAACTTCTATTCTAAGTTGTAAATATGTCTTGTTTTTTATCTGTAAAAATTCGAAACCGGTTTAAACCGATTTCATGGAAAAGTTAAAATTCGAAAACCGGTTTTTGTATAAACCCTAACTCAAATCATGAAGAAACACGCTTAAGCACTGATTTCATACACAACTCCTCCATTATGTCGAAAAGAAAGTTCTATCAATCACTGTAGAACTCTGGATGCAATGAACGTAATTGTTTCCGATTTTCTCCGTAAGTGTTTTCATAAACGTCCGATTCGATATTTTCGCATTTTTATAGTATGATCGATCGAAGTTCTGTCGATAAGGTTCAGATCTTCTAGCGTAGAAGTGGGAGTTCTCTTTGTGCTGATTGCAATTCAAGAAATCGGTTACTAACGTGATATTAAATATTTTAATAATTAAATGGTTTAGAGAATATGTGTGTTATTAAAATTATATTTTCTATAGCTAGCTCATAATTCTAAAACATTGCCAATGATGGCTGAAAGTGCATCAATCTTAAAACATGTATTTGAGTCCGTACGTTGTGCGAGACTAGGAAAATTTAGTTGAATTTACATTTTCGTCACTAATTACGGGGAAACCATCGGGAAACAAAATTTCTTGCGCCACTAATTTCGCTACTGGACTCAATATAAAAAGTACGTTCTCAAATTGTTTTTATTCGAATACTTTTATGGGCTATAAATGCAAAAAAGTGCGCAGCCTGGTAATTACTTTCCTCTATAAACGAGACTTGTATCGTAGAGCAAAGAAACGGGTCTAGAGTGACTAAGCAACCACGGACCGGTGGCGAATTCTGGCAGTCATCTTCAAAAACGAGCACGCGAACCGCAAGACGTTCACGGGAAGTTAAATGATCGATACCGGCGGTGTCTGTAACAAAAAAACCTTTGCAATATTTTCATCGGAGGCGCCGATAACGATCCCACTAACGTTAAGCTTCCGAGAAACGGAACTCGTACCGCGTGGCTGTAAAGCGAACTCGAGTTACGACAATCGACCGACGACGCGCTCCTCTTATTTGCCAAACAACGGGCGCGCAATGACGTGTCGTAAAATTTATCTGACTATTTTAATGCCGATGGAGAAGCAAGCGCGTCGCGAGAAAGGCTTGTGACGTTGTGACAAATCGCTCGTGTACCGTTCCGTCCAACTGTATTTCCGCCGAAGAAAAATTCGCGCGCACCGATCTGTAAAAATATTCCGCGTTCTCGCCTGATTCTGTTCCCGGGGAGCTTCGGGACACGACTGCGAATGGTTGTTCGCGTTCGCGAACGCGGTCAGCTGGTAACGAAAGAAAATTCCTCTTTTATTTGAACGTCTCCCTGACGGAAACGCTCGAATATTTGCAGTCAGTCATGAACGTCTGCGTATACAGGCTGTCCCATTTCAAGCGAACTACTCGAATGTCTATGAATTTATGAACGGTATCGACAAATAGTGGCTGGAGCAACGTTGCATGTGAGATTTCTTTAAGGGAGTAGACTCGTTTTTCCAGGATTGTAAGGGTACGGGATGCGCGTTCTCATTTCTCGATATCTAATACAAAAATGGGGGTTTTCAGAAGTCAAAAACGCTAGATAAAAGATCGATCTAGGGCGCTGTCGCCTTCAAAAGTCTTAGTTTTTCGTTAACGAGGCATAATTTGCATTATTCGGAAGCATACAACTGCGCATGTAGCTATTTTCATAGCTACATGCTGCCGAATAATGAAAATTACGCCTCGTAAACGAAAAAGAAGAGTTCTAAGCTTCGAATTATCTTGCGAGTGATTTTGAATTTTTTGTCGTAAACATTGAATCGAAGCGATTCGAAGCGATTCGAAGCGATTCAGATCCCATCGCTAATCGTTGGTCATAGAATACTAGGCCGTTGAACTCGTCATGACATAAGCAATAATATTATGTACTAAAAAATATGTGGTACCATTCATTCGTCACGCGAAGATGATCTTCATTTTTCATGAACCAATTTCTGTTTTGAATTTTTTTCTACTTCATTTTGTAGCCGACCAAAAACTAATTAATTTCGTTCCAAAAAAATTGTTGTTTCATCTTATGTTTTACGTGTAACTATGCTTTATTTTATTTTCTATATGAGACATGTGCAATTTGCCACCGGAACATTTGGCATACACTTTAACTTCACTATTTATGGTAACTTCAGCTTTTCGTATTTGTGTTTCGAGCTATTCCCCAGTGAAAGTTGCTGTGCGTAGAAGTTTCTAATCTACGATTCTTTTGAAATCAGCATTACAGGATGCTCGAGAGATAAGTAAAAAAATATAATACTACTCATTACTTTTCGAAATAGTATCATTTCCTGTAAATATGAAACAAGGTAGTTTACAATTGCAATAGATCGCCACGGAGTGAAATTTAATTCGTTTAATTGGCAGAGGAAAGTCGTTCGAAATAAAGGACACCGTATGTTTAATTGCGATGCGTCTTCTTTCGACATTAAGGCGGTAGATTCGTTTCCAGAATTGCAAGGGTGCGCGACGCGTGTTCTCATTTCTCGATAATACGAAGATGGGATTTTTCAGTAGTCAAAAGCGCTAGATAAAAGTCCTATTTTTATTATTATGAGGCGTTATTTGCATTATTCGGCAGCATGTAGCTATGAAAATAGCTATATACGCAGATGTATGCTTCCAAATAATGCAAATTACGCCTCGTAAACGAAAAAATAGGACTTTTAAGGGCGGCAAGTAGCGTTTTTGACTACTGAAAAGCCCCATTTTTGTATTATCAAGAAATGAGAACGCGAATCCCGCACCATTGCAATCCTGGGAAACAAGTTTACCGCCTTAAGGGAAGAAATAACATTCAATTTAGTTTCTATTTCTTGCAGTCTGTGTCAATGAAACATACAGTGAACCGCAAAAGTATTCGAACGCCGTTTAAAACAGAATAACTTTTTTATAATTGTACCAAACAACCTGATTTTTGTATAATCAATTAGAAGCATTGGTTTATGAAACGCTTCACTCCTCCACCTACCAGAAAATCATTAATATATAATTATGTCCCCCTCGAAACCACATAATTTTTGTTTCAAATCTTTTTCGATATCATTAATAATTTCAGAGTTATTCGAGTAGTTCATTTCAAATGGTACACCCTGTATTTTATTGCAAATAATTCAAGAAAATAATAATTTTATATGTTTCATGGCTATTAACTCTTTAAAATGAATCGTCTTTCATGAATCGCATAAAATGGCATGTCGAATATGTTCTCGCGTCCTGTTAATCTTATACAATGTAATTATTGCAATATTTGAAACACGTTTGTGAACTTTTCGTATAATTTTATCCCAGCAATCCTATTTACAGTAAATATGTTAATGCAGTCAATGTATGCGCATACTAATTTCATCTGCAAATGTATTCGCTAGCAATGATATTTAAAATTATACTAATAAAACCGTACGTACATTTTGATATCTCCTTTAGGAAAAATATGGCACTCAAACAATATTATTACACTGTGTACAAATAAGTGCACAGATATATTAGTTTTCATTTGTTAAGTACAAGAAATAGATTTACAATCTAGATCAACGATATTATACTTCTGACAAATGTTTTACTATGAATAGTAAAGATGTTCACACTTATCTGATACTTTTGCTAAAAGCTTACAATGGCTTACATAAATACACGTAAATCAATCGATAATTGTCGTGAATATTTGTTTCGTTCAACACCACATCTCAAGAGTTCTTTTTTTCTAATGACCATCAAATAAAATCATTGTAATCGTAGTGTGGCCCGCATAAGACACACTTAACCTTATTGTGTTTTGTTTTCGAGAAAATCGAGATTGCGTAAACAAAGGCTAACATACATGTACGCATTTCTTTTCAGACGAAATAATATTGTATTCCTTTGTAATCAATATTTAATCACTGAAGCAAATTTTGAACATACAAAACATATCAATTTTCTTTTCTTTTTCGAGACGTTTTCAATAAATCTGATAAATTTAATTACACGGCAAGGGGTTGAAAATTTTCTCTAAAACAAACCCCCATATTAAAAAGTTTAATCATACATTTTCGATTAATTCTTTTCACATAGAATCGCCCCTCTTTGACCACCATTTACCTACCTCTCACCCCGTACATTGACGTAACGCGAAGCTACCAATCTGCACCAACAATTTTCATTCCCTGCACAATCGAGTGTATCGGTAAAAAATCAGTTCTCGCGCAACAGCCGACGATTCGTTGAACGTTTCCTTATACCAATAAAAATTCCAATTACCTCGACGACGAGACACAACTATCGATTCTTGTTCCGGCGTTGCGCTATCAATCTTCCCGTTCCGATCTCGTATTCCAATGTATGCAGAATCGGGTGTCGCCTCGCGGAAAGTAAACCGAATATTATACATACATACACATCGCCGTTCGTATTTACACACTTATTTGAAGCTGCGTAGATGTTTCTTTTGTTTGCTTTTCCCGCAGGGGTCTTCGATCCGCTTCCGAAATTTCGAGGAAAATATTCGTCGTCCGTCATGCCTACGCTCGAAAAGGGGAAAGGGAAAAGAAAGAGACAGAGAGAAAAAGAGAAGGGGGTGAAAGAACGAAGGAAAGAGAAAACAGACCAAAACGAAAACGTCCCGACGAGTCCCAGGAGTAAAAGTGACGGGACACAAAGAGATACAGCAATAAAGTCCACGAATTCAAATGACCTCATCGAAACAAATCTCCGTCGGATACATATATTCAATAGATTCCACAGAAACGAGCGCCCCTCCACATCCCTCTCATTTTGCTCGTATCGGTGGCCGCCGATTTTTTCCCCTCGAGGCCACGGCGGACAACGATTCCCACCCTCTCCGACTCGCTCGCCCGCTTGGCATCTCGCTCCGAAATTTACATGAAGCCCGCGCATTGCCATCTTTTACATAAAGGCAAATTTATAATTGGCCCCGGGCCAACGTCTGCGACGTTCCGGGGCCCCGTTCGATCGCGTCACGTGCGCCGCGAATTTTGATTTGAATCGGCATTGTAAAATCTTCAGGGTTTCTGCAGTTTTTAAAAACCAGGCTTAACCCTTCAGCAGAGTAGGCCACAAATCAACTAATAATTTAAAAATGACTAATAGTCTGATTGATTGTTAGTCACAGCAAAATAGTAATTAGTTGAACTTTTTAAAAATGTTTTATATAAAATATTCTTCGTATGAAGCGGCACATTTAATGGCGGTATGCACATTTTTCCATAATGGCCCTTCAAATGGAAATCCATATTTTTTATTTTACATTCTTATTCTACATCGAAAAATAATAATATTTCGTATAAAACATTTTTTTCTGGCGTGCACGGTTTTAATGAACAAATTGTGGTGAATATCCAAATATTTGCAATGACAAACAATACTGAGTTTGATCTGAAGTCATAAAAATCTAGTAAGCGATGACGTACGTGATAATAAATTATCTGATAAAGTACGTACTTCTTATTGCCGCCTACTAGATGAAG
>CM052196.1:5695038-5782483 GCA_028455805.1 Lasioglossum figueresi | reverse complement strand
CCATTATGCAAGCTTTGCAACATTTATCATGGTATCGTTAAAAAATGATTAGTTCAGGAAAAAAATGTTTTATACGAAATATTATTATTTTTCGATGTAGAATAAGAATATAAAATAAAAAATATGGATTTCCATTTGAAAAAATGAAGTTGCCCTTCGTCTGACCCATTATAGAAAAGGGCCATTATGGAAAAATGTGCATAGCGCCATTAAATATGCCCCTTCATATGATGAATATATATTTATTTTATATAATTTCACTATATTTTGCTGCGATTTCTTTGACTCCAATATTTTATGCCGCAACATTTTTATAAAATTAAAGAGGTTCGTCTATTCTTATTTCTTAACAACCGAAAACAGTAAGATCATTAATTCACAATCTCTATCTTGTTTCTGTAAATAGGTTGTTGAAGATTTTGATGAAGATGATATTAGTTGCAATTGCAACAGCTCAGAATGTGTGTTGCAACAGACACAAGTTGCACAAAATTTGACGTTTATAAAAGTACATTTACAAATTCTTCACAATAAAGAGACTGGAAACTGTCGGTTTATCCTTAACAAATTCAATGAAAATATTCATGAACTGTATTGAACATTTAAGAGCTGTAATTGGTAAATGTGATCATCAAATTCGTGTTAAAATCGATGCAGTGGTAAAAAAGAATCATGGTTCATGCGAAATATCTAAACTCGTGAGGATATTAAACGATGAAAATGTGTCAACTAATGTGCCACAATGCTATTGGAACAAATATAAATATGCACCCATTATATCCTGTAATGTGGAACGTACTTTTTCAGTATATAAGCCAATATTAACTGACAAACGGTAACAACTGCTGCAAACATGGAAACATTACAAGTAACTTATTGCAACGCAAATTATTGTGTTTCCGTATAAATATTTGTGTAATAGTTCTTATCATATTTTTCGTATTATCATAATCTGTATTGTATATGTTTATAAAGTAATAGGATATTTTTTCGTTGTTATTATGTCGAATCTTAACTTATAACCATTTTTAGTCATTGCTCATAGTGAAATGTATTTACTTAATCATTAATTATTAGTCACTTTTGTAGAGCTTATGAAGTTATTAGTCAATAATCATAATTGTGACTAGAATTTGCCCAACTCTGCCCTTCAAGGATCACGTCTGTGCACCGAACTCATTCTAATGAATGTTTCAAAATTTCTCGCAACAGACTATTAACGCCTTGCCGACTAATAACGAGTCAAACTCGCGATGAAGACTTCAAACAGAATCTACAGTACTAAAAGTAGTAAAAAACTGTTCAAAAAGAGCGTAATATGCAGTCATGGACAAAATTAAGTAGACACCCTTTAATAACTAGACTCCGGATCTTTCGGCGAAATAAAAAGCTTGCGCATGAACTGCAAGACACGCAGCAGCTAAATATACAGTCAATCACGAAAGTATCTTAACGCACTTTAAAACAGTTTAACTTTTTTATGATCGGACCAAACAACCTGACTCTTTTTGAGCAATTAGAAGAATTGATTTACCAAATGACATGCAGAAAAGATTATAAAAAAATTGCAATTTCTAAGAATTACATGAGAAAGTAAAAAAGACACCATTTATAACTTTTTTATTAGAGCCTGTAATGAAAATTTAAAATATGTGTTTTTTAGATGTATGTTAGTTATACACATGCTGAAAAATTCATCGTAATCGGTTGACGCAGAAAAAAAACGATCCGCATCGAAAGATGTAAGAATCTGTGGATTTTAATCAGAAATTGACCAAAAGTCGCGAAAAACTATTATATGATTTTCATCATATTTACCCACTTGTAGCTCTTGCGTATGTTAATTGATTTTGATGAAATTTTCAGCATATGTATAACTAACATAGATCTAAAAAACATATATTTAAAATTTTCATTAAGGGCCCAAATAAAAAAGTTTTGAAGAATGATTTTTTTATTTTTGCATGCAACCGTGTAAATTATAATGTTTGGAAAATCTATTTTGCAGATAATTTAGTAAACCAATGCTTCCAATTGCTTATAAAACATCAGGTTGTTTGCTACAATTATAAAAAAGTTATACTGTTTTAGGTAAAGTGCGTTCAAATACTTTCGTGGTTCACTGTATATTGATCACTAATATAATTTTAATGTAGTGAAAATGATATATTAATACTGAAATCTGTTAATCTTTTCACTGTTTGAAATTGCACCTACTGATTTTTGGCATAAATGTATAAACTCATGTCCTAATTGTTAGACAGCGGATTTTATGCATTTATAACAAAAATGAGTAGGTGCAATTTAAAAGAGTGAAAAGATGAAGAGAACTTATACAAACGTCAATGTATTATTGCCAACTTACTAAAATTAAATGTTTCATCATTTCCTGAATTCTTGGAATAAATCTGCTCATGTAAATAGAACGCATATGACCGACGAGTTTTCAAACTCGTGCTTCCGAACAGTGAAGCGTCATATGTAAAAACTTTGTTTTGCACTCTCGATTTACCTCTTTTACGAGGAGTAAACTTTCAGTGTCAATTTCGCAGTTACCCCTTTTCCCAGGTTTACTGCGACTGCAATCAACCGTCATATACGACGGAGTAATTTACCAAAATACTATAAAACTTTATGATACCATTCAAAGCGTATCGCAAATTCTCCTTCACATATAAAATGGGCGGGGACAGTGCATCTAATAGTTATCGTCACATGGCAAAGAATAAAACTTTGCACGATCGCATGTCATCTACATTTTAATCTATGAATCCAGTACTACTTTATATTCATTATTAGACTGCGGATTGTATGCATTTATGATAACAATGAGTATGTGTAATTTAAAGCAGCGAAAACATTCGAAGAATTTAAAAGTACCATTATAATATATTGGATCTATTAAATATATTACGAAAGAAATGAAATTTCTATTTCACCTCAGTTTCTTGCGATTCAGATGGAAAGTTTTTATTTTGCATAAAGATCCGCAGTCTAGTCATTATTATTTATATGATTTGTATGAATAAAGAAACATAACAAACATAAATATTATTATTATTAGAACGAATGATTGTTAAAGATCTTTGATACGAATCGATTTTCAATTCGACACTATTTTTTCAAAAACTTCTTACAACGTCTGATATTTAAGATGTCATTTTAACCATAAACTCTGAGGACTGGGTTACATATTTCTCCAAGAACTACCTCGGAGGTTTTCACCAAAATGGGCATGTAGTGGTTGAGTATGTTCCCTTGTAAGTAAACTCGAACCTAGACGAGATAGGTTCGAACTCTATGTAAGTACTTCAAGAAATGTAAGCGATACTTTCAAGTATGATCGAACCTTGACCAAGGTTTCGAACCTGTTATGAATACTTTCACTAGGATTTTTCTATTCTGGTCGATTGTGTAATTTGTTTCCCATCGAAATTCTATACAAACAATTCTTGTTACGCTTATTTCGATATAATACCAGTCGAATCATTTTATTAGGTAAAAGTTAATAAGACTGAAGCAAAGCTGCAGTTTTTTCCTACTTTATTTCTTCGCACCTTCGCGATACGTGAAGTCATCTCTATAAAATATTAATTACGAGATCGTGCGTGCCCGACAATAGTCATGATGTAAAAATAAATCACAAGCAAACGCGAGTCATGAGTAGACTACGGATCTTTATGCAAAATAAAAGATGACTGCATCGTTTCCAAGACACAGGAACTAAATAAAAATGTATTTCTTCTTTTAACTATTTTATTAAACTGGAACTAGTACGTCGACGTTCTTGAATTCTTTAAATACGTCCACTGCTTTAAATTGTACGGACCAATTGTTGTTCTAAGTGCATAAAATCTGGAGTCTCCAATCAAATATCCAATCATGTTCGAATCTGCTTACGGTATACGCACTTCGTTCAATTTCTAGCTGCATTTGGTAATTCCGTAACCATTCCGTTTTTCATGGATTTTATTTAACGTATTATTGGCCGGTTGTGAGTGCACTCGTGTTTTCATATACAAATGTTGTCCACGAGTGTACTCGTATACACAGACAGACATACATTTTTCCGTTATTAAAATACTACATTGTGTAAGTTACCATTAAAATAATGTTCGCTGTGTTGCGTAACGCTTCTTCCAATTTGATATTCATTTACAGACACGGATCAAATTTCTGCATTAAAATTGCTGATAACAAATGCGCTATCAAAGGCTAGACTATTAATAACTACATACTAGCTAACTACAACTAGACTAGAAATATTAATTACGCGATTGAACTGTTAGCGATCCAGGGTTTACAATGTTTTATTCGAGCACTTAGGTATTAGCACTTTCCCAGCAACGAGAAAGTGAATTCAATCGAGTTATTTTCGTGTAGTAATGTACACATATTTATAAAATTCAGGAAGTGTTATCCAACCGTTTAACATGAAATGGAAAGTTGAATTGATTAATGGATACAATACATACTGAATGTGTGAAGGAACATAATATTTAGCAGCTAATATGCATAAATTAATAGTCTATTGTATTTAATTATAAATACAATACTCTCACTCTCTCTCTCTCTCTCGATCGATCGACAACATTACAATTAATTTTATTAAATCCACACCAATCGGTTCTATTCTAAATAAACTAATCACAATAGAAATAACTATATCTGCTTCCAAAATTGCTAATATTCTAATGGCCTATTTTTGTGTCACTAAAAAAATGTTATTTGTGGAAAAGTTAATTTTTAATCAATTTTTTACAAGGGATTACCATGCTGTATACAATTTGACTAAATCCAGATCTGTTACCAAAATTGCTAATACTCTGATGACCTATTTTTGTATCGCTAAATAAATGTTATTTGTGGAAAAGTTAATTGTTAATCAATTTTTTGCAAAGAATTACCACGTTGTATACAATTTAACTAAATCCAGATCTGTTTCCAAAATCTCTAATATTCCGATGGTCTATTTTTGAATCACCAAATAATTGTTATTTGTGAAAAAGATAATTTTTAATCAATTTTAAACTACAGATACCACGCTGTATACGATTTTGTATGTATCAATGACGTCACATCCAGTCTCCTTATGCTACTTGTCAATACCAGAGCATCGACAGAATTACACACGCTAATGTACACGGAGTCGAGAGCCACTCTCTATTATCCTACTTTCCAATAGATTCTTTCTTCTTCGGTAAACTATCTCTTACGTTCTCAAGAATAGCTCTCACATGGTGAATCATAGGTCAAACATTTAGGATTCGAGTCTAGCATAAAACCGAAGAATTTCATGTCAACATTCACAAAACAAACAGTGATTTTCATGAAAAATTACGTTCACATATATTTTCACCGTTCGAATGCTGTTCATATTATCAGTTACCAATACCTTCATAAAAAAATGGAAAATATATTTCTGCTCAGCTGTGTCAAATCTACAAAACTTTTGACACGAACATCGTAAACCACACTGCAGTTTTCAGATTATTATTATCGATACAAAGAACGTAAATAAATCCATTGAACCAGCCAGCTCGAGATAAGATAAAACGCGTTACGGTGAAGTTCAACTCGCGACTGCGCAATGTTCAGGAATATCGACTTACATCCGCAAATAGTTTTTGTCGAAATCTTCCGGGAACAATGATGAAATTGCATACGTTGTGTCTAGTGGTTCTTCATGCTGGATTCAACAGACAAAGTGGAAGCGGAGAACTGCACACGTTTTTTTTCTGAATGTTTGCCTGTTCATGAACTCGGGGTCTCGGTTACGTCAGTTACAAGTCTGCTCTCAACGCGGACATACGAGTCGGGGAGCCTGAGCGCTTCGACAATTAATAACCTGGCGAGCCTGAAACATCTGGATCCTGTCTGTATGGTATAAGTATTATAAATGTTGAGGATTCAAGGAGCAGACTGGTCTGGATTGACTACAATATTTCCGCGATCCCGGAGCTCTGCCAGCAGAAACGGCAAAATTTACGACGGCTGGAGAAGCTATTGACGTAGAAAATATCTTCGAGGAGATCCTGATTACTAGACTGCAGATATTTATGCAATTTTCAATTTTTGTATACAAATTTTAAGAAAGTGGTACCAAATCAAATTTTATTTTCATTGGTAACAGCATTTGCAAATCCATGATAAATAAAAATTGTACTAAATTCTGTTGAATTTAATACTCCAGCATTTTCTGAACATTTTTGGAAGCCATAAATGCATAATGATCCGCAGTCTACTGATTACTTTAACACTTTGTAAGGGCGCACAGTGTTGCAATCAATGCTATTTAGCTGCATAAAACTCATAACGTAATTCCGTAAAAAATAGATGCTAGTCATATGCAGTAATGTCTAAACAGTAAAAATTTTAACATTTTCCTGTCGGTAAAAGAATGTAGAGAAAGCAGTAAATTTTAAAAATTTGATTAGCTTTCAAAGAGTGTCCACTTACTTTTACCCCCGAATGTACAGGGTGTATAGAATTTGTGTCGCACCTATCATAGAATCACCCTATACATTGGAAATAAAACACTTTAAAAAAGTATTATTATTATTATTTAAAAGTACAGCTTACTCGAGGAAGGTATCTGGTATATATACGGAAAATATACATACAAACAAATTGTGTTCGGTTAACGAACTTTATTCGGCGAAACGGAACCGTATAACGATATTATCATCGTTTCAATAACAAGTAGTTAATTACATTAAGACCGATTACGTTCGTTCCGCCGAACAACCGTTAAATTATTGTTCGTAATTTGTGATCGGAACTAAATGCGGGAAAACAATACGAAAATTCGAGCGCAGCTGTGTAGCGAAGATCATTAAATAACGAGGTTAATAATGTAACAATAACGGGGTGAAAATAAATTCAACGTAATTCGAGTTGTATGGTATGTACCTGCATTTAATAAATGCGAAACGTTCTATTACCTTGAATAGTAACGTAATCATTTTTGTTAATGCACCTCTCGTTTGGGTCCAATCATTTAATCACTTATTTTTCATCCAATGGAATACTCGCTGATTAATGTAGTTAACGAAATGTCTAATCTTCTATTCCTTCTTTGAATTAAATTAAACATTTACGTCCTATTATGATTTATAACAGCGTAACTGTTTAATTAACGTATATCATCGCGACAGAAACAATTTTTACTTCAGTGTCATACTAGAAATTATATCCAAATAAATCGTTCAAAGATAATTTTTATTTCTATGTCACTCTAAAAACTATGTACACTTTATTGTGTAATGTTTACATTTTTGTGAGAGATTAAGGTACTTTTTTCGAATGAGAACGGTAAAAGAAAGGTGCCATTTCTATGTATTTTTTACAAATGAATCTTTGGTCATTCTATAAAGATAGAAAAAGGGACTGAAAGAAAAAGAACATTTTCGGAGAATATAATTCTTTCGGAGACAATCGAAAAATGTGCCGTCTCCTTTTCGACTTGGCGAGCAAAATAAATCTTTGTCGGCACTTCGAATGGCACTCCGAAACCTGATATTCCACAGGTAATAGATGTTTTATGGGTAATCGAGGAGGAGTCGGTTGGAATGTTATGACTTTTGTTAATGCACCTCTCGTTTGGTCCAATAATTTAATCACTTATTTTTCATCCAATGGAAAACTCGCTGATTAATGTAGTTAACGAAATGTCTAATCTTCTATTCCTTCTTTGAATTAAATTAAACATTTACGTCCTATTATGATTTATAACAGCGTAACTGTTTAATTAACGTATATCATCACGACAGAAACAATTTTTACTTCAGTGTCATACTAGAAATTATATCCAAATAAATCTTTCAAAGATAATTTTTATTTCTATGCCACGCTAAAAACTATGTACACTGTATTGTGTAATGTTTACATTTTTGTGAGAGATTAAGGTACTTTTTTCGAATGAGAACGGTAAAAGAAAGGTGCCATTTCTATGTAATTTTTACAAATGAATCTTTGGTCATTCTATAAAGATAGAAAAAGGGACTGAAAGAAAAAGAACATTCGTAAGTGGAATTATTCTTAGTAGATATTTTCACTGGATGGTTTTCGGAGAATATGATTCTTTCGGAGAATATAATTCTTTCGGAGAATATAATTCTTTCGGAGACAATCGAAAAATGTGCCGTCTTCTTTTCGACTTGGCGAGCAGAATAAATCTTTGTCGGCACTTCGAATGGCACTCCGAAACCTGATATTCCACAGGTAATAGTTGTTTCATGGGTAATGGAGGAGGAGTCGGTTGGAATCGATGCGCATACCGCGCGCCACGCGTTATCGTACCATGGCACATTGTCGTCATTCGAGAAGGGTATAGATAGAGAAGGGAACTAGAAACGGCCAATTAAGGGCGAGGATACCGAGTTCTGCGACTGCATACCACGTCGAGTGGATACAGAACTGCCGACAGATTCCTCGACGATCAGGCCGCGTCCATTTTTTTTCCCCATCGATTGCACCAGGAATGCTTGCAAATTAACCCCCGATGGAATTGTCGATAACCACGGCGGATCACCGTGAATCAACAAGAATTCCATTAGCCTGAAAGAATAAACTGCCGGCAAGATAGGCACTGTAGAAGTCTGCAGAATTCTCACCAGTCCGTGTGATTATTCTACGAATTTATCAATCGTTTAACAAGAGTCGTATTTAATTGAAGAACGGATCGAATCGCTGCGATTTCAATCGAATTCGTATAATTTCCGTGTCGCTAAATCAAAGTGTTACATCGACCTTCTTAACGCTACAGATTTACGGAGCAGTAAAAGTGACTAATTTACAGTACTTTATAAAAATAACAAGATCGTGTCTATCCAAATTTTTAGCTATCTTCTAAATAGTGTATATTCAAAGAAAATAATTTGTTGAATAATTCCTCATGGATGCATCCTTGCAACTTGAATAATCGTGAATTAACAATATTAGAACCCGTCACATTAACCGTAAAATTTTTAATTGTACGAAAGTAAATATGCAACTTAAAATGTACATTAAATTTATGGTCACGATTATGCACTACAAATGTTGCTATTCCAGTTCGTGAAAGTTTCATAAATTTGGAAGTAGTTTGTTACTGTTACAACTGTTTTCACGGCAAATATTTGCCAGTTTTATGGCTTTGTTAGCGATTTATGTTTCATGTTTGCGCGACGTCACACGATTCTGTTGAACGGTGAATGTAATTTTAGAAACTGGTTACGTTTAAGGCGGTTAGGACAACGTATCCTAATACTAGTGCATTCTGTTTGTGTTTGAACTGCTACGGAACACGCTGCTGATGCCGTTAGAATGATCGATTCGGTTCTTGAGGAAGACGGCTGTAACTCACGGAACGTGTAAGTAATGGTGTCAGCGATTTCGAGGAGGAAACTTCGACTTGAGTGATCCTTGGTCTGGTCAGCTCGAGAAGTTCGAGGACCTGTACAACTAAGAGTGACTCATGATTCCAATTTGATCGATAAAACAAGCTCTGATCTTGTTTATACGAGTGCAGTACAGTACCTCGACACAACATAGAACAGCAATTTCGTTACCAACAAATTCTTCTGTCTGCGATTTAAACTACTCGTTGGTGTTGGTCGCCAATTGTTTGTCATTTTGAAATTTTATTAAGAAAGTCGTGAGGCAGAAACAAAAATTTTAACGAATATCGATTTCCTTTTAAAAAATGAAAAATCGTACCGATGTACGCAAAGGACTGAAAATTTCACTGCACGAATATGAAACTACAAGGTTCATAGGCTTCCGTTTGCATATTTCCAGGAACGTAACGAATTGCGACGCAGACGGCCGTACGTTCTAGACGAAGTTGATAAGTGCTAGGTGAAAAAGTTTCAAAGGTGAATAAATGGGAAAGGGAACGATGAAAAAGAAAGTGGTGCGTTCCTGCTATTCAGCCGATACGCTCTCGGTGGACTCGCAGCGCTTCATTACTATTTCTCTATCTCATTAACGCCGCATAATATCGAGCAGAACGCGGAACGCGTTTTCGCTGTCTGGTTCTTCCAAAAAACACGCGTCTCATTAATCGGAACGCAGGACACTCGGCAACTAACGACTTCGCTGCCGCCATATTAAAAGGAGATAACGGAAAAAATTATCCGTGATATTAACCATCGGGGGTACCGAGGAGAACCCGTTCCGGTCGCCTGCCTGCTGGCACAAGAACGATATTTTATCGAAATTGCATCGAGATTTCATTATTAACTATTCCCCAGCTGGGAACGAATGCACGCGTTCCACCCCTACCCCCAGTATCAAGATTTCGCGATGCGAGACTTGTTTTTCCGCTGGACCGAACCATATTTATTTTTACCAATTTCTCTCTCTCTCTCTCCCGCTCTCTCTCTCTTTTTGGTTTTGTCGGTGCGATCCGTTCTTTGATTCAACACAATTAATCTTTCGCTCGTATGCGAACCTCCGTCCTGCAAATCCACCGCTTCTCCCGATTCTACGGGTTGTAAATGTTGTTATTACGTTGCTCCCTTCTGCTGCTTCGATCCGCGGTGTTTGGACCGGCGTGTTCAAATATAATCCTCGAATAGACCGAGTTTCCAGAGCCGTGCCGAGGAATGCGGACGATTCGCTCTGTACAGCGCCCTTTTTCTATGCCAACCATTGTTTTAAAATTTACAAGTGCACCCTGCGTCGCGGCATTTTAGCTCCGCTCCAGCGAATGTCGATCCCGAAATATTCGGTTTCCAAGTGTTAGGTTCGTGCAAAAATATTAGGGGTATCCGTAAGCAATGTCGTTTTTATAGCAGCCATGGCTAAATTAGAGTACTGTATGACAGCCATGGCCGAGTTAACTCAAATTCTTATGTATCCATTGTTTTCATATTCTATGTTGATCTTCTGATTAGACATAATATAAATAGCTAATGATTTAAACTGATCTGCAGTAAATGTAGAGAAAATGCTTTTAAACCAATAATTTTATGTTTCAAATTAGTATTACCATTGAAAGATTCACTGAAACAACAGCTTCAGCTGTGAATCAATAATTTAAACAATTTTCTCGAACAATAGCTTCAACAAAAGTGCCTCGATATTCTATATTTGCGCAAAATGAATACAAAATACACCAAAGTATTGAGAGTATTGGAGCATCGTTGACGAAGAAGATGGACAATTTGTGAATTAAACAAATAAAACAAAACCACACAATTTGTATTCCCACAATGAATAGACCAACAAAAGAACTGAACCGCGAGCAATTGTTAAAGTAAAATAACGTTCTGAAGCATTCGAATAAGCAATTACCAAAACAGAAGAGGATTATACTCAGCGTTTGCGAACCGACACATCAAGATTTAATCAGTTCAAATATATTCTTTTCAGCGTCCTCGTCTATCAAACTTCGTCGAACTTGGGTCGAGGATGCGACCGGTCATCCATAATTTCACGTCCGCGGAAACTATACTTTGTCGCCACTTGCCGCAAAGCTGGGGAGCTTTAAAAATTCAATATCACCTGGGCTAAGCTCGGCTTTCAGAGACAAACACTGGACGGGTTCGCCTAAATGTTTCTTATCGCTGTCATTCGGGGGACCAATTAAATCTTTTGAACGGTTTTATTAAAAAGTGAGAGAGAGAAAGGGCTATCTCGAAATAAACGAGAGCTGTGCCCCTTCTATTTCCATCGTTCACCTTTATTGTAGGCCAAAGGGGGGCGGGCTAGGGAATTTTCCTCGCCGCGAATAATGTTACGCCATATGCGACATGGTAATGAATTTTTTTGCCGGTCGAGGGAGCATCATCAAACGAGGTTCAAACGAGATTAATTGATTGCCAGGAACGAATCATTGAAAGTGCGAAAGGGTGGGATAAGGGGTGGGATAAGGGGTGGGATAAGGGGTGGGATAAGGGGTGGGAAGAGGAGGTCTGGATTGCCACAAGACGACTTCCTTTCACGCCGTCACCGCGGAAGAATATTAAAAATGAATCCCTTCGACCGTTAAGGGCGGAGGGGAACGTCGTCGACGACAAGTGGTCGTAATGAACGTCCTAATGAATATGCACAATGAGCAGACCCTCGTTAGGACACGTGCTGCACTTACTTGGCCAACTAAACCGCGTTAGTCGCGGCTTACCATCCTCGGTGGTGCGGCCGCACACCTTTTTAAAGATTATTAATGGTGTTGTAGCAGCCTGCTTCGGGAACCTTTGCACAAGGCCCCCGGTTAATCGCAGCGGGTTTTTAATTGAGAGGGCGAGACGCACAGCAGTGGGAATAATGCAACGGTGAATGCCGGATCCGATGAAGGGTGACGTGCTTCTGTCACTACGCACTCGGAATTTTTGTGACAATGCCGGCCTCGGATTGCCGGGGATTAATGTACGCGTCGATTAATACATCTATCTACGCCGGATCGGTGTGTCTGCTCGAGCACCGTTGTATTTTAGAGAACTTGAAATAAAGTAACAGGGATGGGCTCGGCAAAAAGTGATTTATGGTTCGTGTTTTCCGATGACCACTCTGTCAGCGTCATTGAGTGGATATTTTGCATAAGACGAGAACACTTATTTTAACGCGAAAGAAGCTTTTTACGCACAGGACGTAAAGAAATTATACGTCGCGGCTATCGAGCTGTGATTCTACATCCCCTCGGTTTGGTAGAAACTAAGAAAGCTTGCGTAAAGTTGATTGAATCTTTTTTATCTGTCAAACTTAATGCAAAGCTATATAAATTCTCTTAAGAAATTTCTCACCAGTTAGGTTTCTCGTTATTACTTAGTGGACCAAGATCAACTGCGAAGAAGCAATTCAAACATTTGGAAAAATGTTCGTATTGTGTTCCCAATTGGTCCAAAGCAAACGGGCGTTTCGATAACGACTCCCTCGACCGGTGTACATTTTAAATCGAGAATTTCATCAAAGAGATTCCATAAAACATCCGCGGGACGGTGTATGCATTCGAATCGCAACGATAAGACGAAATAAGCGAAGCCGAAGGCCCGGCGCGGCCGTTAATAAATTTCCCTGGAAATCGCCGCGATAAATCAGGCTCGAGTAAATCACACCAAAGATTCGAGAAAGAAAAGGAGAACGAAAAAACGTGGGTTTCGCGAGGGCGGGAGGTGGAGAGAGGATGAAAGAAGCGCTCGTCTTGTTACCATCTCGATTTCCTCGAGACGATGGGCCGTTAGAAAATAACGAGGTAACTACAGGTTAACGCCGTTATCGCATGACGGGGTTTATGGGGTCCCATCGCCGACAAGCGAGCCCCATGGCGCGAGTATATCATGAGCCGCACGGTTATGTTTCAACGGTGTATATTCCGGTGGCTAGCCATAGGGAAACGGGAGGATGCCAGTGGATATTAATTGGCTTCCGATCTGCATCGAGACCACCATCGAGACACCCCTCGAAACAGGTGCCCGCGAGGCGTCACAACCCCCCGTTAACGTGTGTCCGTATGGCCGTGAGTTTGTCCAGTCCCTACTTCGACCAAATACACGCACAATCCAGCTATCTCGAAAATGTAATAATCCTATCGGATGGAAATCAACACGTCTCCATCGCGGAATGCCGAAGATATTATCATACAACCACTAGCTACCCGACTTTTTCGAAATATTTTATATCGTTCTATACACAGTTTCTCTACTGTTTTCTCTCCCCAACCGCGAAAAAGATCTCTGCCATAACTGTTAAATTTTTTTAACCCCCTCACTTTGAAACCAACGACTGAGCCAGCGAGATTGAAAATATTGAAACTTTTCTAATCTCCGATTTCTTTTTCATGAAACTTTTACCATCGCATTCGTCTCGTTTCTCTGATTAAACTGACACCAAACACGATACAGTTACGATCATAACTACTTGTCTAACCTGATTAGAAAACAATTATTACCGCAACAATTCGAATCTTTGAACGTATTTAACAAGCTCAACAAGTGTTTGTTCCTACAACTTTTACAAAAACGTTCTCAGAATAATTGTTATTGAATCGCAGATTTTAACGCATGTTCATTTGTTTTGTAGATAATGAGAACCAGTGGCAAAGTAAATTAAGTGTGTAACGAGATCGTGAGAAATTCTTGTTAGAGTACGATCATCCTCGTCGTAGAAAATAAAATCCTGTCTAAATACGCATTTCATAGATCGGCATCTGACGCCATGAATTTGCAGGAACATCCTTATCCTAACAACATCCTCGGTTAGCCAACAAAGCGCCGATGAGCGAGCATAATTATCCCGATAGAAAACAGCATTCCGGCGCTAGCAACACGATAGTATGTTACCGTCATAAGATAGGGGCACTCTCGAACGGAAACCGCAGTGCGTTGGCCGGGACCACCGAAAAAGAAGAGCCCGACGACCGTTCGATGCAGGTTAACGCGAATCCTATTACGTTCCACGGGATCCCGGTGTGTTTCGTCACTAATTAACAGAACTCATTTATTATTACCGCATAACGGCATTCTTGCCAAGCCGCATTGAACCCACTGCCCCGCGGAACCAATGGAGGCAGCACGACGATAAGTACACCTGTAAATTCCGGGCCGCTCAAACACACGTGAAACGTGTTCCGTTGTGCTCTGTGTGCGGACGCGAACACATTTCGACGATCAATACACCCGATGATTCCACGTGCATCTCGATACGCGATCTATACCGATCGATGCATCAATACACGCGCATCGACCGGTGCGTGCCACTGTAAACAGGTTCCAGTATGATTAATATATGCGCCGGCAGATACAAATAGGCAGTCTTTACAGTGTGCGCGAGCGCTCGAACTGTTACCTCTATGTACGCACGTGCGTCCCTGCGTGTGCGTGTGCGTGCATGGTTGTATATATAAACCAGCCATATAGAACGGCCCTGTAAAATCGAATCCACAAAAATTAAAGGATTATCCGGGATTACGTACGGCAACAGCGTCGCAACCACCGACCCGCGATCCTCCGGCTGCAGTTTAATTTCAACACGTCGAAATACGCCCGAAAGCCCCGGAAAACCGATTTGTATCCTTTATTTCCTGCAGCCCGGTGAACGTTAGATCGATTACCGTGCGGGGGTGTGCCGGGCGAAAGGGTGTGGACGCGAGAGGGGAGTTCACGCTGGCCCAACCCTTAAGCTTTTCACCGGTAATTACGTTAATAACTTTAGCGGCCGCGGAATTTATGGACACCAACCCGGCCCGACCGCCACCACCGATTTCGTCACGGAGACAATGGAAAAGATAGAGTATAGAGAACTGACGCACTACTGCGCGGCGACCCTATAGTAATGATGAACATTGGGATGAAATTTCGGAGTTCACGTTTAAGTACATTTCCATGGAACTGTGAACTTATTATTAAATTTATTTGTTGCACTGTAATGGAATTGATGGACTATGATGAGTACGACGACTTCATTTTCCAGTAAATAAATGTTTCCAAAACACGTGCAAATTATATATTGTTTCGTATAATATGCGTTAATTTAAAGAGGAAACCGATCAGTGCACAGAAAAATAAATTATGGAGGGAAATAATGTAGTTTGTATTTTCTTGTGTAGTTTTTAAAGAAATACTCAAATTTGGCGTTCTTGTGCAAGTTTCGTATCTTTTCTGTTTTTCTAGACGGTTATCGTCAGACTGCAGTTCTTTTATGTACTGTCTTTGAAGATTAATTGATAAAGATAGGATTTAGACAGCATCTTATCTCAACAAACAGTTTCGTTAAGTAAATATTAAGACAATATTTAAATTTATCGCTAGGCTGTATGTATTTATGACAAAATTGAGCGAGGAAAATATAAAATGATAAAATTTTCAGAAACATTTAAAAATATTATTAAAAATTTTAGAATTGCTGGAAGGAAACGAAGCGGAATGGAAACGTACAAAAGTGCAGTTTTTTGCTTGACTATGCATAAAAAATGCAGTCAATTTCTATGTTGCTGTATACAAAAAATCGAATAAATATCTACGAGTACGTAAATGTGAATACGGTAAGAAGAAAATTACGCAACACCAAGGAACAGAGTCGTCTCATAATTTTAAAACCTGGGTGTCTTGGCTCCGTTCAACTTTAGTAGTTAAAATCCGGCTCTATTCTCAATGAAAGTACATTCTTGTGTACTTTAAACTGGGAAACATAGTTAGGGAAGATGATAATTACTGTAAGCAATGTCGTTTCTTACAGTAAACGCCCCGGGAGAGTTATTCAGAGACACGAAAAGAGGCTTTCTTTGCTTCGAATCTTCCCATCGTCGAGCAAACTGGAATTCCTTATTGTGTTAAAGCTCTATACAAATCTTGTTTCGGCCGGAGCGAAAGCTAAAAGGACCCCGCCGTTATTTGTGTACGGTTTTTCAGCTCGAGACGCGTTGTCTCTTCTTTGCGTTCCTGAACCGCCACGGTGGATCGTTAAATTCTATTTAGTAATTGAAGAATTTGATTGTGCTCTGTCCGAGAATGAACGAGCGGTAAACTGCGAGAAACGGAGAAGTGCATTTCATTCTATGCAGCTTCGTTCCGACTATTATTATTAGACTGCGGATCTTTGTGCGAGTTCAGTTATAAACTTCGATTCTTTTATTGCAGGATCCATTGCGTCCCAAGGAAGACAAAAATCTTATTAAACTTTTCTCGAGACCTTACGATACCGAGTTTCGGGAGACTAAAACAGCTACATAAAATCCGCGGTCTAATAATTAGATTTATGAAAAATGAACATTTTCGAAGTCGATCGAAAGAAATGACGGTTCAATGAAAATGAAAAGTCCTAAACTAATCATTTTTCAACATACACAATACTTTTTTTATAGGGAATAAAAATCTGCATCGATTGGTGCATAAAAAAATATACGGTTCCATTTAAAAAATCAAAGTGGACCTTGACGTGACCGCCTAGAAAAATAAAACTAATAACACCAGTATGTGCATTTCTCGAAACAATTTAATCTCATAACATTTCTCGCTACGTATGGTATAATAATGACGTAAATCAGTGTGGTAATATCTGGTTACCCATCCTGTAAAGCAAAGTTACAAAGACTGTAGAAGAGTTGCAAATCTATCAAAGAGTATGATCTGGTGCCTGTGAGTGGCACGTAATATTCCAGTTTCGTTGTGATTTTATTGGACACTTTATTTCAGCTACAGCGTTTGACGAAAAACGACAATACGAAACTGTAGCTGCCTCGTCAAGCATTCTTGAATCTTCAGCCCTCCTTCACCCGTTCATCGACACGCAGATCGTTAAGAACTTGTTACGGCTACACGAGAATCGTCGAAAAAAGAAGTAATTACACTTCACTGCCACTTTTCCATTTATCTTTGTACGGCAGAGCACCGAGTCTTGATTTTTAGCTTTCACGAGCTCCTCGGAATGTTCTTTGTTGCTCGGATTAACACGGAGAACGTGTAAGAAATTTAATTACTTTAATACATTAATACCAGAATAACAGGTAATCATAACTTGTTGCATTCTAGCAGTGTTGCAATAATGATTACGTGATATTACACTTTTTTATAGACTATATATAGAAAATTCTAGACATTTCCTGGGGTTACGTCTTTTATCTGATTTCTCAATTAAATAAGAAGAACTGTGAGTGTGTAGGTGTCTCTATTGTGAACATAATAGCTAAAAGTAGAAGGAATAGGAAAAGAAAGGAATAGTATTGTGTTTGCAAATGCTCGTGCGAGATAATGAGAATCACGATGGCGTGAGTGGGCGAGATACAGCATATTTAACACCGTTGTTATTAACTCTTTGTGCTGTCAAACTTTTTTCTTCTCTTATTGTAAATGCAACATGAGAATAATATAGTTTCGTATTACGTTTTAGTGTTTTGATTTTGCAATAAAATCCCTCTCTCTCTCACTTTCTCATGGCATCTATGTATTGCTAAAATTGTATTGGATATCAAATAGTGTATAGTAGAAATTTAATTTTCAAAATAGTAAACAGTTCAATGTTAATCCAAATATACTATGCAAACACATTTAACAAATTTATGAAGTTGATACTTCAGCTGGCAGAAGAATTCACGTGGTTTCCCTATCAAAGATACATATACTCAAATCGAATGCTGTGCGTTTCGAAAAATAATGTAAATCCATAACATGACTCAAAGGTTATCTCCCCTTTTTTGGCTACACCGTGCTTTTATCGTTCATTTGTATTGATTCCCATTTTGTTATGTATGAGTTCGAATATGATGAGAAGAGGGTTTCAAATTCCGACAGCAATGAAACATATTTGTAATTGTAATGTCAGTCAGAAATATGCTGTTAACAAACAGAGAGCTTGAAAATTGCTCAAGGTATATCACAAAAGCAAGAAATCCTTGGACAATATGCTGTTGCAATATAGTGAATTTACGAAATAACTTTATATGCACAGATTCCTTTCTACAATAAACACTCCGTCGTTTGTTGGAGAATAATAAATTCGTATGACTTTCGAAAATTTCGATGTGCGAGATATGTCTCTAACAATTAAAAAGAATTGAATTGAAAAATAATTAATTTGTATTGTCAATATTATTAGACATTCACATATTTACTCTTTTCCTCTTTGATGGTTTCATCAGTGTAATGATAAAACAACAGCTGCACAAATCTTCTTTCGATTGAACATCGTTGGACGCTAACTCGGAAATGAGTACTGTCAGTTATATTGAATGTATGAAACAAGTGCAGTTTTTGTTAACATATATTGACAACACATATTGATTGTCTGATGAATTCTTTAAATATCGCGATATACTTTTTAGTTTTTACCCTAGAACGACAATCTCATACTACAAATTTAGAAATAAGTATACCTATAATATAGGTGCTATATCATAAAAAAAAGTTATTAAAAATCTGAATAAATACATTCCTATCACCTTTATAAAGTTATATAGCTAGGTAAATGTTCATGATCTTGAACTTCTATAGTAGGCAGTCTCTTTTACTTTTTAAAATATTCGAGAAGATATATTTGATACGAGCGCGTAGAATAGACACGCTCGATTCAAAGAAGCGATGCCTGTGCCCCCACCAACACATCCACCAGCAATAACAGCATCGGTGGAGTTTAATAAACATCAAAGTAGGGAAAGTAGATCGTGGAAAAGGAGCCGGAAGCGTGTAAGCTGATATAAGCTGACAGCTATCATTACTATTAGACGGCGTCTCTTCGTTCGTTTTCGCATTTTCCTTGAAATATCTGTCATTAGTTCGCGTAACCGGCTACGTCTGGAGGGATAATGGTGTAGACCCGAGTTTCGTGGCACGAAAGACGTCGACAGGGTCTGTGAGGGGGTCTAGTGGGGTACCGGAGGCACGTAGGGGGGATCTGCGAAGGGTGACGGAGTTTAAAGGAAAGCTTGACTGCCGAACGACTAATAAGATTACTTTCCGCCTAATCATTCTCGCTCCCGTGAGCTCCATCCACCACTTACGACTCCCTCTCGCGCCGTCCGACGACGCCCCCTCCGTGGCAGCCGCTTGTATTCGCGACGGATAATTTTCCGGGGCGACACCTAATTATCAAGAAATTCTGCGGTAAGCGTGTCTACGGAGCTTCTCGCGTGAACGCGCATTTTCGAGACAGACAGCTGGATAAGTGTGCGGGGTAAATAGATGGATTAACTACGCGATGCGCAGCCGAGGGCGGCGAAACAGTTTTGTACACTCCAACCGGCTCCCGAGCTTTTCAAGTTATAATGCAACACGCGGGAAAGACGCTGCTGCGCGCTCGCACTGCCTGCTGCTGTTGCTGTTGCTGGTTTCTGGCGGATTACTCGTGTCACGGCCGGAGGAAAATTGACTGCCACAACTGGGAAATAAATTTCCCGTGAAATTGGTTCCCGCGATTAGGGAATCGCCCGAGGAATCCGGCCTGCTTTAATTTTTGCTCTGCTACGATCCTTCGGTCCGTGGTGTCGTTTGATCGGTCGTCCTCTTACGCAGGCAATCTAGGAACCAATCGGTGCTACTTGAACTGCTTAATTTCGAATATCGTGGTAAAAGATTATGGACAACAATGAATAATTAAAATCTTTGGGAGAGACCAATAGGAATTTTTTCAAAATATTGTTCATCTATTATTTAGTGAACTAACTCTTCTAAAATGTCAAAAAGTCTCAACTTATTTAGTACAGTTTTAAGAAAATTTTGCATTTATGGTATGGAAAATGAATTTTTTAAGTCTAAACACGAAGCATCCCCCACTACATTTTAAACAAGTAGAAAATAAATGTTTAACCCCTCGCGATTCTCCTTACGTGGCCCGAAGAAAAAGCAAGTGAAAAAGGGGGGATGTAGATACAAAATTCGTTTACAAATCCGATGATTGAAGAGAAAGCTTGTATCTACACGGAGGCGCACGGCGCGGAACCCCGTTTTTCATTATTCCGCATTTATCGAGTGACACGTGACCGAGGTATCTTGGTGTATACAGAGGCGTGCCCATCCGCATGACGAGACCCACCGGAAAATTCGTTGGCTCGAGGCTAGAGTATAATCGCGGGGATATCCGTAGACGGAACGGAACGAGGGTCAGGGTAATTCGTGTTTCTCCGCGAACCAGAGGAAAATGTGCGACAGGTTGGAATTAGAATGTGAGAAAACGAATTTCGAGGATTCCGCGATATTGCTCTGCGCTGTCGAGGTTGCCTCAAAGACTATCTGTTAGAAATATCTCCTATCGTGGTTTCCATTTAATGGAGACTTGGGAACATGAACGATATTTCATGTATAAACTACTCTCCCTATAATCATTCCGAGTTATTTGAATTAAAACCTTAATCATATTATCTGGCAATGTCCAATATGATTCAGAACAAGGATACTTGTTTGAACTGCTCCTCAATCGTAAATACTACCCTTCCTACATGATTAATTCTGTTCTAACCATGCGAGACATTACAGCGCTAATATTTATTTTTCACTTCCTCAAAAAATGTAAGATTAGGATTTAGCGTCTATCGTTCATATTAATTTAACTTATATAACGAAATATATTTCATTATTATTCGTAAACTGTTATACTAATGTATGCTATATAAACCATACATGGTTTACGGAATCTATAAATAAATAACAACAAATTTACAATAAATTAATAAAAATTGAACAATATTTTGGAATTTAGAAATACCGAAAATATACGACAATGTTCGTATATTTCATGGCAGCTATAGTTTGACCTACCTCTTTGACATCAATGTTAATATTCTGATTAAACCTAATCCTAGGATTACTCTGAATTAATTTTTGCCTTTAAGTTTCAGTTGGTTTTCCGTTGATAAACTCCGAATTTATAAGTCAGAAATACTGTAAAATAATATAATCAATTGTATTATTTCATTTTTATGTCAGTTACATATTAACAAGAAGAAATAAATGTCTATCTAACTCCTGCATTTTTGAATCGCTAATTACACGATTGAACTAATAAAAACAACATATATGTTAATATTGACTTGATCGATAAATTATACCACTTTATGCAGCCTACTTAATCGAAGATAAGACTTATAATTATGAACAAATCATGTAATCTTTTCCGACGACACGTTAGTGTTTTTAACGTGAAATTGCTTGATCTGGTAAATAAAACATGGCGGAGGAAAGAAGTACAGCTTGCTGACAAGTCGTATAAAACGAATCTGTCTCATTTCTTTGCGCTCGGTTTCTATTCGCGTTGCGATGGAAGAGAAACCGAGAATGTCGTGAGCAAAAGGCGATCTCAAGATCGATGCGATTGGACGCTTACCTTGTAGATCTCATCTACGAGCCTAGTGAGTTCTTCGGTCTCCATGGTGTACCCCTTCGGTGTCTGAAAGCTGCACTTTAACCGACTTTACGAGATGCTCATATTTTTCCGACCTTCCGAAACCGGATCTCTCGTAGCCGCTCCACTTTCGCGAAGTCGATCGTTTTCAGAACGGAAGCCGATAACCTTTCCTTCTGAAACCTGCTAGATTCACCAACACCGCACCTGAAATTAAAGATGGAAATTCGTTTAGCAATAACGCCTACGGTGATTATTGAGTGATCCGGGACACGGTACCTTGCGACATTGACGGAGGAGCAAATCGCGTTTTGAAACTCAACCAGTGATCAGATGTCAGCCATGTTTTCTTGCGCATGCGCGGCCATTTTGGCACCAGTAAAGTGAAATTCTGAATAAAATAGGATGCCTTGAGCACCGTGCAAAATTTTTAAAAATTGTTGTGATTTAATTGTGAAGAATAAAAATGTAACATGTTTGTATATATCTACACATGTTTGTGTGTATATTTACATATGTTTGGACTCTCTGTGACCGGAACCGGAACAGATTGTTTCAGTACTTCCCTGCCATTATTACTACCCCACTACTTTTTGCTCATAATATAGATTGGGCGCGCATACGCGAGAAAACATGGACGATATTTCGTAACTAAATACATTAAACTGCCTTCAATTTTTTCAGGTCTTTTGAACGCTTCCTTCCGTAATTAGTCCCACGTTTAGCAATGCAAATTACAGTTGAATCGCGCAATTTGAATGATTCCATTGAATATAACAGCAATTTGCGTTAAACCAATATCGTAAATGAATAAGGTAGTTAATTATTTACAGATTAATTTGAAGTACGCATTCATCTGTTTGCGAGGCACTACTTGATCGAGAGTAAGCGTCTTTATGCGTATTTAAATTAGAACAATGAATCTTCAAACGTCAAAAGTTATATGAAAAACATAACGTAGAATATGTGCATGATATTTACTTTTATCTTTACGGTAGTAGATCAATCGTTACTACATACTTATATGTAGTAATTACTGCCTTCTAAATCGATTTGCTTCGAATAATTAATAAATTTTGATAAGTTTTACCATTTGTCAGTCTCCTTTAATAGCTTCGACATTGTAAGATGTTTAATGTAAGAGGCGAGGATAATATTTTGAGAGTGCACTAATTGATTAACACTGGTTTGATAATAAAGAGTTAATGGTTCACAAATGCAGCACTTGTGATTGTTGACACAGCGATTCTAACATGCAACCTCAGTGCTGCCAACTCTCGCATTCACTATACGCTCTCGATCAAGTTCAAACTCGTTCACACCAACCCATTCATACCAACTCCACCGATACGAACAACTCAATATGTAAATTATAAAATTTGTTACACTTGCTTTTGTTGTAACTTTTTGACCAATTGTATGACAAATTTACATTACTTTGAATAACATTGCCAATATTACTTAGCACATCTTGAAGTTAAATAACTAAATTACAGAAATTTGCATTTCAAACGAGTCATGTGATATGAGTCATTTTCTCCATTAGTAATTCATTCTGAATAGATACCTAATTACAAAGCAATGTTATGCGAGCGACATTAAACGAGACATAAAACCAAAGTAGTTGAATTATGCAATGAATATTTCTAGTAATGCATCACTCCATTCGTGATGATTTTTGTACAATGTACAGTACTTTCAGAAAATAACAACTGTTAATAGCAATATTAATACTATTACTTACTGTTTAGTACTAACTAGTTAGTAGAGTAATAATAAAAAATATTAATAGCAATTAATGTATATGTAAGCAAACCTGAAAAGTTTCAGAAAAACATGTGGATGAGGCTAAAACGATTAATAGCAGAAGACAATACATTTGGAGAAAAGGTTCTAATCTGCTAGTCAAATACAAAACTGTAAAGACATTACTTAAGACATTATTTAAAAGAGGAAATGTATTCTCATTTAACTTCTATTTCTCATAATTAACTTCGACAGTTTTCGTTTCGCACAAAAATCAGCACTGCATTTATTAACTTAAAATTAGATTACCGTGTTGTTTCTATGTATGTGGACAACAAAACAAATACGTTACCTCAAATATCTAGTGTATCCAAAAAGTGTCTGAACTCTAAGTTCGCGATTCTCGAAAAATGGTGGACATTCAAATAGTAACAAATTCGTGAAAAAAATTGTACAAAGATAAATCTAACCCCACTTTAGAGCTTGAAGCTTATACTTTCATGATCGGTCATTCTGCTATATCATGCAAACATATTCTAGGATAACAATGTAAAATCAAACGAATATTAATTGATTATAAATGCATAGAACGTTTGAAACAGCACTTCATTTTAAATTGTTTTTTTTTTATTAATTTAGACAAATGACTCGAAAGTGGTTCACTCGCATTAATAAAAAATCATCCTGGCATGATATAAAAACCATAACAATATGTTTTGCAACAAAAGAGATATTATTATAAAAAATCATCCTGGCATGCTATACAAACCATAACAATATGTTTTGCAATAAAAGAGATATTATTATAAGTGCAATATTCATTCCACTTGTTTCTAACTTCAGATAAGTAGTAGTTGCTAAGTGTTCATAATAATTTGATCACTGTTTGTACAATAACGTTATCAAAAGTATACTAACATCGTGCACGTCGATGAAATAAACATTGCGCTAGAACCGTAATAAACTTTAAGAGGCTGAACGCAATCCAAATCCCAGATAAGTCCCCGAAATCTGCGAGCGACGATACGGAGCGAGGCCATAGTAGCGTGTCGCCGTGGAAAATGACGATTCGAGCTAGGCGGCGTATTCAAATTAATATAAAGAGGCTTAACAAAGTCGAAGGCAGTTGGCAACCATGCTAATGCATCAAGCTGATATAACGCTAAGTGAATTTAAGTGCTATTCGTCGGGAGGGGGTTCTCGTAAGGGGCAATGAAAATGTACGAATTATCTGTCTGCAGCGGTGCCAGGCTGGGTGCAATAATTCACGAGTAACCGTCGCATTTAGAATAACAATTTACAAAATCTTGGCCGACGGACTCTACGATGTTTTTATGTTAATGCTATCGCATTAAGATTCTCATCGCGCAATGTGAAGGACTTCCAGCATCTCGTTCTGCGTGCTTAATGAAAACGAGTGCCAAGAACGTCGCACACCGCGGAACGGTCCTTTTTCGTTTCACAAGTTCCAGCCAGTTTTCGCTCCAGTTCCCCTCTCTCCACGCTCGTTGATCCGCGTCAAAACGCTTTGTTAATTCCTCGCCTGTTTCAGAACGACGATTCAATGTTAGATCTTGTTAGATACATATGATTGAGTACACGTTTGTTTTTGAGGGAGAATTTATGTTCCTCCGCAGCGATCAATGCGAATCGCATTATCAAACCCTCTATTAGTGAATCGGGAACACGCATAATACCCAACGCATATCATTATCTCACACTTTCGCGTAATTGCATTAGCAATTCCGGCGGCCGGTCGTGCCGCTGCGAGAACCGAAATTTCGAAAACATGTTCTGACAACCGGCAACTTGTATGGCGATCAACAATGTTCTTTTTTATTACTTTACACTCGTAAATCTGTACTGCACTACTCGACCTACTACTGTAATTTTTTAAGTGATTGTCCAACTACAATTGCAGTATACTATGGTTCGTGCCTCAGTTGAAAGTAAAATACAAACGGTAATATTTGAAAATAACAGGTTTATTAACGTTAGAATTACCAAGTATTAATTCTGCCTAATTTGTATTGTTTTATAAAATAACAGAACTGCATTTATTATAGTCTGTAAAATTTATAGTGTACTCTGCATTCCAATTAATAAATTTTGTTCTCATTCAGGGTACAGACTGTCTTGGGGATACTGCCTTAAAGGATCTACCGCCCTCTGGATCGATCGGCGTAAGTACTTCCGTTGGTCGCCACAGTTTAACCTCACAAGTATGTATATTATCTGTATTCAGATTCATTAACCCGTATCAACAAATTTATTCAATAATTTCCCGCAAAAGCATATTCATAATATCAATAATTGTTGAATGAAAAAATCTCAAACGAGTCATTATGATTAGTTGGATAATTCTAGTGTTACGCAATTATTATACTGTCGATTTTGTAGCAATGCTAAATAGATGACAATGTATTTCTTCGTTAAATAAGTAAGATTCTGAAATACTTTCAATCAATTTAGAGTTTTGTTTTCATTCATCCATTTTTGCTACTTATAAGCGCATAAAACGAGCAGTGTACCAATTATATTTAGTATTTTTGTTACCACTATTTTCTGTAATTGTATTCCAACATTTTACGAACTGGTGCATTTCTTTTTTATAAAAATTGTGTGGTTTTTTCAAAGAAGGTATTAAGGTCTCTGGAAATCGAGCATGAACTTTTGCAATCACCTAATGCATACATAACCTTTACACATCAAGTGTAAAGCAATCAAAGTGGAATTTTTATTTGATTGAAATACATTTTCGTACTATATGGAGGAAGATCTATGCTAATTGTAAGTAGAATTGTTATAAAACTTCTATTCATTGAAATGTTCCATAAAATTTGCCTTTTTTCACGTAATTTTTCCTTAGTAATAAACATAGTTACGAATAATTTTGCACTAAGAGATAAAAGCCGAATAAGAAAATTTAGATAATAAAGATCTAATTACTTTAAACTCAACTTTAAACATTCGAATTACTTATAAAGACACTGCACATTTGAATGCAAAATTTAAATTGTTTATTTTAGGTGTAATTCTTTCCTGAATAATTTTGTTTAGTTGTAAATAACAAAACATTGTTTCAAAATTCTTTAAATGTAAATTCTTTAAATAGAATTACTTCGTTTACTTTTCCTAATTGTAAGTCATAATTCCTATTTAAAATCGAACGTTTCAGAAGAAAATAGCCTTTCAAAAATTAAATTTTGTTTCATCAGTTTCAGAAACTATTCAATCAAGTTACAACTACCATTCACAATTACCAAATGAGTAGAAAAAGCACAAAACAGTAAAAACATCAGAAGAATTTACAGCTAGTGTTATTTTCAATCTACTAAGCCTATTACAAGAGGAAGTCAGCTCTAGAGAATATTGATTTGGCATAAGAATCCGCAGTCTATTAACAATTACCATATATCACGTATTTCAAAAAAGTCTGCGTACTAGAAGAAAGTAGCCTTCGAAAAACTAAAGTTTGTTAGTTTCAAAAACTATTCGATCAAGCCGTAATTACGACCCTCGGCCAAGTGCCTACCACGAATGAAGAATTTCGAGAAAAAGGACTTCGTAGCTCGCTTGAAACCGTTCATCATCAAAGTAATTAACAAAATAGTCCGCGGGACTGAAGAAGTTCTCGAGCTTCGGCGGAACACGCGTTCTCATGCAAGCAATTAATTTTCATAACGGTGCAAAACAAATTTCTCCGCGGAACTTCCGCGCATTAGCAATTCATACGAAGAAACATAGTCGGGTTTCATTTAACCGAGAGCAGTGCGGAAAAAAGGATGGCGGCGTGTTCGCGGGCCGCGCCGTGCCAGGTGTCCACATGGCACTCTACCCGGTCAGAAAACCGTTTCAAAAGTTTTCCGTTCGTGAAAGCAGCGAGAGGAGAGTGTTTCGAGCAGCCTCGATCCGTCAGCAAGGCCTCGCGCTTCAACAACCTAACGCTACGTCCACACTGAAGCAACAGAGGGTAACTTTGTTGATGTTCTGTGTTTCTTGTAAAAATCGCCGCTTGCTGCGCGATGTTTCTTCAAGCTACTACGTATTTTCATTCGAAACGGCCAAAATGACACAAAAATAGGAAACACACATGAACTCGTGGCTAGGTTGTGGGTTTTCATGCAGGATAAAATTTTTTTGCAAGAAATTGAATTTCCTTCAATTACAATAAAAATAAATAATAATTTGCTTTCTGCTTTAATCCCTTGCCTTACAATATCAAGTCATTTATGACAAAAATGAATAGGTCAAATGCAAAACTGAAAAGATATTAAGAGGAATTTTAAGGATATTGTTATATTATTTTCGATTTATTAAGATGATTAAGAGAGCAAATATATATATATATATACGTTTTCATTTAACTTCGGTTTCTTACAGTTGACTTGGAAAATTTTTATTTTGCATAAAGATCCATAGCCTATTACTATTTTAACTAGTCAAAATGTAGACACACGGACAATATTAATTTTCTTTTTCTACTAGGACATTAAAACGACGAAGATGTTCTAATTATTCTAGATGTAAAGAAAACCGCAGAGAATGTGTTAATGTTGCCCTCAAATTTGTGTAATGGTTTTACCATTTAAGCTTCACTAACTCGTGTTCATTGTAAATTCACGAAATCCGATAACTATGTATAACAACAGAGACAAATGTTTATCTAGCGCGTATTCTGGTTTACAAACTGCGATTTACACATTATCGACGTTGACACCGACGCACTCACTTTATTGTACAATACAATATCTGGAGCAGTAAAGTGGGATAATGATCTCATTGTCAAGTTAATTAAAGATTATAGAAGACAGGAGTATCTACTATTTGTATCTGCGTTATATACATTAGGATCAATGCGTTGAACTAGATATTCTAGGTAAGTTTTAAGTGTCGTCTATCTGTTGATAAGACATTGTTGGACTGGATTTGATGCATTTATGATAAAATTCAACGTAGAAAATTTAAAACAATAAAAACATCAGAAGACATCAAGAACCTGGCCGCTATAGTGGTCACCCCGGGCCTCTAAAAAGGTTAAGGAGTATTGATATTCCTAAATTCTGTTAATTGTTCTTCTGTCTTAAACTGCACATTCCCAATTTTATCATAAATGCATATTGTTGGGATCGTTTGGGAGCACGCTGGGCGACAGAAAGGTTCCTCGTTCAGTTTTGACTGTCGAGACTTTCGGGTCTAAACAGTGTAGAATTATCTTCCCAACATTTCGCAAGCATTGCAGCTAGCTTCATCAAGGGCTTGAAGACATGCTGATTCTGGAGTGTGCCTTGAGGTGTAGCTCTAATATACTGGAGTTGCTTATGTCCCAGTTCATTACTCACCAATCGAAAGTACATTTTTAATTCATCATCGGGCCCATAGTTGCTGACGGAAGTCCAATTAGAGTATCACCAGAAGGCATAGACCAACGTGTCTTCAACCCCTTGATGAAGCCAGCTGCAATTCTTGCGAAACGTTGAGAAAACAATTTCACTGCAACAGGACATCCACACGAAAGTCTCAACAGTGAGACTGTGTATGATGCCAGGCCACCGAGAACTCGAATCTCTGATTAGGTTCCTCATTGTCAGTGTGGACATATCCTAACGCTCTCGACTGCCGGTGTTACTCATAGGTGGAAGGAGGGGTCACGTTTTCCAGGGTACTTTCATTCCGCAAGGACACCCGGTATGTACGTACGCGGTGATCGCGCGGAGGGAGAGAGCAGGGCGGAAAAAGCGGCATAACTTCGCCGTTTTATTTCTCGACGCGG
Source organism: Lasioglossum figueresi (assembly GCA_028455805.1). Taxonomy (NCBI): domain Eukaryota; kingdom Metazoa; phylum Arthropoda; class Insecta; order Hymenoptera; family Halictidae; genus Lasioglossum; species Lasioglossum figueresi. The sequence continues at coordinate 5,753,214 of CM052196.1, read as the reverse complement.
ATCTGTGCTAAGCGTGTGTCTACGTAGAGACACGCTTAAGGTGTCACGGATCGACGATCGAGAGTCACTCGCTAGCTCGCTCACTCGCTCGCCGTTCAACCTGATTCGAGAGCAGCTCCGGATCGAGAAAACGTGAAAGCATGGCGCGGCGGCGGCGGCTGCTGCCGCGAGAGACCGGGCTCGCTGGGAGAATGAAGAAGATTTAATGATCTCTTTCCGTTTCTTCTTTTCCCTTCTTCTTCTCCACCTTCTACTCGGCTCCGCTTCCTCCTCTTTTTCTGTTTATTTTTACAGCTCACGAAACCGGCTCATTGTCGCGTGACTTCTCGCACGAGCGAAGACGAAGAACCGATTACTCGCGGAAGATGAGAAAATTTCTGGATTAATATTCCCGAGTGATCAGGGAAACGCAACGACGATCCCCGCGATAAAATTTCTTCACGTCCTACTCTTCGCACCCCTCCTCTCCCCAATTGTAATCTGTCGATACATTTTCATTTCCCTCGAAACCATCGTAATTATTTCGGTTCTTCCGCGACTCCGCGCGGAGAGGCCTCTATCCCCTTTTTCTTTTATTCCGGTCCCTCGACGGTGAAAAATATTAACCATGCCGACTTGCTATCCGTCAGCACCACAGCTTTGGAGGAAAGATAACCGTACTTGCGGTCGATTTCTCACCGCGGATCTCTACCGGTCGCAAAGCCGATGGAATCCAATCAATTAGTCTCGAAACTACTTGCTCGAAGAAATGGTTTATCATTTTATTGAACTTTGGAAGGGTCAGTGGCTTGAACTGACCGCCTTACCGGCGGTCGAAATAAACCCGGAATATTTTCGAGCAGTCTCACAAGTAAGGTGTAGATAAAACAAATATGAACAAAACAATTGTTGATAAGCTAACTCTCACTGCACAAGTCACTAATCAGTGAATGAGTGAGAAGGTGTCAGTCATGAACCGAGAATACGACTGAGAAACGACAATACAGTAGTATCTCCGTAAGTGTCATATCGTCGGGTCTGCCGAGCGACAATTCTAGTAGAGATGTTCCACACAAGCAATCGTGATTGTAACTATATCGTGTTTGGTGTCATTTTAATTAGAATAACGATACGAACATGATGGTACAAGTTACCTAAAAAAAATAAAAATTTAGGAAAGTTACAATCGATTCCTCGCTGGCTCGGTCGTCGAGCGTGTACAACGCTTGACTGGGTCTAAGGAGGATCCCCCAGTGGTGGGGATAAAATTTGGACAGTTACGGTAGAGATCTTCGCGATAGTTACAGAGATATTACTGTACGCTGTACACGAATCTCTGCGAAAGTTTGATATATATATGAAATACGTATTAAGATACAATAAATAATTTTGCGGCAAGTTTCTCTTACAAATGTCCACCGATCCAGAGGTTTAGATTCACCTCTAGGACGGATGACCATTACTTTGTATACACTCTGAACATTGAAAAATAACGCACTCGAAAAATTCTGCTAATGGAGGAAAATCTGCTTGGTGTGATTTAATTGCGTCAGCCTTTTACAGGATGTGAAATGGAGTAGTAATTAATCAATGGGAAAGGACTGGTGAACCGATATAATTAAAAATGAATAAAGTCCAGGTGTCGGGCTCGTCCCGGATCCATAATCGAATTATTTTCGGAAAACGAAACGAAAGATCCGGTTACCTGGGCCACGATGAAAGCACGAGAACTGAATCGTTCTATCGAATATATTGCAATCGCACAACTCCCCAGTCGCAAAGTGAATTTTGTAGTAACTTTCGAAATGCCGCGATACCCCTCCGAAAGCTTTCAGGTGAATTAAATTCGCTTGAAACGTTTACGATAAAATGTTTCCCTTTAATCTCTCTAATCACATGTGCTAGGCTTGTTCCACGCATGATACAAACTTTCGGAATTTCATTTGCTGCACCAGTCAGGTCTGACGTTTTCTCGTATCAACGTAAACTTGGGATACTTATTCCATTTCCGCCGCAGCGCATACCTTGATACGTAATTATCCAAGCACGATTTTCCAAATAAAATGCAGACGATTTTGAGAAACAATCTTTTCTGGATAAGTAGAAGCTTCGTTCAATCTATTAATCATACAATTTTTTACCGAAATCGTGTATATAATTGTTCCATGAATTATTTGAGCATATATTAATATACGAAAAATAGTACTACACATGTATTAAAAAAATATGATACAAGAGTTAATGAGATTGATAAAATGACGGACTCATGAAAAAACAAACATATACATATTTATGTTAACATTTTCTTTACATATGACGAGTTTTATCATTGCATTTTCCTTAATCGTCAATGTGAGTATTTTTCACATTATAAATAATTAGAATGGCAGACACATGATTTGTTTGATCGAATAATTTTTGAGTAGTAATTGAAACTAGTCGCAGACTGAAATGAAAATTGAAATAATTTATTGTGCCTACTGTGGGATACGTTTTATGAATTTTTCATAACTTTCTTTACCCTGGCGAATGCTTTCCACTCATTTATTTTCAGAGGATATGCATTGAATTTTAAGTATTGAGCCAGTATAACTGCAGGAAGGATATCAGCTGATCAATTGACCAGCATGGAGCGAAGTCACGCACGACAAGAAGACAATATAGCGGAGATAGAAATATAGAATACAAAGAAACGCTTCTCGGTGCATTTGAGCAACGTCAGCTAGTCAGATTGCTGCGTCGGAAGATTTTGATGCATCGAATCAGAAGCGAATACTCCAACAATCTTATTTTCTGATCCAAATTTAAAAATCCTGGGTTCAGTTGCAAATCCCATTTTCATATCTCAATGTTATATTGTGCCAGACTACTTTACATTTAATATTCATCTACTATACTTTCTTAATTATCAGATTTGCAATTAGTAATTCTTATTCGCTCTGAATATTCTTATCATCAATCTGGAATATCGTACCTAGGAACTTAAGAGAATGTTCTATGAGTATATGTATTCGGAACGTACCGTATCTCTTACTATTGATATTACTACAGAATTGCAAGAGAGCTGGAATCTTGAGTTGTTGGAGTTTCGTCTTATCGAAGTTTTCGAGTAAGAGAAATTCAAGAAACGAACATTCAGTTGATTATACCTCTTGTATCAAACTTGAACATTACCCAAGTAAATTATTTTTAAATAATAGCTAAGATAATATTTTATCTTATTTAGCTACGTGTTATTTTGTTTGAACAGACAACTCATTTTTGTTTAGATTATTTCGTTATTTTTAATACTCAAATACTCTTTAATTCTTTCGTCATATTAGTTTTTGGTCTATTTTCTCTATTTAGTCGTAAGCAAAAATTCTAAAAAAGATCGAACAGATATGAAATAGGTGTGCACATATACTGCAATTAATTCGGATTTGTAAATAGAAAATCCTGGTTGAAATAAAAAACAAAAACCTCCAAAAATAAAATCGGAAAAATGCAATATCGGAATTGGAGTTTAATAGCGACAACATTTGTATTTGTACAGTATCAGTGTATAGATACAAATATTGTTCCTGAATTTTTTCCGATTTTTTGGCGAGATGTGCCGTGGTATAAAACCCGCTTTTTCCGGCAAATGATTTTCAGCTATTTATTAAAACTGCCTTCGAGGAAAATCAATTTAAATTATTAAAATATTAAATATCAATTTATTGCTAAGTTCGGCATATCGATTTCGCTATCCCGTAAACGTAATTTTTTAAAGTAGGAGGCTTCGTATGCCAGAGCGAAAGAAAATAAGCAACACAAGCGGCATTTTTGTGCGCCGGGTGGACGAGTCATTTACTTAAAATGATTCACCTTCGGCAGGAGCGCCGAACGTGCGTACCTTCCGGTGCTTTCTTCGTTATGAAATGCATCGATGTTACATCACGAGGTTGGGCGAGCGAATATATTTATCGGAGCGGTCGACAACCCGCGTGCGTCTTCCCGAATCAACACGACGCAGCGGCTCTCACTTTTCCAGGAGCGCTCCTCGAGCTCCGCGTTGCCCCACCTTTCTCCGGGCCGGGGATAAATTTCTCTTCTCGTCGTTTCATAACGTTAAATAACCAATATCTTTCTCTCGAGGCCGGCCTGGCCTCTCTCGCATAGGCGAGCGCAAGAATGCAGTCGCGAGAGGAAAGCGCACTCGAACGGAATAAACCACGACACCGTTGTGTCTACTCGATCGACAAGGAACGCTCCCTGAAAACGGATAACGAATGCAAAACCGCAAAACCCCCGTAGAAATGAATGAATCAGAGTCCTCGCCAGCAGCGCCTTGCTGATTCAGACCAGCGATTTTTCCCGACTTTCTAACAAATTGTCCGTGTCGGGTGCGCATTCCTTCACGGCTTATTGATCATCGGCCGCTTGTCAGCATCCCGTTGACCTCGCCACTAGCTGTCTCCTCTACGAATAATTAGCGAAAATTCGCAGAAAAGAAAATACGTTTGACGTATTCGTAATGCAGGAATTTCTTTCGAAACTTTCACAGACAGATATTGAAATTCTAATGGTAATTACACTAGGTTCCTCTTGTTTCCTATAAGCGCGGCATAGCACAGTGGTTCGGGCGGCCGATCAAGCAGTTCATTTGGTCAAAAATGTCTCGTATCGATATTTAACGCATCTACGTTACTTTCGAAATGTTCAGCAATGCCGAAAATGTCGATATTAAAAATGAACATTTTGCGAATATGATTTTCGATTCAAAAGATTACTAATTTTCTTTTAGAACCCCTGTCGGACCTATTTAATAATTCTAAAGTAGTCAACTGAAAATGTGTATTTCTTGCTACTGAGATATAAAGGCTTACACAGTTCTACATTACTTCAACAATGTAAATTTTCAAGATTGTAGATAGTTTTATTAGTATTCGTATGGAATGTGAATGTGATTCCTGTGTACGTTATGCTCTTTAGATACAGTAATATTTTTAATGGTTACGATCGGTAGTGAATGGAGGACATGAATGAAGATATCCTTGGCGGCTAGGGTGTATATTACAACTACCTAGTTGACTATAAACTGAACGCAGAGTTAATATTCTTGTTTACCTAACAAAAACATCATTCAGATAGTAAACTTCTAATTGTACGTTTTACTAGTTAATCCTTAGAAATGAGTCAGCCCACAAACATGATTATTGAATAGGTGCTTGTAAAATGTTCACTGCTTCAATACTTTACATATTGGCAAAACACGAAAACTATGTCTATTAATCCAAATTAATAAAATTGTAATTGTATCTTTGCTACAAAGAATTTTTCAACTAGAAAACTTTTACCTTATTTTTATTTCTACAAAATAAATTGAGAAAATAAATATTTGTGCTACCGTTTGTGTTACCGAAAGCTGATCTTCGTTCAAACCAATTTAGAAAAAATCAATTTTTTAACAGTTAGAGCTATTTGAACTTAAAATATAGAATTTTTTACCTAAATCTTCCGCTTCTTTTGTTCGTAAAAAGGGAAAGATATGCGAATCAGAAATCTGTTTTGTCAATGACTACTAGATAATAGTTTCAAAAATGTTACTGAATCTTCATTTTGGCTCGTTGCACAAAACAGGAACGAAACTGCAGGCATAAATCGAGGTTGTGCAACCAAAACGATAACGAACCATAGTGATTTATCCCTACCACGAGTTTCAGAACCTAGAACACCTCAAGGTGAGAGTCGCTAGTTCGTAACAATCAAGGACTCCGTGCAATAAACGAGGGTGCAATAAACGAGGGTGCAATAAACGAGGGTGCAATAAACGAGGGTGCAACTAGCGAGGTTCTACTGTACTGCACAGTACGACTGCACGTTCGGAACTACGAGGGCTATTCAATAAGTAATGAGACAAATTGATATAATTCAAAAACTGTTTATTCAATTAATACAATATTTTGGCTACTTTTCAACATAATCCCCCCCAACACTTATACATTTGTCCCATCGTTCCTCTAATTTTCTTATGCTCCTAGTGTAAAATTCTTTCGGTTGCTGTCGGAGTCACTTTTGCACCTGAATCTTGACTTCTTCGTTGGAGCCTAATTTTTTGCCACGTAGAGCCTCCTTAAGGGGACCAAACATGTTAAAATCTGAAGAGGCAAGATCTGGACTATAAGGAGGGTGAGAAAGAATCTCCCAAGCCCAGTTTTCGAAAGCATCTCGTTAATGCGAAATTCAAGGGAGGAAGTTGAAACTTCGACCGGTCGTCCACTTCGCTGCGCATCATCGACACTTTCGCGGCCATTTTTAAACTGTTCTACCCACTTGTAAATGTTCGAACGGTTTAAACACTTATTCCCGTAAACTTTTAACATCCCTGCATGGATCTCATTACCATTAACACGTTGTTCCTCCGCGGTGCAATTCTCAATCGAACTTGACATTTTTAAATGACTGAATTATAGGTTAGGTTTACAAAATCTTGTCAAACAGCTGATCAGAAATCGTTACAAGGATGTCAACTTGAGATATAGAAAGTTTCGTATCGATTCATGAAACCGTTTAGAAGCTATATCAGTTTGTATCGTTACTTATTGAATGGCCCTCGTATAATTTTAGAAATTTCCAAATAAAACTTCGGAAGAGTATTCGAGGTGGCTGGTGGTAACAAAATGTACCATTTAAAAAGAGTCGAATTTTCCCTTCAACTCCAAAATCGGTCCCTTATTGATACCAAGGATCGAAGCCTCGTGCAAGCCTCAGTTCATCGGCAATCTACCATGGCGGAGCATGTGCGATTTTACAAAACCACATCCATTCATGAAATCCGAGCCAAGGGATGGCCACATTCCTGGCCGCAGAGAGTGCTGGTTCGATAACTTAAAAAGAAGAGTCGTGGAAGCTTCGATTACCTTGAATTCCGCGTTTTACGTTCTAATCAAAATGGGAGAGTGGAATTACGCAACGGCAGATATCGCTTTACGATATCCGGTGTCACAACCGAGTATCGTGATGCAGTAGGAGTCTACTGAGTAGACAATGGCGCGTGAATTCTGTTTTGCTCGTCGCCTAGTGCATCTCGAAGTCGAAACAGCGACGTCCGTTGCATCTGTATCCGTTACATTCCGTGAGGTTGTAATTCCTGCGGCATTTATAGAATGCAAACCTGTTGGTTAAACACGAACGGAGCGCGAGCGTGTGCGCGTATGTATGCACGACCTCGAGAGCGTAAGCGCGTTGAAAGGCGCGGTGAAATTCTGTGCTCGAAAAAAAATTGGAATTTGATCGGGTGTCCGGAGGCAACGTCCGACACCGGCCATAGAAGTAAATTCCGTCGGGAGCACACTGAAACCTCCGACGAAAAATGAAATTACAGGGAATGGCGCCGGGCACGCCGGCGAATAGTTCGCGGGAGTTTCCCGATACCTACCCACGCGAAAATTAATGGAAAAACTGTTTTCCTCCTGCTTAACTCTAGACCGAACGGAAACTCGAAAACGAAAGCAAAATTCATTAGAGGGACCGACTCGAATTAACTATGCCAAATGTATTTAGAAGCTTACTCCCAGTCGAAAAGTTAAAAATTGATTTTACATTTTTAATACCTTCGCCAAAGAGAGCTGTACACGTGATTCTAGTCCTACACCATCTATTTTTAACACTATGCAGTCGGAACTATTTTAACTTAAAAATTAAACATTTCTTCTGGCTTAGGATAATTCCATTGTGTTTCATTTTTCTTCATTTTATGGATATGAAACTGATACAACGTCTCATAGAATACTTAAATGTTTAATATTAGATTAGATACCAACATATTTAATAGTATAAAGGATTATGCTAGGGGTTAATAGATTATTAATGTAGGCTATAATTATTTCTAGAAATTTCAGACGCCAAATCGGTTTGACTTTTCAGAAATGTATTTTAATTACTCATTTATACAGATTACTTATTAACCACTTACTTAATAAGTTTTGTGTGAGCAATATAAGAAATTCAAGGCACTTTAAAGTTGTATCCATTCTACGAATTGAAACAAACAAACTTAAGAATCTAAAAATTATTGCTACAGAATCGTCGAAATATTTTGTATCGTCCAAATACTGCAAAGTCTTTAGAAGGACATATGTACTCAATATTTAAAAAAAAACATTATAATATTTCCTCAATAAGAATATCCTACTAAATATAAACTGAAGATATTAACTTTTTATTAATGTCTAAAAAAAACGTGAAGCACGGAAATATACATATAAAAGTAACAATAAATATTACTAAAATGCGATGCAATTTACACGTGATCCGTAACCCATGACCCGTTCGTAATGCATTGAAGAGATTTAAATTGAAATTTCGGCTCAAATTTCGCATGGAAATATCAGAAAATACAGAAATATTCATAAACTGAAAATTGCAGGGCTTAAAACGCGATGACAGGAGTAAAGAGAGCGTCAGTTGCTCGTTATTTAAAACATTAACGCAATTGGCACTTTTCAAAGGCTAAATCCGATTCAAAATATTAATGTAAGTCCGTTCACGTTGACGGTGGTACGACAAGGGTTATCTCTATTGCAAGTTTTATCTAGAATGTTTATACGTATCAAGTTCGGTATGGTCTACACGTGCTTCAGCTGTAGCATCAGTTTTCTTTCAGATTTGATCGAGTAAAGTGCGTTTTTGAGAGAAGCGAACAGAACATGTATTCATTTTCGTTGCTTAATTCTTTTGTATTTTCTGAAGCAAACAAATACGAAAATTATAGAAAAATATTGTAGCTTTTACGATGATTCTGCTATTAATAAATAAGAGGTTCAAAGATGGAGATTTTAATTTAGACTATATTATAAGAGATTATATTATAATTTGATCTTTCAAAATCCAAGATACAAGACATTAGATTGCATTACATTTGTGAGAATTTATTACACAACCTAATAAATGTGAAACAAAGAACGCCACCAGAGGATCGTTCGAAAAGTTGGATTCAAGATGAAAGTACACTCTGAAGGAAGTTCGGTCGAGGACGAGTAGCAATTTCGATGGAACAACCGGCAAAAAACGATCTGTCCTGAATTAAATATTCCGACGGAATTCCAACAAATTTTCGACTTGTCCGTAAGAGGGATGGTCGCATTAATAAATAGCAATACCAATTTGTGGAAGGCGGAGGAGAGAATCCGAGGCGTACAGAGGGAACGTCCAATAAATTTTCGAGCAGGGAAAAACGATTTCCGTATCAGTGCTTGCAGGCTAGGTGATACTTTCCGCGAGAAACCCGATAAAACACTTCTTTTCCGTGAGAAAGGCGTACCTTCTGGAATTCAGGACAAATTCCTGGTCGCGTGTTGGCTGGGCAGCTTCTTTTGCCCGCGGTTTCGCCGGCCGACAGAGAAAATCGAGGGAATTGAATAAAATACATGGAGAACGGAGGAATCCATCCGCGGATCATCGATGACTTCTTCTATCGACGCCACGACGACGGGAGTAAACTTCGCAACCTTCGGACGACGGACCATTCTTATAACTATTATAGTTGATCGTGTCTGGGACCATTTTCCGTTTTTTCTCAATTTTTTAAAATATATTTTTCAAGGTACTTCTTGTAGACGCGTTAATCTGTCCATTTCTCCCATTGTAGTAACTGTTTATTTGGTTAATTCGCCAGAATTAAGAGCGTATCGATTTCTAGAACGTCAGTATGTAGGCCTAGTCTGAAAATTTTTGTGAAGAAATCGGACGACTGTTTTGCATTGAAAATGAATTTGAAAATGAATTTGAAAATGAATTTGAAAATGAATTTGAAAATGAACCACTTGAATATCTCTGAAAGTATTCACGATATCGAAAGATATCACAAACAAAAGTTATATGGTCTCGAGGGAGGACATAATTCTATGGCAATGGTTTTTTGTAGATGAAGAAGAGAAGAGTATATGAAGGTCACTTTCAATATTTTTAATGGAATGCTGTATATTTTTTGTATCGTATAAAAGAATATATAGCATTCAAATTAAAAATTGTAGTTCACCTTCATTTCTAAGCAAATAGTACACACACAAAGAAAGTATATTAACAATTAAGTAATAACATTAATTATATTCAAGAAAAACGCTGGCTAGTAGTAGCGTGAACACCCTGTATATTTTTCTAAAATTGACTAACTTTTGATCCAGACGATACTGCACAACGCACTGGCTTAACGAATTGGGAAAAGTCAGGAAAGGGTGATCAACTGACGTAAGCGGATCAGCCGGTATTGCGTGATTCCATGATTTGCTTTTACGAATCTAGTTATCTAGGGGTAAAGGAATTGAATGAAGTACACGAAGGGGGAACGAAGGAATCCATCTGCGGATCATCGATGACTTCTTCAGCGACGTTGCTGCGAGAGAAAACTCCGACGGCGAGTTAACAGAAGAGACGAGAGAAAAGGCGCAGAAAAAAAATGTCGAAAAGAGGTGCGCCCGCGGAGAATTATCGGGATTCGTTCGTGAGGTCGCATTCAAATCGGGCCGACGATGGAATGTCGTCCTGCCTCTTCTGTCGTAACAGTTATAAAACGGTCCTGATGTCCTGCAGGCAGTTACACGCACGCGCACAGTTGCATACGCGGTTGCGTTACCTCACCGACGTTGACGGTGTCGCTTGTGCACCTGCACCTGCAGTCATGGGACCACTGTGTGGGCGTACTTTCCGAAGTTTACCGGTCCCGAGGAATCTTCGATCGTTATTCAACGATGATCCACGCATCGGAAAGCCTTACGGATTTTGATATAACGGTGCACACCTCGAATTGCTTCACTGCGTCACTCACGACAGAGTTGGGCAAAAATTTAATCAACGATTGACGAATAAATTTCTACTTCAATCGTCAATCGCAATTAGCAATTAAACTCCTACTTTAGTCGTTAATTACGGTTGACGATTACATTCTTTTCAATCTGTAATCGTCAATCTGGTAATTGATTAAGGATTAACTGCTGAAATTTCGAAATGAAATACGGAATCAAGACGTGAAAAAAATTTTTGCAAAAATCGTAATTGGTCGGAATTACAGAGAAAATACTAGAAGTTGTAGTTTTCAACTTTTTGATGGGAGCCTATATTGAAAAATTAAACAATACATTTTGTAGATCTATGTCAATTACACATATTCTGCAAATTTCATCAAAATCGGTCAACGTTGCAAAAGCTACATACGTTTAAAGATGGTGAAAATTGTAGTTTTTCAATGAGAATTAGGATAAAAGAATTCTCTCGGGATTGAAATGTTTAGTTTGAATGGAATTAAGGAAATTTAAAAATAAGAGTTTTTATATAACAGGAACCGATATTTTCTTAATTGATATAAAAAAACTTTTTCACACATTCAATGAGCTCTCAAACAAATTTCAGAAGATTAAATACAAAATTCCAAGGTATTCGTCAACTGATTCATACATTCAAGAGAAGTATTTTATACGTATTTCAGTTACAAATCTGATACGCTCAGGTTAAGTGTTCGTCAGGTGAGACTGCGATTATCGCGTCAATTAAAAGCGCAGGTATTCCAAGTTTATGTTTTTTAAGAACTTTCGGCCATTCGGGAAATGAGGAACGAACGGGCTTCTTGGCGAGGTATGTTGTGCTATAAAATACAGCGAGGTTTTAAATTCGTGTTTGACACTTTCACAGGTACTCAACCCGCATTTTTACTGTGTTCGTATTTCTGTTTTGTCGTTGTTTATTTATAGATATTGCTATATAGTATATTATACTAGAATATAATATAACATACTGAAACATATTAGTATAATAGAATGTACTATAATATATTAGAATATATTAGAAGATACTAGAATATATTCTACTAATATACTAGAATGAAAAAGATTAGGATGATTTAACTTGTTTAACTTGTTCAAATAAATATGATTTGCAGCAAAGAATAAAATAAGTCTTTGTGCACTGTTCTAGAAATGAAGTAAGCACATCAGAATTGTCACAGCAGCGGAGTAATATCTTCTGAGGAACATTTATTTGCTTACTTTATTAATAAAATCACATTTCAAACTTTCGAACGATAAACAATTTACACTTAAAAACTATGCTGCAGATTACAGGTGCCGCTACGTACAATGTAACTCGGGGAACTTCATTTAGAAACAATTAGGAGTTCAAAGAAGGGGCGACAAAGGCGCTGATGAACCACAGTTAAAGGACACTTCCAAGATAAAAGGGTAAGTTTAAAAACAAGTTTTTCCCATGTCCCGCGATTAACTTTGCTTGCACGTCAATTATCTCGCGTATCAAAGTAAAGAACTTTTCTACGATAATAAATTCGAAACTATGACGGGGTCGGAACAAAATGCGAACACTTTCCGCCGGGGACAAAAGTTCCTGTCACGCCGCACAAAAGAATGTTTCCCGTCACAATTAAAGCGTTGCCTGCCTTCGAACAAGGATCGATAAACGCGGTTTCATTTAACGGGCGCATTATCGTTCGGTCTGCAAAGCATAACAGCATCGTGAATATTGTTGCACCATGGGAGGAAAGATCAAGAGGAACGAGCGGAGAATCGGTGGAAAATAGCGTCTAGGGGAAAAACCAAGGAGGGGTAGAGCATACGGTAACGGAGTTCACGTTGAACCAATAAAATTACACGATCCTTGGTCCCAGGTTTCTCGTTTATCGTGTTTGTTTCAATCCCAGTATGAAAAGATACGACTCAATGTCGCGGCGACGTTGGAAGGGGGCTTTGAAGCATCAAGTCGTTCCAGGGGCGACCTTTCTTTCAAATTAACATCGGATGAGAAAAGATTAATGTCTTGTATGTTCTGGGAAATTACTACAGTAGAGCCTCGATTGTTGCACGAAACGGGACTAAAAGAGTCGGGCCAAAATATTATTGAGAATTCTTGAAGGATCTTAGGTACACAGAGGTATACTCAAACGGGAAACAGTTCAATAACGTTGAGGATTTGAAAACGTGTGTGAAGGAAAAATGGAAATCTATAAAGCAAAAAACAATATAAAATTTATACAGGTAACTTCCGGATACTTTTTTATGGAGGCCTATTTTAAAAATCCATGTCGTACTTTTAAAAGTGTCCGAATATTACTGTGGTTCGCTGTACGTTTTATATTGGTTGGCAACTAAATTCGCGGCCTTCTGTTTCGTAATTCTTTTATTGTATCATTATAACCTCATTCAGTGATCAATCCTTTTCAACTGTATATCATTGGAAAGCTCCGAATTTTGCGATTAATTTGATATAAAATACTCGTGCTTAAAAAATATATATAAATGATTTTGTTTGAGAAAATGTGGAGGTTGCGAACTTGGTTGCCAACCTAATAGTTTTGTCGCGGGATGTGTGTCGAATCTTAATTTCTCTTACCGTCGCGTCTCGCATCTCACGTGTTTTCCTATAACTGTGCAACTGTCCCCACCGTGTGGTAGCGAAATGCCACTGACAAGATTCGCATATCGAGAGTGTAATTACCGAGTACTATGTAAATACGGCTTTTAACGCGCAGGATTCCTTTTGGAAAAATGTTGCTCGTTTAAGATAAAGTTAGAAACGACCATGTTTCTGGGACGACCTGCTGTATGCAGTTGCATCCGCATACATGTGCACGATGCGCTAGAGGAAACGCGACAATTAAGTCCGTGCAAGAAGCGACGACTTTCTTCGTAATATTTCCAGTGACTTTCTAGGAACTGGGAAAAAACAAATACAGGCGACACTAACCCAGACCTAACCTTCGAATAACATGGTACTTCTACTGCTAGGTTCTTCGCGGCATTCACAAATTGCTACGAACTTTTTATAACGAAGCACTTGCATTACACGGTTTATATAAACATTTTTTTCGAGAGCTTTTGTGGAGAACTATTAAACGAATTCATTTATTTCTGAGCAGAACAAAGATCATTCCCACTAAAGTTTTAACAGACAAATTCTCGTTTCGTTTATAAGGCATTATAAATTTTGATTGTACAGTCCTTTTAATGTGAAATTATTTGGAAAATATTCTAACTATTGATACCAGGAAATGAGATCGTATTTTACATTACAATTTCTTGATAGTTGAAGATTAAAGTGTAAATTTGTTCAGAGATTCGCAGGATAATTATTTGCTTTCACTTTGATGTAACGGTCGAGATAGGACGTAACGTGTTGTGATGTTTTAATATTTTTAACTTTCGATAACAGAACATTCTCATATTTGCATATACACGATTTTTAATGACGTAGTAAGAAACATCTTTTTCTTAAGAACACTATAATGTTTTTCTATCTAGTATCATTGGACAATTTATGATAAAAATGAGTAGGTGAAATTTAAAACGATAGAAAGAGTAAAAGAGAAAAATTAAGAGTAATTATTAGACTGCTGATGTTTATGCAATTTACAATTTTTGTGGTAGTGGCCTTTGTAGATCTGAATTAAATTGAAATCTTACTAAATTCTGTCGAATTTTATATTCTAGCATTTCTTGAACATTTTCAGAAACCATAAATGCACGAAGACCCGCAGTCTAGTTATGATATACGTATCATTTTCAACTCATTCAAATCATTGAAGGTATAAATTAATGTCTATTTGGCTCGTGTTTCTTGCAATTGATACGGAATATGATTATTTTGTATAACGATCCGCCAGTCCAGTTATCATGAATTTATTATTGTTCGACAAATGCGATACCTAATTAACTTTTGCTATTTATAGTGAAACTGTGGATAGAATATCTAACATATCTTGATTATCGCATCGGTGACAGTCCCACTGCAGTTTGTATTTGACCAAGCCAAACTGTCTCCTTCGTGTCAATACGATCGGTATTTAATACATTTCTACTAATCACAATCCATTAACGCAATCACGTGAAGCACATTATATGTAATTAAAACAGTCAACTAGTTTGCAATCAATTCATAACTGCTTCAAACGAAACATTATATTTACCGATAATTACGAACTACAGAACGATGAAAAAATCTCCAATTCCAGAAATTCAGGAATTCCAGAATTTGTGCAAATATCATGTGGACTCGTTTCTAATTATGCGAGAACGAAAATGACTGAACATACTTTTCTACTATTCGCACGAATTACATGTAACTTACGACAGCGAACGACAATAGCAAACCTTTCACATCTCTAAACGCAATTCCAGAACGAAATGGGATAAATATATCTCTCGATTCACCTTTCACTGATCCTTTGATCTAAATTCCAGCTAATGAAACAATGCATCAATTCGACGAAGTAATTAATTCGTGAAAGGGAATGGAAGACAAGATTGTTGATCGCGAGCAGAAACTCGACCTGTTTGATAGAATCGACAAATTTAATAAGCTGCATGTAACATTTCCTTTTTTTAAACAAAAGTTGCCTAATGCTTCTGCTTTCTCTAACTTCGACGTATACAGTAGAAAGTGTGTGTATATTTATTAAAATACTATTATATTAAATTTACGTTGTACGCGCAATTTTTCGAATTACTAATCGATTTACACGAAAAGATTGTGTTACATAAACAAACTAAGTACAATATACTTTTATAAACATTTTACCGACATATTTGTAACAGATTTTTTATTACAATGACACCAAACACAACATAGTAAAACCTCTATTTATTATATTATCTATTTATTATTATCTATATTAGAACACAACTACCTAATTAGAGTGGTAGATTAAATATTTACTGATGTTCACATGTGAAACACGTATGAAGAATTCGGAAATCATCGGTTCGGATAGTGGAGGTTACAGTGAATCGTTAATTGAGAAAACAAATATGCTCGGAATTGTGTCGTGTTTGGTCTCATTCTAATCACAAAAATGTCACGAACGTGTTGATAAAAGTTTCATACGAAAATAATTAAAAAGATTTGTTACTACACTGGTATTGTCTCCCTTTCATAAATTTTCCATAAATATCGTGCCCATCGCTTTGTGTTGTGAAAGTTCTTTGGGATTATGACATGATAATAGTTAGAGACACACCTCGAAAAGAAAATTGTCTATTTACTGACGAGTGCCATACATTTTCTTGCCCGGAAAAAAGTTCATTTCAGTTTGGTAGAACGAAGAGGAATGTTGTTGCGGCGTGAACGTAAGAACAGCCGAAAGAAACAACGACAAACTCAACTGCAATTTCCTCGGCGACGGTTTTTCGGTGGCCGTCGACAATTCTCGCACACTTGACGCGTGCAGATGCGCGTCTCACCGGCATATTATCCCGCGATGGAACGAAAACGAAAAAAAGCGAACGGTAAGTGGCGGACGGTGTAAAATTCCGCGGAAGCTTTTAATTCAGATTACGCATTATCCGGACGTGGCGTTCTACACGTCCGAAGTGCAGCCGTTTCAATTATACAACCGAACTGGCCGGCGGAAATGAAACAGCTTCAAGTTCATTTCGAATACAAACGCAATTATCATCTGAATTATTCATACTTCTTGTCTCAGCGTTTAGTAGCGTTTTGTTGCTTAACGGTGCTCGCTGTTGGACATGGTAAATAACTTCGACGGAGTAAATGTTGTCTGCATTGTCCGCGGGTGCAGCTGGCATTGTCGCGAGTTCAATGCAGACTACAGCCACGATAATAGACATGTTTGTTGCACTTGCGAGTCGACACGAAAGTACCAGATAACTATTTAATCCTGCGAAGATTGAACGGGTAAGATTAAACATTTTATGGCTCTGCAAATACATTTGGAGCCAAGAAAAATTATTATTTATTGCTTTAAACTTTAAGGTTTGTGTAGCATATAAATGATAATTAGACAGCGGATTTTATGCATTTATGACACAAATGAGTAATTTCAGGTGTAATTTCAAACAGTAAAAGCATTGGAATAATTTTAAAATACTGTTATATTATTTTTAACCTATTAAACATGTTAAGAAAGAAAATCAATTTCTAGTAAAAGCATTAGAATAATTTTAAAATACTGTTATATTATTTTTAACCTATTAAACATGTTAAGAAAGAAAATCAATTTCTATTTCACTCCAGTTTGTTGCA
Source organism: Lasioglossum figueresi (assembly GCA_028455805.1). NCBI lineage: Eukaryota > Metazoa > Arthropoda > Insecta > Hymenoptera > Halictidae > Lasioglossum > Lasioglossum figueresi. The sequence continues at coordinate 5,736,231 of CM052196.1, read as the reverse complement.
AATCAGGTAGAAAATTTCTATTTTGCATAAAGATCCGCTGTCTAGTGATAATTGTGACAATTAATTAGAACTCACTTGAAAGCTGGAAGCCATAATCATCGTTCCATGTGTAATCGAACGAATTCCATGTGTGTATATACAATATATACATATATGCATAGATAGACATACAATAAATATATAAACTTTTTTTTTATGAAATTCTGAACGATGAAGAACTTTTAATAACTGCCACTAAATAAATAGTGCAAGCGGTTAACAGAATATGACTAGTGGCTTCCGTAATTAAATAAATCATTAAAAGACATACGGGCCTTCAGATTTTCTTGCCGCAATTCGAAAGCAAATGTTTTTAAAATTCTAAATGCGCAACAATTCCGCATATTTATCGAGAGAATGGTTGCGGCGACCATAACGAAGCAAAAAGTATTATTGTGATCACAGAAATAAGTGAAATACTTTCCGAAGTATTTCTCATCGATTTTCCGCGACTGGTTTCTATTGTGCCAAGCATACAATCTTAACGTGGTGAAAGGAACGTCCAGAGACGATCATTACACGAGAGGCAGCACGTTTCTCAAGAAGAAGAAGAAAAAAGTATACGTGCATCGTAAAATCGCGAAAATATTCGCGAAGGTACTAATTCCGTCAGATCTATTATTAGTTTCTTTTAGCAATGCAGTTTGCGTTACCGGTCGGTGAAAATATATAATTTGGACGTATTTTTGCGTAGGATGATTATTATATCAGCCGTCGAGATTTTTTCAATAAATATAACGGCAGTCGTGCTGCAGGTCATCCCCGCGCGCATCAGTAAACACGATCTGATTTATGTCAGCGTGCGTTTCGAATAAATCCAGGACCATGCACGCGGCCGTCCACTCGACGCCGCGCCGCATGCCGGCTTAAAAGAGAAAACATTCGATTAGCGTTCCTTTGGATCCTTTCAACTGCTCGTTTTGTGTTTGTAAATGACCGTTTCGCGTACCGAAACAAATAGCCCACTGAATCAAACACAGAGTCGAGTGCCCTTCAAGGTAAAGGGTCACAGAAATCGTGGCTTTTTACTTCGAACCAATTGAACACGCCGCGCGCCGCTGCGATGTTAACCCTTTACACTCGGATGATGACTCGGAGGCGCCAGTAAAAAGCCATATCATTCGCAAAAGAATTTATACTATTAACTTTGTCTAGAAATTGTTAAAACTTCAAGTGTTGTACCCGAAAACAGGTTCAATTTCATGTACATAATATAAAAACTTTTTTTTTTTTATTACAGCACGCCATTACATTAATTTTGTTCGTTCACTTCTCATATAATTTCGAAATTGTTGCAAGAACGTAATCTAATCATTCCGATTCTTATTATGTAGAAGAAGATTTTTAAATTTCCTTTTGATACGGTATAGTTATTGAACGCCATATTAATAGACACTAAATGGTATCAAATTTCAATTTTGAAAATTAATTCTGAATTTCACAAACAAATAAGTTTTGTGTGTGACAAATTAACTCTGCATGCTAAAGAGAATTTTAATCTGTTCTCTTTACACGGTAATATCATTAACTTTGATTTAAAACCAAACATTTGGACTAGCTTAGCTTCTACATATTAAAATACTTAAACATCATTAAAATCTTATTTACAATTAAACTCACTGTACGAACATTATGAACTGATAACAGAAATGAACTGATAACAGAAATGATTCAATAAAATACAAAACTGCTGTCTCATTACTTCCAACGTAATAGAATAATTAGAACTTAATTTCTATTTTCACTTCCCTCCTTCTAATTGAAATTGATATACAACGTAGTCATTTTCATAATGATCTATAGACATACTGGTGTATATAAAATTAATAAAAAGTTGAAAAAGATATATTGAATGTAAAATGGATTGAATAAAAATTCCGTAATATTATACATATAATCACATTCTATACAGAGTGTCGAATATAATCAAAGAAAGTTTGAGACAGAAGATCGTGTAATCCATTTATTAATGGAGTGACCTTGTGCGACCTTGAAAAACAGGATGCTGGCCTTCGAGTGTTCAAAAGATTCCCAGCTGTTAGGAAGTCGTGTCCATTGCGTAATAATCTCCTTGACATAGTTATCCCACAGGCCCGAAATCTTTCTTCGTGTGTATGTAACAGCTTACGCGATACTTCTCGCTCATTAGCAAATCGTTGATATTTATACGCGTACAAATCTTCGCAGACAAATAAATTTACGGCAAGTGCTATCGAATAAAATGTAATTTCCTTTGCGAATTAAACCCGGCGAATACGAAGCAAAGCGAGGCTGTATTGAAACTGATTGAAATCATCGTAGCTTACAGAATTTTTTACAGATTTTTACGCGATACACACAAACGCGCAAAGCACCGCGGGCTATCAGTTGAAACGAAACGTTTTATGCAGATAATTACATTCGATCCTGAATGGAGCTGAATTATGTAAATAAGCTGTATCAAGGGAAACGTGTTTCAGACGCCGGGAAAGAGGGAACAAGAAAAAACGGGGCCCATCATTTCCATCCTCATTAATCGTCGATTAGAAACAAAGCAATGCCGGCTTGAAAGAGGAAATTACGATTCTCGAGACGATAAAACACTGCGCAATGAGAACGAATATTCGCTCTGATTAAGGAAAGGAAATTACGATCGCAAGAGGATGAAATTGGTCCGGACCCAGAGCGAACGCGACTTCGCTGGAGATTGTTCTGTAGCTCTTTCAGACACGTGCGAATGTATCCGCGACAATATATAAAAACATTGAATATCTCGGCGAGTCGTGAAAGATTGAGAAACATTTCGCTCGAGCACAATCGATCACCTTAATCGCAGATAAGTAAACAACGCGTTGCAATCGATGAAAGAAACAAAAGACAAAAATACAATTTCGCAACGATAATAACAATTAATTTTGTACGATCCAACGATTTTTATAATTAAAAGTATGCATTAGGGTACAATCATGAATAGACTGCGGATTTTATGCGTTTATGACAGAAACGAGTAGGTGTAATCTAAAACAGCAGAAACATTAGACGAATTTAACGCTACTTTTATATTGTTTTCAACCAGTTTAACATTCTAAGAAAGAAATTATATTTTTATCTCACCCCAGTTTGTTGCTATTCAGGTAGAAAGTGTTTATTTTGCATAAAGATCCGCGGTCTATTCACGAAAAACTTAATATTTACCTTTCTTTCCAGCATCAAATGTTCTACCACCGATGGATTGCCGTAAAAAGTTGCATTACAGGATGATACATGTTAAACCATGCAAAACTTATAATTTGTTTCTATCTATAATAACAACTGACTTATAATTCAGCTTAATTGTTATATCCTGTATACGTAAATTACAATCTTTTAGAAAAGCGAAGACATAAAGGCAAACAGTATAATCTGGTGCTTGTATATAAAAAAAAAAGAAAATGTAGTCGTTTACAAATGTTCCAAGCGTAGAATTAAGAAGTCGACTCGTCGTTTCCCGATATGAGATTTTTATGTGCAATCGTATTTCTCAGAAAAGATCTCGATTATCGTTTCTCCATCGGTCATTCGTACCGTAAACGCCATTTTCGCGACAAAAGCATCGTACCAGACAACAAAAGAGTCTCGCTTCCTATCGTATTATCGTTCCGGGTCGGCCGTCTTCCCTGTTTCTGCTAATTAAAGCCTTTTAATTGCCGACAAGACCGTACAGAAGTATCATTCCTGTTTCCTGACCTCCTCTGTTTGCCTTTGTTTTCAGGGTAGTCTGAGTTAGGGGCAAATTGACCCGTTTCGGATGAACGAAAAGAAATATTCGCTCGCCGTCGACGCAGTCGTTGACTACTTCGACGAAAAGATTAAAACGAGAAAAATAGAGACGAGGCGGCTCTGTACGCCGGACACACGAGATGCTCTAATGGCAATTAACTGTTCCCCCAACAGTAGTCTCTACGCTCTTCAAAGTCCGCTGTTTTGATCTCGTTTCCGGAAGTTTATCAACCTTCGTGTTTCTACTTCAGCATCTTCCACAAACTTTAAGTGAAAGTGCTATTTCTTTGAAGTTTCACGAACGAAGACTTTCCTGGCTAACTTTCTCAACGTATTACGGCCGGAAGTCGAGATATTTCGCGTTTGCTGCGCCGTTCTAGTGCGCGAAAAAATCTATACCTAATTGATGTATCTTCCCAGTGGGTAGCTTCTAAATTATTCTTAAAATTACGTATTCACGCTTGTTTATTGCGAATGAATTATAGTTTTGAACAACTTGGCGATATTAATTATTAAGGAAATAGATGACTAATTCCGACTCCATAAAAGATTGGACCCTCCAACCTCAACAGAAAATAATATACCCTTAGCAAGTAATATTCGATCCAACAACAATTATTATAATTATACTGCGCATTTTTGTGCGAAACAAAAATTGTCTGCAATTATTACTATTCTTTATAAATGGTAGAATCACCGTTTCAATTGCACCACCAGTTACTAGACTTCGGATCTTTATGCATTTATAGGAAAATTGAGTAAACGAAAGTCAAAATTGTCGGAAAATTTTTAAATTTGAAGATGTCAATATATATGATTTCTTCTCTATTAAATTAATTAAGGGAAGAAATAACATGGAATTTGGTTTCTATCTCTCGCAATCGATGCAGACAATTTTTATTTTGCATAAAGATCCGCAGTCTATCGATTACGTTGTGTAGACGTACAATAAATAAAAGCATGTTTCATCTTCTAAGAAATTATATATGACGAAGAAATTCTAATCACTGTGACTGTAAAACGAATCGTAGTGCAGGAAGTTAACCCTTAGCACTCGAATGATAACTCCGAGTTACCATTAAAAATTGTTGTAACAATATTCAAAATATTGTTTACATAAATATACAAACACTTAAGTATTGTATGAGCTATTATATCAATATCATATCTAAAAAATGAAAATATCGTGTAGAATGGAACTGTTCGGAAGGAATGTTTGATTATCAAATCAAAATTGCTCCGAGTGCAATGGATAAATAATTCAGTTTAATACCATTGAATGACAAAGATTTAGAGAAATTGTGGGAATGGAAATTGACTATTTATTCAATCTCCTCTACTTTTTATTCTACGGGAGTCAATTTGGCAAATGAGCGTACCCCTAAATAATGTGCGAATAAAGAAATTCCACGGAACAAATTGTCGTGTGGTGCAATAGTACGAGCAGAAAGGGATTAAGATAAAATTTCCTAGGTAGATGTGTTCGGCCGCATCTGAAGGAAAGCACAGGTGCATGGTTTTAAGTTAAGAAGCGGTGGCAAAAGAGCGCCGCCCCTCCGGCCACGGCGATAATTTCTAGTTAAGACGTCATCGGTTAAAACGCTGCTACTTATTTACAACGAAACGTAATATTCCAGCAGCGGTTTATTTGCATAATCAAAAAAGTGCGCGACGAGGAAAGCCTTCAAAAGACGCTCCTAAATAGGAGAAGCAATCTCCTGTGGGTCGCCTCCAATGCTACGTTATTAACGCAGCACCGTCTCACCCTCCGGCGATGCTACATTCTTTAAGATTTAAAAACGCCCAGGGACGTTTCTCCGCGAATGAACCTCGAACGTCCAATTGCAATACAACGGCACTTATCCGAAAACGTTTAGAATCCATTTAATTAAATTTCTGAGCCAGTCGAGATGTAACCACGAAACGCTTCTCGGCTCTCGGTTTCTTAACAAGTTATATCTTTGAAGATGCTAATACCAGATTTTGCTGGATACATAATTCTTTTACTTCTCAACGTTCTTTCAGTGTTCAAGTTAATTAGCGTACAATTTCACGCCCCTCAATTCTTACACATTTAAAATATCCAGCAAGATCATACTTTCCAAATGTAGTTAAACATGTATCCTTTCAATCTTAAACTGTCGGATTGAAAATAAAGAAAATTAGGGAACTAGAAGTTTGAAGATTACGATAGAAATAATTATAAAGGCAAAATGGTCTATTTTCCTAGTTGAATATTTCAATGCACGCTTCGTTTAATGAGAATCCATCCCTCCCTCTTTTTATGTAAATTGATCCTTTATAATATTCTAGTTGGAACAATATTATAGTATAGTCAAAATTTGCAATCACTTCTTTTTATACAAAAATAGAAAGACAGAAAAAAAGAATTGAATTACATTCTACGAACATAAACAATCGCTATATCAAAATATTAATATTGTTATAAACAACATTAAAAAACAAGTTATGGTGTGTATCGTGCAAAGATAAATGTTTGAACATGCTTAGTAAACAGCTAAAAATTGTGAATATCTGAGGATTTGTTCATTTTTTAAACAATATATCCCAACACTTTGATATATACAACATTTACCCCATTAAAAAAGTTTATAGTTAACTGGCCTAAGCACGTGACCCACTTTCTTAATTTCCACGTTTATGTTCGATAAAAGTGGTACACTATTACGCGTACCGATAATTATTATTATGAAATATAATACCTTGGAAACCAATACTGTATTAAAAGAAAATACGCGAACAACAGCCGAAATTCATTAAAACCCGCTTAATTAAATTTCACGGGTAATTAAAACGGCGATCAGAAATACCTTTATGGCATAATCCTCTAAAAAGAAAATTCTTCGCAATTTCATTTCCACCGCAAAATAATCGAAAATTCATCTTCCGCGGCGGATTAAATTGTTAAGCCTACACGCTCCGTCATTCGTTAAACGAGATTACGCTGTATTTTTAGCATCAGTCTCGAGCAACGAAACATAATTGATTGATTATTCAACGTTCATAATTAATCCTGCCCCGGCTGTTCCGAATTTAAACAATTCTTCTAATTCCGGTTCGGCGTATGCGCGGAAGCGCTCTCCAAATCAACGTTGTTTAAACAACAGTGAATGCCACGGTTTTCGGGGAGAGAGAGGTCGCGCACTCGATCCGCCGTTCTTCGTCCCATTTAATTCGAAGTAGTCGTGAAGTTCGTAGCATGGGATATACACGGTGATCGGTAACGGTTAGTACAACAGCAAAAGAGACGATTTTATAGCGAAAATGAGTAGGCGTAATATGAAACAGTAAGAACATTAGAAGAATTTCAAGATATTGTTATATTATTTTCAGCCTATTGAACATATTAACACTAAACCTACCGCGAGGAGTCAAATGACCCACTGTAGATTTTTATTTGACAATTATTGTAATTGGTAAAGGTGTTTTCATAGGAATTTATTGAACATATTTTTTGACTCCAGTATATGCATATTATACTGAAAATCGCACAAAATATAAATAAATTTGATCTTGTTACTTTTATAAAACTACACATCAGTCACTTTCGATGGTCGGTAGATTTAGTGGTTAAGAAAGAAAATAAATTTCTAATTCACTCCAGTTTGTTGCAATTCAGGTAGAAATTTTTTATTTTGCATGAAGATCCGCTGTCTATCGGCTTTATCCCCTTTTTTCCCCCGTGAGGTGTCAGGGGCGGGGCTTCGCTCTAAAACACGTGTTCGAATTTGCTGTAACGGGAGTCCGCAGTGTTTTGCGAATATCTAACAAATTAAGGCAGAGCAGTGGCAAGATTTCAAGATCATCGAAAGACTCGTACGAAAAAATTTTACTCTAAATTTTCGACTTATTTTTTCATGTAGAATCACCCACATTCCGATTGTACCATCAGTAATTGATCAGCCTGTATATCGAGTGCAAGAAGGAGCAGCCGGGTATATCTCGGGCTCGCATTGTGAGTAGACAGAAATTGAGTTTCGGCTTCTGCGCTCTCCCCGATAAGAAGCTCTTTTCGATTAGCCCCGAAACACGAAAAGTTTCCGCGGAAATCCACTCGGTTGTTCTCCTTTTATCGCGGGCTATCAATCATTCCCGCCAACTTACGTGTCCCGTGTTTTCGCCCCGGACACGAAGAAAGATGAAAACTAAACATTTACTTTCGGCACACGCGAGAGAGAAGCACACCGGCCGAGAGAGGAAGCCCGAGAGAAAACTTTTCGAAGTTCCAACGTCCGTAAACGTGAGATTTACCAAGTTACTCGTCGGATACGTATTCCTCGTTAAGACCTTAATTCATCACTCAACTTCGGACAACGCCGGTTCTCGTGGACACAACGCTACACGTTGACAGAAATCTCCAATCCTGATGAATGCCGACTTAATTACACGAAATTCTTTCTGCGAGTGACAAATTGTGTGCTTTTTATTTCTACCCAGTGGTACTTGCTACAATTTAACCCTTTGCAGGCGAAGCTATTTTAACTTGATAATCAACCATTTCTTCTGAACCTAGAATAATTCCATTATAGATATATGAAATTGATATAAAGTAAAGTCGCGATTTGTTTTGCGTAGGAACACTATTTTTTTATGACTGCGTCGACCGCGCCGACGGTATAAAGGATGCCGAGCGTATTGGGTTGGCAATAAAGTAATTTCGGTACTTTAAGGTGCAATAAAACACAATATTTTTTGTTCGATGATCTTCTGCCATCTTTCTAGTAGCTTCACAATTCTGCGCTCATAAAACTTCTGGTCCTTATCAGCCAAAAACTTATCCAAGTTCGATTTCATTCATAGCTATTCATTGATATTCATTGTTTGAATAAAATAAATTGGGATTTATTTCACTTTAAAATACCGAAATTACTTTATTGCTAACTCAGTAGAAAGGGACAGCATACATATAAACACGGATCGCGCTGTCCTTCCTTGCGCCCGAAACTTTAATCGTCGATTCAACTACTAAATACAGTTGAAATTATATCGTGTTTAGTGTCATTTTAATCAGATAAATGCCACAAATAAGTTGGTGGAAGCTCGATAAAAAAGTAATGAAAAATAAAGAAGTTTTGTAATTGGATTAGTAGTGGTTCACACCGATATACCCGAGCCGAGATGAGACGAGATTACTCAGCGATAGAAATTGCGATTTTACTGTAATACCTCATGCAATACTTAAATGTGTAGTAATTGATTAGTAGACTGCAATTTTCAATTTTTGTAGAGGAATTTTAAGAAACTGGAATAAAATAGAATCTTATTTTCGGTAGTAATAGAGTTTTTAGATCTGAAATAAATTAAAATTGTACTAAATTCTGTCATATTTTATATCCCCGCATTCTTTTTAAATTTTAGAAGCCATAATTGCATAAAGATTCGCAGTCTATTGATTAGATACCAACATATTTAATAATGTAAACAATATTGTGAATAATGGTACAGCAATTTTTAGTGGTGACTCTGAGTCACCCCTCGACTGCTAAGAGTTAAATGTTTGAAGAAAACAAGGATTTCGAACGTTTTGGTAACGATGATTTTGATAATTAATATTAATACGGATTTTTCGAATAATAAAATCACGTCGATTGCTGAGAATTCTTGTCAGTAGCCACGTGCAATGAATACCGATAATAAATTTATTAGTCTAGATTGCACTTTTCGTGTAACAAAAGCACACCGATTTCTGTTTGAAAATAATTTTTTAAATGCTCCTTTCACTAGCTTGAATTCTCTTATTAACATTGGACAGATTCTTCGAACAATAGATAATTAATGCTCTGGCTGAAATTCTTCTGTTTGTGCACAGTTACAGAAGATCGCGTATAGCTACTTTTACACACTTAAAAAAAAAAATAAAAACGTCGCACAATTTATGAACGGCCATTAATTTCTTAAAATCAAACTGATCCTAAAAATGATACGAGGTTTCTTACATTCGTGTACCGGAAAACGTCAATAAACCAGAATTATAAAATCATAAAATCATAAAATTTATTACGTTATAGAACTAAATAGGAAAGGTGACATTCGGTAAAGTTATTGTGATGAGAGATTACTCTGATTTGAAAACTTTAATTTTTTAGAATCCGTCTCAGTCAGACTACGCTTTTAATGTATTTATGGCACACGCAAATTTCACTAATAGAAGAGAATGTGTATAAAAATATTCTGCAATAAAAATAAATGACAACATGTTTATCATGCTCGAAATCATCGCGCACCATTAGCATAAAATTAAGTGTCGAAATAGACATTTGCATAATGATCCGCAGTTTATTAGTAGCATGTAGTCATGTAATCACGATTCAATATAAATAAATTAATGTCCACAAAATATCTAACTTTTACTAAAACCTTTGTGCACGATTGCACATAAATAACGCATGCGTATTTAATCAGTTGTATCAATTCGTTACGAAGATTTCGAACGTCTAACAAATAAGCCGACAACTATTAAAAAATATTGTTACTATTTTCTATCAACAATTTGGTATTTCATTTTGTATTTCATTGACCTCGTCGACTATTCGTGTCGATAATAAATCGTTTTTGGCCTGCACTTTTAAAGACAATTCAATATAAAATGGAATACAATAGAAGGTAAAAAATACGGATATTTAGGGAAAAAGTATAAATATTAATATTCTGCGTACATTACAAACACGAACGATGCGTGTTCAGTGTTCCATAGAAATTGATCGAGTCTGATACACATAAAACTCACAATCCTTATTAGAATGCTTGGCTAATTTTAAATATTGATATGACGTATGAAACAAGTGGACGTTTTATATTTTTTTCTGGCGAACGCGTTGCAGAACCCCCGTGATATTGGTACGGGGGAAAACTCAGTGACCGAACGCATATTGAACGGTACCAAACGTCAGCTCCAAAACAGAATTTATGTCCCAACGAAGTGACAAATAATTCATGCCCCGCGCCATTCTAGCGTGAAAAACCGAACTCGCATTTAGACCATAATACGTGGTTAAACGCAGAAGATGAATATACCCGTGCTTCAACTACAACGCATTGTCATCAGCGTTCGTATTGCTTTCGTTTCAATGGGCCGAAACAGAAAAAAAAGGTACCTCGTCTTTGCTATTTTCTTTTTCATAGAAATTATTTGTGAACGAGTTTTTTCGCGGATGAAGACGGAATAAATTTTTAAATAAAACAGTCCTTACACTATAATATTTAGACTGCGGATTTGATGAATTTATCAATAAAATAAGTCGGTGCAATTTAAAGCAGTAGACAGATTTAAACAATTTAAGAGCGTCAATGTATTCGTTGCAGCTTACGAGCATCATTGGAAGATGAAAGTTTGTATTTAGTATGTTGCAGTTGATGCAAACAATTTTTATTTTGCATAAAGATCGGCAATGAAAATTTCGAATAAAAGATCTATTGTGTAAAAGTGACCCGAATTAATATTCGGACGCTCTACAAAGACGCTAACTTTGTTAATATTTTACTATACAATTTGAACTTTTTTGGGAAGATAGAGCAATTAGTTTATTACAGGGTGTGAAAAGAAATTTTTTCAAAAATTGCAATTGTTCAGAATTGTAGAAAAAAATACTAAAAGTTGTATTTGACAACTTTTGTGTGTGTGTGGGCCTATTGGCCTATATTAAAAATTTTAAAAATACGTTTTGTAGATCTGGCAATTAAACATATTCTGAAAATCTCAAATTGGTAAAAATGGTGAAAATTGCAATTTTCACGATTTTCGATCTCTAACTGTAATAAATCTAAGGATTCATACATCTTTCGATGGCTGTCGTTTTTTCCCGCATCAACCAATTTCGATGAAACTTTCACAGTGCATATAATTCACACAGATCTACAAAACGTATTTTTGAATTTTCAATATACGCCCACATAAAAAAGTAGTAAAATACAACTTTTAGTATTTTTCCTACAATTCCGAATAATTGCATTCAATGAAAAAATTTCTTTTCGCATCCTGTAGTAAACTAATTGCTCTAGCTTCCCAAAAAGGTTCAAATCGTGTAGTGCAATATTAAAAAGTTATCGTCTTTTTTAGAGCGTCCGAATATTATTAATTCACTGGTCACTGTATGTAATTAATTTCCTTTAAACTGAAACAGAATTCCATTTTACTGTTATAGAGCTATTGAAAATATAAAAGGTATAATTTTCTTGTTCTAAGAAATTATGAAAGATGAAGAACTTATAATCGCTGACCGTTTAATAAATTGTATAGCGAGGGGTTAAATAACCGTGAACAAAAAATTCTGTATCATTTTGTACCATACCGTCGGTAGTTTGATTTGTTTTTCAGATACCTGCGGAAAAATGGTACAGAGCATTCTGGGTCAAGGTACCACGGGAAATAGTCTGTTTAAAACGCACATGGTTCTGTGTGGAATTAGTAGAGTACATAAATGGAATTCTATGCCACGTGAATCAGAAATCGCTCCGTGAAAAAAATGAGATCTTTGTGTTTAACTAATTGTAAATGGAACGAAAGACATTTTATTATAGAAATAAGGAATCATGCTACTCGTAGGTTTGCAAGGATTTTGCTAATATTGTTTTTTAAAAATTGCACAGAATGATAAAATGCATATGTTTTTGTTTAAGCAAAAACAAAATTTAAATTCCTCGAAATTCTATGTTTATTTACACAAATGGAGCCATCACTGATTACAAGAAGTTTGGAATATATATCACAATTCTATCTCCCCATTCCTCCAAAAATCCATCATTTTTAATAAAATTAAAAATAAATTTGGTGTAGTTTGAAAATTCAAATTTCTCAAAATTGTATAGATTTTCAGATAAATATTTGTAAAAATGAAGTCATCACTGATTTAGAAAATTTTTGAATAAAATTGAAAATGAGTTCGAGTTAGGTCGGATTTTATTATATAAATAAAGAGTGATTTTGTTTCTATAACAGTCATCGTTTTAATTATTTTGAATGAATCACGTAATGATGTTTATAAAAAAGTCACTATACTTCATCCAAAAGAGCAACACGACGGTACATAATAAAGACAATTGCATTATAACATACGGTATTTAAGTCGATCACAAATTACGACGAAAACTATACGGTGGATGTAAACAAATTGGTGTGTGGTACAATCATAACACTTCATTATTGTTTCGTAAATACCTCTATAAATGTGCGAGTCACTGCGCATAAATTTAGTCACTGTTTTAATTAGCTACTAATCAGTTCTCCCCAAATTGCATAACCAATTAACGAAAATACAACGTCATTGTTATTAACAGTCTGTCATTTGTTGATAATGACAACAATATTGGACAACATGTACTACAACGTAGTCACGCTCTATTGCGCTAAACAAACAATCGGACTAACGTAACCACTAAATTGCCATTTTTATACTAATACCTGTTAAATTGAAGTTAAACATTGGAATAATAAATAAAACTTTCGTGAACCATTCATTTCATGAATATATTAATAAACAATACAGAAGTATAGTATTAATTATGGAGATAAACTCTATAAAATAGATTATACAAATTAAAATGTGTTACATGCCGAAATGGAACCATAAAGAGTATCATAAAAACCACGGAAAGAAAAAATGAAATCGTCCACTCAATTTATAATTGAATCCCAAAGAATACAAAACTAAAACGATCTGTACACTTCACTTTCCACGGATCCGTTCACAAAACAGTAATTTACATAATCGAAAACTACGAGTGTGTTACATAAAGAACAACACTGTAATCACCCATAACGACAACTCGTTCCTAATAACTCGTTAAACATCCAAGCGACACGTTACAATTTTTCCAATCGCAAAGACACAAAATGTCCGTCCGAGGGACACCGGTAAAACAAACATATACGTGTGCATACATGCGTAGATCGTTTTAAAGTATTTGAAAATAAGAGTCGCGCGCTTTCTGTACTCACCTCAGCCGGTGGGCCCGGAGCCGAGAGCGTTCGAAACAAACTCGGCGAGAACTCGATGAAATTACGGAGCACCAATCAGAGAAACACGTTCGCCGGGAATCCTCGCGCAATTCACTGTCGAACAAGGGATGTTTAATCAACAATCGTCGCACGAAACGATCACGGAGAGAGTCGCTGGTATTTCACGATCGACACGACCACGACTGAAGGGAACGGGAACAGAGAGTACACATACGGGACGGCGCGCGCGAAGCGACTGAGCCTGTTCCGAGTGGCGGAGCCGCGGCGAACCAGCCGAGCGCTGCCGAATCGGACGTGGGGCCGAGCTCGTGCGGGATCGTAAGGATTCAGTCGCGACCACGTTGCAGAACACGCTACTTTACGGGCCCGCGAAATAATCGTGCCGTCGACTTCCTCTAGTCTTCTCTCAACACGCTCCTTCGCTCCGTCAATGCTACGTCGACGCGGCCGTTTCACTTTCGTGTGAGTAGCTAGTGCTTCTACCCCTGTCAGACTCCGACCGCGACATCCATGTGTTCGATGTTCCGATTAGTTTTGAGGGAGACAACTATCAGGCTATAACTATCAATGTGAGTTTTGTCATCTTATTCTCCGTAATTCAATGTTATTCATTCACATAGGTGGGCATTATTTCTCGATCGTGCGAGATCGTAAGGATTCAGTCGCGACCACTTCGCAGAACACGCTACATAACGGGCCCGCGAAATAATCGTGCCAACGTCAATTACTACATCGACGCGGCCGTTTCACTTCAAATTGTACCGATGAAACCATTTTGTTTCGAGAATTTATTATGTGTATTTATTAAGATAGTGTCCCATAGATTTTAAGAGACATATGATTTCATCACATCATTCAGTCATAAATGTTTGTTGACAAACAATATAAAAGTACAATGTATCTTGTCATTAGGTAACAATTTATACTTATAAATGTATTCAATGCAAACCATTATTTTCAACAAAAATATTTCAAATATTTCAAGACAATATATATATTTAAAATATTTAAAATATTTAAAATATTTCAAATATTTCAAATACTTCAAGACAATTATATATATAGATATTTCAATCCAAATATATCCAATATTCTTCTAATAAAATACTACTTTCAAATACTATTTCAAAAATTGATTGCATAAAATGAAATATTTAGGTAATATGTTAGGTAAAATATTTAGTTCATACTAAGGGCACCGTGGTTTGTTAATATACATAAGCCCACGTGTTATTTGTTCTCGAGATTATAGTAGAATTCGTGACAGATTCTCTCTCAAAACGCATATTACTCGATATTTTGTTTACAGTAGTGGGTTTATAGTAGCAGAAATGACAATATTGCGCTCGTCTTCAAGAAAAATACCAAAGAAATCGTGATCACAAACACCGCTCCAATGTTTACATTCAGTTACCTAAGCCGTTCAGTCTGCCCTAGGCGTGTTTGTAGGTTACACTATTCCAAAATGGAATATGTCAACGAGAATTTCGTACTATGTCAACACTTTTGTCCACTACTATATAGGCGGGCATAAAGCAATGATTACTAAGCGGGCATGATGCGATTATTACTAAGCAGGCATGATGCAATTTCATGTGCAAAAATAAGTAATAAATACGAATAACATTTTTTCGATTGACGCATCGTTTTCAAGTAGAATTGGTTGGTCGTGATCAGACACGCCGCCCTATTCGATAGCACGTGTAACCGCGTGAATAAGTGTGTTTAAGTTTAAAGTGAAAAAGTTTTAGTGATTTATATCGGTTTAAATGTTGTCTAGAAATGTCATGAAACTTTTAAACATATATATATATTATACATTTTTTGTTGATTTGCAAAAATACGTACTATGTGTGTGGATTAGTACCTATGTATTAATATCAAATATAAATAAGACAATATAAGAGAATATGGTTTTCGTAAAAGATTGAATGCATAGATTTCTGGTACATACACTTAATACATTCATTATGACATGAACAAGAACTAAATATTAATGCAGAAATGATAACTTCTCTCATATAACATCGGGCATCGTACTTCGCCGTATTGGGCTACCACTGTACTGGTACAAGATGTCTACATATGCATTGATAATGTGCTGGAGTAAAGGTAAAGAGCTTATGCCAATTATTTTTATATAAGTCAGAATAAGCAAGAAAAATACCTTCTTTCTAGCTAAACCCCATCCTGGTTGTAAACATTTTCTTTTTCTGACGATACAAAGTACAATAAAGTCGCGTTTACTGTCCGCGATCGGGTACGCGATCACTGTCCAGTGCCTACCCCCTCTCCACTGTCATGCAGTCTTTCTCTACGTTCGGCTTTCTTTTGAACCATCGGCGCGGTCGGCGCAGTAGATGCAGTCATAAAAAACTAATGTCGGTTTGCGATCATTGTCCGTGCAGAACACAGGGTGTTCTCATATCAAACGACAACAAAAACGTTTACGTTTAAAAGTATTAAATTTCATATTAAACATAGCCGGCTATTCCGTTATTTTATTTATTTCCAAGTAAATTAGTTTAAACTTTGTTTGCCTTGCCAAGTTCATTGAATTCATTTTAATTTTGTATCCTAATAATCATAATTTTATACGTTCTCAATAATTATTTAAAGAGTAAACTACTTTGATTTCATTGGACAATGAACTCTCAAATATCTTACAATTTTTCTGTTGCTATTATTGGTATACCCTTTGATTCCATTGGCAATGAGCTCTTAAATATTTTAATATTTTTCTGCTGCAATTGTTAGTATACTTTTACAATTTTTGTAGCTGTGTTTTTCGCATTTTCAAACTGAGGTAATGGTTACACCGTGCTCGGTGCACTATATGAATCCAACGTGAGCCATATGTAAGTTACCCATGCTCTATTGACCGAAGATATCGTCAAGTTTATGGGGTCACGTCGAAAGGAGAACTGGAATTCATCGGCTCTCGCTGGAATGTGGTAAAGGCCGGAATGAAGGTCATACAAACGTCTCAACCGGTTGTCACAGTCGCCTCCTGGCCGTGTTTCGAATCTAATGGCGTCGGTAAGTTTATGCAAAGAATTTACATTTTTTTGCGATGACTGATCAAACGAAATATTACACAGAATTTCGCTGTAAATTCTCCACGGAACGAACAGCACGAATTCTTTGAATCTCTTATCTCTTAACGGCACCTCATTTGCATTCATTAGCGTACGAGAACTCCTCGACCGTGTGCATAAATTAACACGAACGATTTCGATTAATAATTGCTTGTCCGTTTTATACCCGAATATAATCAATTTTATATCTGTTGTTTAAAAAGGAACGTTCCTTCCACGATAACATTAGTGATTTTTATTTTTTCCCCGACCTTCTTCGAAGTTCGAGGTAACGGAATTTTCACAACTCGCGAGACACTCTTAAAACTTACCAATTTCTCAAATGCGAAAGCCTCGCCGCATTATTGGAAACCCGTTAACCAGATACGATTACAAGTTTCAGCGAAAGTTTCCCAGCAACTGCAATCGAAAAGCAGAAATCGAAGTATTCTACGCCGCTATCGACCCAGTTTTACCTTGAATTATTGAACTGCGTCTCAACTTCTCGTTTCTCAACCACAAACTATATAATTAACTAGTTCCTTTCAGAAAGACGAGATAACTCGTCGTGTACGTAACCTTGTTGTATACCTAATGCAAACTTATGTTATTGTGGTATTTATTTTTTAATATTACTATGAGACTGCTGATATTTCATGTTAAATCTTTTGTAGATCTCGTAGAATTTCCAACATTGTTAAATTAAACAAAAAATTGTTCTATATTCCCTGAGTTGGTCACTGTGAACTGTCATTTATTATATACGATGCTTGGTAACGTACAATTCTGTAATAATTTTGAAAAATGGGAAAATGGCAACTGTTAAAAGCAAAAACATATTTTCCGTTGAAAAAAAGACAACTTTGAACATTTATAAAAATTCAACGAATGAAGATATTTAAAAAATCGTACTCTACATTTCTGTTTAAATTAATACAACAATTTTTTTTATATTCCAGTCATTTTTACCGCTGGTTGCAAGCTACCAAGGTTCTACTGGACATGGAGTTGGATAATGTTATAAAAATCACCATTTTTAATTTTATGTACCAAAAAAATATGACAACAATGCTAAAATATTGTTTAGAATTCTCTAAAAACTTATGTTATTGTGGTATTTTTTTTTTAATATTACTATGAGACTGCGGATATTCCATGTTACATCTTTTCTAGATCTCGTAGAATTTTCAACATTGTTAAATTAAACAAAAAATTGTTTCATATTCCCTGAGTTGGTTACTGTGAACTGTCATTTATTATACACGATGCTTGGTAACGTACAATTCTGTAATAATTTTGGAAACTGAGAAAACGGCAACTGTTGAAAGCAAAAATATTTTTTCCGTTGAAAAAAAGACAACTTTGAACATTTATAAAAGTTCAACCAATTAAGATATTTAAAAAATCGTACTCTACGTTTCTGTTTAAATTAATACAACAATTTTTTTATATTACAGTCATTTTTTCCGCTGGTTGCAAGCTGCCATGGTCATGGAATTAGGTAATGTTATAAAACTCACCGTTTTTAATTTTATGTACCAAAAAGATATGAGAATAATGCTAAAATGTTGTTCAATGTTCCCTGAAACAAAACTTTACTTCATTTTATTAGGCTAGCAGGGTTACGTACCCCTTTAAATTGTTGAAATACAGGATGGACGAGGATTAAATACTGTAAAATTACGACAAGTTTGTCGTAATTTTTGCGTGAAAGGTTCCTTGAAAAATTGATTTCGATCAATCGATTATGCAAACGAAAGCGTCCGCTCGGCGGGGTCGGCTTGAATTGGAACCTCCCTTGCGAATCGGCATGAAAACACTTGGTCGAATACAACGAACTGTCAAGCGAAGCACGTATGTTCCCTAATTACACGCGCGGGACGTGTGCGTACACCATTTCGAACAGGTCCGAGGCCGGCTACATCGGTTCGTTACGCATCGGATCGGGCTACAATTTACGTAGTCGTTCAGCGTGTCCCAACACGCTTGCACGCGTTAATCGTGACTTATTCCAATTCTTCAATTGTCCTCGCGCCAACGCTGCCAAATCTATTTAATCCCCATCCGTCCTCCAGGACTATTCTACTCAAAGGGTCGCTCTTCAAAGAGGGATAATTGGATTTCAAGTTTGGACAATTATGCGTTCCACGGGACTAAAACACTGTGACTTCTATTTTGACTTACCCGGTAGACAGTTATTAGACGTTTCCACGCATTTTATTCCCCAGATACCCTCCATTTACGCGTTCGAAGATGTTTCTATTAGTAGACTGCGATTCTTTACGCATTTATGAAGAATTTGGTTGGGTAAAACATAAAACAAAGATTTTAAACATTCAAGAATGTTGTAACGTTGCTTTTAATGTAACAAAGTCGTTAAGGGATGAAATCAATTTTTATGTTATTCCTGCTTCCCACAATCAGTGCAAATAATTTTTATTTTGCATTAAGATCCGCAGTCTACCTATTAGTGTATCAAACACCTTGCGAAATATTTAGAATTCATTACAAAAATCTATAATAGGAAAAACAGAACACATGAATTTCTATGTATATTGGTATGAAGGATAAACGAAAGTTTCAAAAGTGAAATGAAACCGTCAAAGGGCAATATGATGATATCGATAGATCTTGCGATTAACAGTCTTTTTTAAATGGCACCATATATTTTTAACTTTATAGTGTTGTAGCTGATGTCAAGACGTGTTCAATGATGTGGTGATCCAGTATGACCTTAACGAGGAATCGAACGAAAAAATGTTATTTCTTTTTTCTAGAATATATTTTAATATCTTTTCTTAACGCAAACAATATTTCTTTAATATAATAATTACATCTATTAAAAAGATAGATATTAATTTCGTAGTGTTTAAATTGTGGAGCCTTTTTCCTTGAAAAGGATAACGTCATAGTATTTTAATCTTGTAATGTTTAAAAATGCAGAGCATTAATCGAGTTTTAATGATTAAAATAATATAGATATCTTTAATGGAAATATTTAATAGATAGTAGAAAAATTGATATTTGAATTAACCAATTCAAATACTTGTTCTATACAAAAGAGAATACTAATTCCTGCGTTCTCTTGAAACAATTTTAAATTACCGTTAAAACGTAATTAACAAACATCTATTTCGTAGTAACGGTACGTACTAAGTGCACAAAATGTACTTCTAAATCTGTAGAGTTCGTAAAGTAAGTTTCCGCTTCAGTTAAAATTGTCCCGAGCAGTACGTAACGGTGGAGCATAAAAATTTCAACGATCAATCGGGGACGCCGAATCAATCATTTGAAATCACTTTAAAAATTTATGATAGGAACTTTGACAAATTAGTTCACTATTTAAAAGGTGCTCTAAAACAACCGTCCCCTGGGTGATTAATGACTCCGACGTGCACGCGTGTTTCTCCTGAAAATAGAGCTCGCTTAAAAATTCCGCAGGCGTCACTGGACAAACGATTGCCGGTAGAAAAATGAGTACAGGAATCCGAGTTATGACAGTTTCTAATTGACATGCCGGCCAAGTTACACCGAGCGGCGAGGAAAGTAAGATCGCTCCTAAGAAAGTCACTACGCAGAAGCGTGATTTTCAGTGCGCGAGGATCACGCTTTTCACCTTGACCACTTTCTTCGGTTTCGTTTTATCGACAATTAGATGCACGCGCGGCAAAATAACATGTCCGTCGTTTATGTAACAGATTGACGGCAGACGATCCAAGCCACTGTAGTGTTCTTTTCATAGTTAACCTGAATATCGATGATCCGTGTAAAATATTGCCAGTAAAGTTTCGAATTCCCGTCGGACGATCACGGTTCTGTTTATGAGACGTTTTGAGTAATTGCACGTCCCGTGGAATTAAGAGAATTTACGGAGTTATCCGACGAGATGAGCCGAATTGATGCTACCGGCAACGATGTGAGTTAATCGTAATTTCATCTGATCAAGCTTGATTAAACTAGCTTGTATTTGGCCGTGCCTAACGATGCTTGTTCGTGATAAATTGGCCGCACATCGTCTAAACTTCTCGCACCTCCCAGAACCGTGTACAGCTTTGATGTGACTGTTAGAGACCTCGACGAAATGTATTAATCGCATACATATTTCACCTTCTCTTAGCGATCAAGTATTCGTGGCGCCTGGATTCCCGAGAAAAGAAAATCTATCGTAGGTAGTGATGGGCATGCAATACTCTGTCTTGCAAAGTTTTCGAACAAATCAATCACCACAGAGTTTCGAATCAATTCGATATTTATTCGAAATCAGAAATTCTTGAAGCTCTTGAAAGTCTTAGAGTCTTGAAAATTTTAAGTCTCGATAATCTTAATAAATGTTATACTTTTTATAATATTGGTACGTTCATACTGTTATTCATTCCAATGCTGACGTGACGTAATAATTGTTTCGTGATAGTTGTAACATTTCAAGAGTTTCGATTCTTACAAACCTTCCAAAGTTCTAAGGCTTTCAAGATCTTCAAGACTATGAAGACTTTCAAGACGTTCAAGAGTTTCAAGAGTTCTAAGCTTCGAATCATCTTGCAAGTGATTTTGAATTTTTTGTCGTAAACATTGAATCAGAGCGATTCGAAGCGATTCAGATCCCATCGCTAATCGTTGGTCATAGCATACTAGGCCGTTGAACTCGTCTTGACATAAGCAATAATATTATGTACTAAAAAATATGTGATACCATTTATTCGTCACACGAAGGTGATCTTCATTTTTCATGAAACAATTTCTGTTTTGAATTTTTTTCTATTCCATTTTGTAGCCGATCAAAAACTAATTAATTTTGTTCTAAAAAATATTGTTGTTTTATCTTATGTTGTACGTGTAACTCTGCTTTACTTTATTTTGTATATGAGACATGTGCAATTTGCCACCGGAACATTTGGCATACACTTTAACTTCACTATTTATGGTAACTTCAGCTTTTCGTATTTGTGTTTCGAGGTATTCCCCAGTGAAAGTTGATGTGCGTAGAAGTTTCTAATCTACGATTCTTTTGAAATCAGCATTACAGGATGCTCGAGAGATAAGTAAAAAAATAAAATACTACTCATTACTTTTCGAAATAGTATAATTTCCTGTAAATATGAAACAAGGTAGTTTACAATTGCAATAGATCGTCACGGAGTGAAATTGAATTCGTTTAATTGTCAGAGGAAAGTCGTTTGAAATAATGGACACCGTTTGTTTAATTGCGATGCGTCTTCTTTCGACTTTAAGACGGTAGACTCGTTTCCAGAATTGCAAGGGTGCGGGATGCGTGTTCTCATTTCTCGATAATACGAAGATGGGATTTTTTAGTAGTCAAAAGCGCTAGATAAAAGATCGATCCAGGCCGCGGTCGCCTTCGAAAGTCCTATTTTTATTATTATGAGGCGTAATTTGCATTATTCGGCAGCATGTAGTTATGAAAATAGCTATATGCGCAGATGTATGCTTTCGAATAATGCAAATTACGCTGCCGAATAATGCAAATTACGCCTCGTAAACGAAAAAGTAGGACTTTTGAGGGCGATAGCGGCCTAGATCGATCTTTTATCTAGCGTTTTCGATTACTGAAAAACCCCATTTCTGTATTATCGAGAAATGAGAACGCGCATCCCGCACCATTGCAATCCTGGAAAAACGAGTGTACTCCCTTAATTAACAGGTATTACGAATATTTATTGGTTTGGGATGCGGCGGCATTATTTATACGCTGCAAGTGTTCCAAATAAATTCAAGAGCAAGTCCTGCGCTTGCAGCTATGATACTTCATTATAAAAATCGTGTTCGCAGGACGCGACAGAATAAACCATGATTTTCACAGCTCTTTAAGACCGTCGCGAGCTGCGTCGAGTTGCAATTTACGGAGTCGTTTGCTCCGTTTCAACGAGTTAACGCTGCAGGCGGCGACCCGCGACGCGAGTTGCTCGTGACTCGGTCTGATTAGGCTTGCTTATGCTTCATTAAATTCAGCAATGACTGCTCGAAGGAAAATTATGTTAACCTAAACACACTCCTCCGGAAACGCTGACTTTTCTTGTTCGTTGCCCTTCGCACGCGTTTTCTTATTGCTCTAGAAAGTGTATAATTAATGTGGTATCATTCGATTTAGACGTTAATCGTATCTGAACGACAGTATAATCATTAGACTGCGGATCTTCATGCATTTATAGGTTCTGAAAATTTTCGAAAAATGCTAGATTACAAAATTTAATAGAATTTAATACGATTTTTATTTATTTCACATCTGTAAATTATCACTGAAAATGAGATCTTATTTCATTCCACTTTCTTGACGTTCGTCTCCAATTGCAAATTGCATAAACATCCTAATAATCATCGGTTGAAGTCCATACACAGATTTCATGAACGTTCAGCACAATTCCGACTCTATAATAAAACTTGTCGCATTTTTATTGTTGACACTATTGCGCCATCTTTGTTTCACACTCACCTGTTAAAACGTTTTACCTTGAAACACGAGCGGAAATCTTAGCACGTCCGTATCACATTCTTCCACGAACAGAATTTTTAATAGTGCCCTCGGAATCTACACTTTCTGCATGAAACTTTCACCAATTTATTGTTCACGTAATTGTGACCGATGAATATCCCAACTTTCTCGGGTTTTCGATACTTAACCGAGCGGAAAAAATATCGGCTGTGAAAAACGAGGGAAAATCCGTACCGCAGATCGGTACCTCGAGCATAACTATCGTGTACAGCTATGCTGCATTTCATTGAAATTTATTACATCGCGATACTTCAATAACTGTATTGATCAACATCAAGCTACGATAATGTGCCGGGAACACGCGACTCATTAGCAGAATTGAAATTTGTCGAAATATTCGTTTTATTTGCAGCGAACACGAGCGAAAATAAAAAGCATTGGTCCACAGGAACTTCTACGAAGTTTGTTTCGTTTGAGAGCACCGTAACCCCGATTATTAAAAGGTGAGAGTAAAAAGCTTTTCGACCATTTTCAAAGACAATAAAGTATACCACGGAACCTCGTGTTCTATCATTTTTAAGTACAGTGTACGAAATTTCTATGATATAAAACGGAGCAGGTGATTAGGCTAGAGTGGCGTAAAATTCACACTACAATATATAACGTGACAAAAATTAATTTGTAGCTTGGGGAAACGAATATTCGAAGTAATCGCGCGAAATGGCGGCAGTAAAAGTTATTTATATTATAATATTTATTTTTTTGTGATAATTCATTTTTCTTGAAGTCATCTGAAGTGACCTTTTGCTTCGCAAAAAATATTCTCCGCGGCTTTGTTATGGAGTTATCAATGAAAAACATTGACCAATTAGAGCGCGACTACATTAGTCCGCCTTTTCCGTTAATAACTCCTTAACGAAGTCGCGAAGAACATTTTCGCAAAGGAAAAAGCTACTTGAAATTACCTCAGGAATCATACCTTTCGAGGAAGTACAACATTTTTGGGCAGTCTGTATACAACTTGTAACAAATATATGTACAGTTAGGAGCTTAACACACACTTTGAATCAGAATACCTTCTTTATCATATATCATATATCATATAGAGTTGTGCTAATTCAAATACATTGTAATTGAATTACGCAATTGAACTACATTGTAATTCAACTACGTCGTATCTGAATTAGATAATTCAAACCTTTCTATTAATTCAATTACTAATTATTTGAATCAGATGTGTAATTGAAATACAATATAATTAAAATACAGCTCTAGAAATTATAGCTCAGAACTTTGAAGAAGTGCGATATATTTTTATGTTTCTCTTTCATATACTTGTTTGCTGTCTATGCACGTATTTTCTATTCCTCGTCCTCGTAATTCGTTATTAATCTAATTTAATTACAAGGTAATTACGAATTACATTGTAATTTAATTGAATGAAGATCTGAATTATAAATAACAATATGACTGAATTACGATGTAATTCGATTACTTTGTAATTATAATTCCTGGAGTAATCCAATTGTAATTCTGCACAACTCTGATCATATATCATATATCATTTATCATTTATCATATAAGTATCAAAAGTGGTAAAAATTTCAATTTTTCATTATTTTCTGCCTTTTCATCACTTTTGATCGTTTATAACTCGTAAACTAATTAACCAATTTTAATTAAATTTTCAGAACGTATATAATTTATGCGAGTTAACCAAACACATCTTTTAAATTTTCGTTATTGGCCTAGCTAAAAAAGTTGTAAAAATCAATTTTTACTATTGTTTTTCACAATTCCGACCAAATGCATTTTTTCAACATATTTTTTAGACATCATTTACTAAACCAATTCTTCTAGCCTTACAGAGAAATTAAAGTCGCTTGGTCCATTCATAAAAAAAGTTATTCTGATTTATAGTGTGCGTGGTCAGTTACGCTCCTAACTGTATACCTTAGCACATTTTTCTTCTTTTCCGATAGCTCGTCATCATTTTCTAGCTTCCGTTTTGTTATGTAAAACAGTAGCGTACCTACAGATATTTCGGCCACCGTACACGTCGTTTCGCATAGTGCGATAAGGACGGTTTCAAACGACGAAGCAACAACATTCATCGATGTAACGCAAACGCAGTTCGTGAACTATACGTACTTGTTCTCAATGATTATGAGATATGTACGTGCCAGTGCCGCGATATATTGTGTCAGTAGAGCTTGGTATCAGCTTATCGATCTCTGTTTTACGAGTTTTCATCGATGCACTCGAAACAGTACGACAACTCGACTAGTTACGGGCGCGCGTACTCGTTCACATTTGTACTTTATTATCATCAGACGGCGTGCATGCATTTGCCAACGTTCGACCATTTCACTTGACATTTTCATTTTTAGTTCTCCTCCGTTCTTTTTTCCGCTCCAGTCGGTTTTATTCTGCCCGAGAGCGAGACCTGCCAGGACGGCGGCGATTATTTGCACGGCACGCCTAAAACGTCGCGCTGCACATTGCACGGTGCCACGCTGCACTCGTACATTTGTCCGCAGAAATATCGCGGAAGTTGGCGCGCCACGTGGGAAAAAATGCCGGCAATCTATGCTCCCGATAGAACAATAAATAGGTTCAATACGCGTTACGTAAGTGGGTTGAATGAGCGTTGTTAGAGAATTTTATCGACTGCTCCATCAACGCGTACACGTGGAATAAAACGACTGAAGGTATTTGTAGCGCGTTCCGACGCATGAATTGAACGAACAGGCATTAATTAAAAGTGGACGAAATTAAACTCTAACGTAGTATTCTCAGTTAATTGAACTATACATTGCTTTCCGTAACGTGTATAAACCTTTTCCCAGCATGCAATGGTATTTTATGGGCATACTTTACTCGCAGAGATAGGGGCAAATACGTATACATGTGTATTTCCTGTAATACTGCTCCTAATTGAAAAGATATTTGTGTTTAAATATTTCTCGAAACAATCAATATAATGCTATTAATTATTTAGACATTTAATAACTACATGTAGTAACAAATGCCTATACAGTTTTCATAGCCCTAGCTTAACTAACCCCTTGCCCTACGATTTATATTACGATTTCAGTGATTAGAACTTTTCTCGTACTTCGTAATTTCCTAAAAAAGGAGAAAATTTATGTCTATTGTATGCCTTCATGTTCTTTAATGACTATACAATAACGAAATCAAAATAGAATTTCATCTCGGCTTAAAGGAATTAATAACATACGTATTTATTAGACTCTGTTCGGAATCTTCATCACGAGTCTGACACGATATTGTAGGGCAAGGGGCTAATCTATTTGTTATTAGAAGACAAAAATCACGTAAAATCAAAGTAATTTATTTAATATAATATTATAACTAGACTGCGGATCTTTAGGCAAAATATAAATTGTCCGCCTCGATTGCAAGGAATAGAAACTAAATTGAATGTTATTTCTTCTCTTAATGATTTGAATAGAGGAGAAATTATATATTGACATTTTGAATTTTAAAAATTTTCTAATAATTTTGAATTTCTTCTACTCAATTTTGCTATAAATGCATTAAGATTTGCAGTGTAATAATTACTATTGAAAGGTAAAATGTATGCCCCTAAGTAGTCCTTCAATCTTCTTGTATTTTCCAATTCTCAACCTTTGGTACAATCACTATATTAACGTAAAAATTCAGTTTTAAATAAGGACTATTCTTGAATATATTAATTATTGTCAAACAATCAAAATACATGCTACTCTCGAAAATAATCTGCCCAGTTTCTACACATTTGTTCTTTCTGACAAATAATAAATCAATCTTCAATATGGCGGATAAATGGTTGAAATATAATATGTAAAGTTACACTTAATCGATTGTGAAGGCCACGAATTATTTTATACGCTTAACAGTGATTTACCTTCCCAGGACTCAATTCAACATTACCTAAGGTTCTGAAATATACAGTGGGTGTAAAAAGTATTCGTACGCCCTTTAAAACAGAATAACTTTTTTATAACTGTACCAAACGACCTGATTTTTTATAATCAATCAGCAGCATTGGTTTACGAAATGATATGCTCAAAAGATTTTCCAAAAATTATAATTTACAAGGACACATGCAAAAATAAGAAAGGCATTTTTTAAAACTTCTTTATTTAGGCGCTTAATTAAAATTAACAATATATTTTTTGTTCATCTATGTTAGATATACACATACTGAAAATTTCACCGAAAACGGTTGACGCAAGAAAGATGTACGATTCTGTGGATTTTAAGCAGAAACTGATCAAAAGTCGTGAAAACAACTACGATTTTCACCATTTTTAACCGCTTGTAGCTCGTGTGCATGTTAATCGATTTCGGTGAAATTTTCAGTATGTGTATAACTACTATAGATCTGCAAAACATATATTTTAAATTTTCTTTAAGGGCCCAAATAAAGAAGTTTTAAAGAATGCCTTTTTTATTTTTCCATGTAACCTTGTAAATTATAATTTTTGGAAAATCTTTTTCGCATATCATTTCGTAAATCAATGCTTCTAATTGATTATAAAAAATCAGGTCGTTTGGTATAATTATAAAAAAGTTATTCTATTTTAAAGTGCGGACGAATACTTTTTAGACCCACTATACAGTAGATAATCCAACAAATTTTCAACAAATCATACGAAACGACTACTGCAAAACAAGTCGTGCGAAGGTAGCTGAAACTGCAGTGTACGTGGAACGTCGAGATTCCTGTTGAGAGATTCTCTGCATTATTACTATCTGTGATTCATCGCGCTAACGTAACTGAGAAACACGAGGGCCCTTTAGTCAGTAATATCACGGACTAACTTATACAATAAGATACATTGCTTAAGTTCGCATATCTACAGCACTTCGCGGTCGAACTTTTTGAACTGTCTCACACGGCTTTCACATTTTGCGCGAGTATGCCAACTTTGTAACTCTGGAGGTCACTGTGCGTAGTTTTTAACAAATTTTTCCCCTGTATCTCCTGTCGTGTTGAAACTGCAAGAAATACTGCAATATTCAGAATAAATTAATAATAGTGTTCAGATGCACTTTAACTTTTTCTCGAGTATATAAAATTAAATGTTAATTATCTTTATAAATAATCGGTATTGTCAAAAACGCTCTGACATGGGTCTGCTTATTTTAGCTCTAGATTCATCAAAAAAAGATTAACACTAAACCTTCCGAGCCTTCAAAGTAACTGGTACATGTTCCCTTATAAAAATGACAAGATTGATTTTATTTAGACTTTGTGCAGCTCCTATTGTAATATATGCTAAAGATATCTATATAATCATCTCTTATGAAATTATTTCTAATATATCAATAATCGTAAAATAAAAAATCTAGATCCGGTCATTTTGATATCTATACAATTATTTCTTATGAAATTATTTTTATTATATCAATAATTGTAAAATAAAAAATCTAGATCCGGTCATTTTGATATCTATACAATTATTTCATATGAAATTATTTTTATTATATCAATAATCGTAAAATAAAAAATCTGGAACCAGTTAAAATAACTGATGATGGTAGACTTAGTGTTAATTAAAATTGGCGACACTGTGGCGTATCCTTGTAAGCCACGTCCGTATCGTGAAGCTTGACGAAATCAAATTCTTATAATCTTAATATCCACTGTAAATAACAAATGTGATTAACGCTGATCGCACAGGTACAACGTCGAAATATCAGTGATGTTCGGACGTATCCTGCGGGTGGGGTGGCTAACGTCTTACAAGTTAGGTTTATCCCACATGGGTTTGACAGGTCCCGTGATGGATACAGTGTAGCCCTCGGGAGGCAAGGTCGCCCCTACACCAAGGAAATCCAGTCAGGGAGCGTCGTCGCGGTGGTACGGAACGCCGTGCCACCCCCGCGCCCGACGCTGCAATATTTTACGGCTTATTTACTTTTCGGCGACGTCGGAGCCTCGCGAAACGGTCACGTGCCGTGCTCTTTCACGGCGGAGGAACGCGAGTCGATAAGAGGAAAGTAATGGATACAGTATTTGGCCGGGAAATTTATTCGCGCCCGAACGGAGACGGTCCGGGGGCCCCAGAGCAACGGGGCAACGTTATTGAAACCTTCCTTTCGATCTTTTGCCGCGAACAAAGGGACTCGTATCGTCGCTGGGCGCACCGGGAAAGGAACATCGAGAGAGCCCCGGGAAAACGCTCCACGAAATCTTGTTTTGTTTCCTCCCGGCTGTCGCGAGGACGAATCACGATCCACGGCAGGTAAATCTCCTCCTCCTTTCACGGTTCTACTGATTCATCTTCGTGACAATGAGATTTTTTCAGATCTCAGCTTGCTCTGACGTGTATCATGGCTTGGCGATCGATTTTTCTCAAAACTCGAACGAACATCAACACTACTTGCAATTTCATAAAACACAATCGTACAACAATTAACTTGGACTCATTTTGAAACTTGATGATTCCACTTTCGTACACCATTAGTTATTTTCCGCTAAGATATTACTACATGATGTAGCAGATGAGAAACTGAAGAACCATTTTACTTCAAATATGCTACGCAATAATTATAGCTTTCTATCGATCGTATTTGTTGTTAATAAAATTGTTAATGCTTTCGGCGCAAGAGTTCGATCATTTGTTACTAAATTAACACAGCCATTTGTTACAAAAATTTGTCACAGACGCAATTCTAGTAACCCGTGAAGATGATTTGAATGTAGATCGAAACGTCGGAATTACTTTAGTAGTTTGCAAAATGGCTTTGTAAATTAAGCAACAAATGATCGATCCCTTGCACCGAAAGCATTAACAATTTTATGCTGTGCTTCGAATATGCTAACAAAATTTTTTCGTGAATAAATCTTCCACAAATTCGGTAATTCAAGCCTTCCCTTTACAAGAACACCTTCGAAAAAAAACTTGTCGCTAATGACGAAGAAGTCGATGCGACGTTAAAGAAGGAAAGAAGAAGAAGAAGAAGAAGAACACCTTAAAAATTGATATAAGGTGAAGTGGTGTAAGTCCATGGCAGATAAATCTCCTCCTCCATCCACAGATCTTCTGATTCATCTTCGTGGCAATGAGATTTTTTCAGATCTCAGCTTGCTCTGACGTGTATCATGGCTTGGCGATCGATTTTTCTTAAAAATCGAACGAACATCAACACTACTTGCAATTTCATAAAACACAATCGTACAACAATTAACTTGGACTGATTTTGAAAGTTGATGATTCTACTTTCGTACACCATTAGTTATTTTCGCATGATGTAGCAGATGAGAAACTGGAGAACCATTTTACTTCAAATATGCTAACAAAATTTTTTCGTGAATAAATCTTCCACAAATTCGGAAATTCAAGCCTTCCCTTTACAAGAACACCTGTAAAAAAACTCGTTGCTAATGACCAAGAAGTCGATGCGACGTTAAAGAAGGAAAGAAGAAGAACCTTCAAAATTGATATAAGATGAAGCGGAGTAAGTGTAGACTGGTTTTTGTAAAGTTAAACTTTAAACTAATGTATTTTGAGTCTGGTATGTAAATACTTAACGCTGTCGGTATCAAACGCTTGCCACAGTTATTACTGATGAATTAATATTACGTAGGATTCTAATTTTGCTTGAAAATTTTCATTTTGATAGGATATTGTACAAAGCGTCAACTACTATGCACTTTTCCCCGAAAATAGGGCAAGAGCGCCATTAGAGTTAAAAATGCTTTCAAACGTTGTTTCGAGTGTTACGGGGCAAGAAAAGAATTATTAATAAGCCTGCTATAAAATGCTTTTTATTGTATTAAATTATATTGTTTAGTTTTATAGAGCTATCCATTTTTAAACAGACATCTACTTTTATGCTGAAATATGAAAGGGGATACAGTGATATAAAAACAAAGTTTAAAAATGCTTTCGGACCTTGTTTCAAATGCTACGGGGCAAGAAATGAATTATTAACAAGCCTGTTATAAAATTATTTTTATTGCATTGAATTATATTCTTTAGTTTCGAAGTTATACATTTTTAAACAGACATGTACTCTTATGCTGAAATATGAAAGGGGATACAGTGATATTAAAACAAAGTTTAAAAATGCTTTCGAACCTCGTTTCAACTGCTCCGGGGCAAGAAAAGAATTATTAACAAACCTGCTATAAAATGCTTTTTATTGCATTAAATTATATTGTTTAGTTTTATAGTTATCCATTTTTAAACAAACAAGTACTTTTTGGTATGTTCGGAAAGTTTCCGTCGATTTTTGGAGTAAATTGAAAACGAAAAAAATTGTACAACCAATCAAGAGTATTGAATAAGATATGCACCATTTTATTCGATGACGGTTTGCCTTCTGTTGGAAAGTTTCATTATCCCACTATCGTAAAACGTCCCTGGTTTATCGCGCATCAACTGCGTAGTACGCATTTACTCCACCGTCATAGCCTACACATGCCCCATGCAGTAATATTTACGGGTAAACAGCAGACCAGTGTTTTTCTCAATCAATTTTAAAAGATACAATAAAAACTGTTTATTTAATGTAAACTTACATCAATACTTTTTGTACTTACCTAAAATAACAACACGGAATATATAATTAACTTATAAACTATTGCACGTTTAGGGTAACCTCAAAGTTGTATATGTACACTCCCGCTTAAAAATATGTGTACACTTTGTTGCCAGTATAATTTATTTTAATAGTACCAAATTGTACAATTTAATTATTACAATCTCTTGAATAAATAAAAGTTTCTTCGGCAGGGCTAATACTGTTTCAATCTACGATGATCCATTTGCCTGGTTTGCTGTATTCTCAAGACAATAATAATAATTATTGGCGAGATATCAATGAATTTATTATAAACTGCGAATAATTTTGAGCTGGAGTGTATATATCATAGACTTAAAAATAATTTTTTTATTTATCGACAAAAGCATTAGAGAAGTTTTAAAAAGATATTTTAGGGTTGATAAAAGAAAATTTCGAAATACGAAACTCGCATAATTATTATTAAATTATATATTCTCTGGTACTGTACAAACTAGACCGCATAAAAAATTAAATTAGCACTGGTTGATTTAAAGGAGGAAAACACCTTTATTCTTAGACGACATCTATGTCGAATAGTTCATATTAAGTTATAGTACAATAATAAATACAAGCTAGAGAAATTTCGCTGATATTATAATAAAAATAACCAGTATATGCACTTGCCTCGTTTACGAACTTACTCCACTCCACCTTAGTTCTTTTGAGAGAATGCAATTTTGTATATTACCTCGTGCTGAAATGATACGGGAGCAAGTCGCATGCACAGTATTTTCGGATTAGAATAAGCACACTTTTTGGTACGTGTTCGAAATGGTGGTGTTAATGCAGCAAGCAGGATGCTAGAGGAGGAATCGTGTAGGACGGAACGAGCCGGCGGAGAATGTAGAATCGATCTTACATCTCGTCGTCCGCGAACAATTCGTGTAGAACGTATATATACGTTTGCATAACTGTTTCCGTACGGGAGAAGATAGGCTTTCATACGGCGAGAAGAAACCGAGATGAGAACCAGGCTAGCTGAATCGAAAGCTTTTTCACGGTGATGCACATCGCGTGTAGCGTCAGAAAGTAGCGATGGGCTTTAAAGCCTGCTGTCCCCGTAACTTCCGATCAAACTATTCCTTACAAATCGTAACTGTAACCGTGGCATAGTCGACGAATGAACAGCAACATTAAATTAAAGTTTCGATTACGCTCTCAAAGAGAGATCATGGCTTTCGGGGACAAATTGATCAGCGAACATTAATTTTAACCTTTCAGTGAACCATTGGGGCCGATGCGGTCGCACTCAAAAAGCTAATAATTATTTAATATATTAACAACATAAATATATGAGGATCTAGGTGAAATTTTACTATCTCACTACGTTCCTATTTACCATTTCGATAGAGATGAATATTCAACGTTAACGCAATATTAAACGTAATTTAATTGAATCATAACAATTTAAAAGTATTATGAACAATATTGCAAACAAGTTTTTGTTATTACATTAAAGCAGTTGAATATTGCATTTTGAAAATTGTACAATAAATTTATACTTTTACAGACGCAAGGCGAATAATTACATCTTGAAAATGATTCAAACTAGAATCGAAACGTCGATGATTATTTGATAATCTGCAAAATTCTTTCTTGATTTATCAGTAGAAATTGATCGAAACCGTAGCGCCGAGAACATCAACATTTATTATTAATTTAAAAGTACATCTTGAAAATCCACGTAAGGATTAATCTCCTAACTTAAAGTCTGTTTCTCGAGGTGAAAATTATTTAAAATTATGACATTGTAAATGAAATGTAGTGTGTCGATTTAACCTCTTAACTGCGGAATTTAGTTTTAAAAATCCCCGACTGGGTGCGGAATTGAAATCAAGCAATGACAAGTATACGCGTCGAACGCAGAGCAAATTAAAAAATTAACAATTCATTCTTGAAAAGGTTATTGTTATTGCACCGCAATAGAGTTCTGGATTGACGTGTATACACGTCGAACGCAGTTAACTGGTTAATGTGTAAAGTTAAAAGGTTAAGTACTACCCTTGGATGTTTTGTACAGCTGTCTGTGAGGAGCGTTTCAAATTTTGTAAGATAAGTTGAATTGTGTCTTGGAAAGTTATATGGTTATTATATAACTAAAAGTTACATAAAGATTTTCAAAAACTGCTAGACTATAAAAGTCGATAAGTACAATTTTTATTTATTTCTGATCTACAAAGGCTGTTCCCACTAATAATAGGATTTTATTCGATTCCACTTTCTTCAAATTTGACTATCAAAATTGAAAATTGCATGAACATCCGCAGTCTAATGATTACAGTTCGTAATGAGAATATTAGTACAGTAGAACCTCGTTCGTTGCACACTACCGTCTCCTACCATGAGTTGTTAGAGGTTCTGGAATTCGAGGTGACATTCTTTCTTACAAAGGACACAATTATAAACTAACAATTTTGTGACGTATACGGTTCTGTATCTTGGACGAAACCCTAGCTTATATTTTCATTGTAATTCAGATTTAAAAGTATTCTTCCAAGTTTAAATCTTGTTTCTTCGAGATATTGAAACTTCTAGCTCGAACTTGAAACTTGTTTGTCTCATCGGGAATGTTCAAACCCTTGCTCCCATCACTACAAAAAGTCTCGTTTCTCTCGACTCCCCTTTCGTTTCCTCCTTGCTCCATTAAATATCTCTCTTTTACTGTCTCCATTAGACGCATCACAATCTCAGAATCGTGGGTGTCGCCCGTGCGGAGACAATAAAACGCGAGACGGAGATTTGAATACTCGAGATCCCGTTGCGAATCTAAAGGTTTACGTAACGAAACATCGTAGGTGAAATAGAAATGGAAACATTTTTAAAAACACGTCTGTACACGAAACAAACCATTGTACAAAAGTCCTAGGCTATCACGTGATATTTGTTTTATATTTAAATAAGTCTATGTGAATGATGTGTA
The DNA here is from genome assembly GCA_028455805.1 of Lasioglossum figueresi. Classification (NCBI taxonomy): domain Eukaryota; kingdom Metazoa; phylum Arthropoda; class Insecta; order Hymenoptera; family Halictidae; genus Lasioglossum; species Lasioglossum figueresi. The sequence continues at coordinate 5,701,450 of CM052196.1, read as the reverse complement.
CTTGTTACTACTCTGCGGATCTTTATGCAATTATGGCTTTTGAAAATTTTCAAAAAATGCTAGGATATGAAATATGACAGAATTTAGTACGATTTTAATTTATTTCAGATCCAAATAGGATACTACCACGGAAATTGAGATTCTATTTTCAAAAATTGAAAATTGCATAAACATCCGCAGTCTACTTGTTGATATGCTGTAAATTCTAATACTTCGTTGTGGCATGACATGTGTTTTCCCGTATTTATTGGAAAATTATAAGGAGTTTTAAGCTGGTACAGTTCCGATTTAAATATTATTGAACTTGTTCAGGATTATTTGAACAGAGCACGAAGAAGATATCAACGAAAAAATGCAGGTGAACTGTTTGAGGTGTTACGAACAAAATGGTAACAAATTCTAATGAAGGTGATTTATTAATTATGTAAATTATATAAAAGTTTTGACCAAATTTACAACATTATAACGTTACACAATATTATAAAATTTTGCAGAAAGGATTTGGAATATTTTAGCAAGCTGCCAGAACAGATAAAACGTTGAAAAATGCGATCCATTTCTACTGTTTCAATGTTCAGAGTTCCAATGACTTTCCTATATTCGCAAAATATCAGTTTTTCCATTTTTGAGATCATTCTACGAAAGTCGGCCAAACTTTGAACGTTATGTAGAAATTCTGGTACAGTTGGGACATCGAAATTTTACCGAAATTTTGGCGAATGACTTTATTGGGTGGGATACAAATTAAACTTGGAACATTTCAGAAATATTTTCAAACGTGGTCTGAAACATTTCTACAAATTATTAAAATTAATGGAACTTCAATATTCTCTATACAATGAACGAAATTTCTATATAGTCAATATACTTTTTATACGTATAATATAAATACATTATATATATTTATACGTAATATAAAGTTTCTAATACACAGGGTGGTTCACGCAACTTGCACACCTATATAACTTCCAAAGTATGCGTTGCACGAAAAAGTTTTGTATACAGAAGTTGTATGGTCTGAAGGGGTACGTTATGTAGTGTATTTATTTTTTTACAGGTGGAAGTGTTTCGATAGATTTGAAGGTCGACTTTGTTTTTATAAATGGAATAGTATATTTTTTATACCAAAATATGGAAGAATGTCGAATTCTTAGTAAAAAAGTATTGACCTTCATTAGCCCTAAACCTAATAATTAACGAGTAATTTCACTTTATTTTCTGAAAATTTTCTTGGCGTAATATCAAATTAGAAAATCAACCTTATCACAGGTTTTCACAGAACGGCGGGATGTTTACGTGACAATGTCTATAAACACGACAACATCTATCATGATATCCTGCGGAAATCTGTGACAAGGTTGAATTTCTAACTTGATATTACGCGAAGAAAATTTTCAGCAAATAAAGTGAAATTACTCGTTAATTATTAGGTTAATAATAAATATAATAGACACAATAAACGAAATATAATACAAACGAAATTATTAGAAATACTTTAACACTCTATACGGAACTTGTTACTACCAACAAAAAGATATTTATCATTTGGATTCCCTCGCACCGAGGAATAACTGGGAACACACAAGCAGATCTAAGAGCCTAAGAAGCAACCAACCTCCAGACAGAACAACAATCAATCAAAATACCACTCCAAGAAATTATCAATCATGTAAAAGAAAAAACCAAAGAAGAATGGAATAACATGTGGAAATCGAAACCATAAAAAATACATGATTTTTATGTCATGATAATTTTTTTCACGACATCCCACGCGATCACATGAGCAGAAAAAAGAATCGTTCTTTCCCGCCTGAGAACTGGTCATTGCAAGATGACACATGAATTCATCATAAAGAAGACAGATCCCCCCCTCTGCTGTGATACCCCACTCACAGTTCACCACTTTTTGTATGACTGCCAAAAATTCTCTACCCATCGACGGCTCTCGCATCCGAAAAGCATACAACAAACACCGTTGAATTCCTTAAAGAAATCAACCACCTCCACAAAATCTAAAACACCATAGAAGTTCGTCGCTAATGGCCTAGATGTTGATGCGACGTTAAACCTTTAATAAAAATAAAAAATATTTAAGCATAAGAATTCGAATGAGTCCAGCTATGGTTGCCACGAAATCGTCCAAAGAACTTCGTCCAAGAGATTTTCCCAAAGAGCATGGTGACTTTATAGAAATTTCGTGCAGTGTACTCTTTTGAAGTTGATTCCGGAATAAATTGGGAACACATCAAAAGCGTTTGTAGAGCGCACAAAAAATTCGGACCGGTGGCTGAAACTTGAAAAATCCTCGCATTAGTTTCATACCCGAGCAGTCGGCTGAATCTTGGAAGTCAGACATGTTACTTTTCGGCAGATAGCGTCCGTACTTTCCGCAGTATAATTCGGGGAAGTTGACTTTCAAGTGGACACGTATCACGGGGACTGAACGTTTCCAGGCCGCGCGTCGCGTTTCTTGAAACTCAAGCAAATTCGTCTCGTTTCCCACGAGTTTCCGCGTCTCGAAACTCCCGATACAAGTCCGCACGGAGCATCGAGAGGCAGGGCAAACGTCCTCGAGTCGATTAGCATACGATTTAAAATCCGCACGGAAACCACGTGTTATTAATACGTTATTTTGCATAATGCATGATGGAAGAGTACCCGTTCTTTTCTTCCTCGTTCGTGATCTAGCTCGTTCGTCTTTGTCGCGGCAGAGGATCGTGAACGGAATTCGGAGGTCCTTCCGATGAGCCGAAGACGTTTAAAAGGTAAAACCACGGTGGAACGTGCTTGTGCAAGAGTCGCCGAGAAGGACAACCGGATTCCTCGAGTCGTTAAGTAATGATCGAGACTTTTCTTTTCTTTAGACGTTCGATCCGCTCTTATCTGTTTGATTGCTCCCTCTCCCCTGCTCACCTCCACCCATCCAACTTCTGCTTTGTTTAACCCTTTAGCTGCAGACTTCTCGCCGTTCCTTCCAGAGCACATTAATCCACGATCGATCAAGAGGACAGGTCAACAACCGCAAAGAATTAAATACGCTCAGATGACAATTGAAACGTTCAGTGACATCGCGAGTCGAATAGTATTACGAAAATTGCGAAGTTGACCAAAAATTTGACTTTGAGAATGCAAAAGTGGTTGAGAAAGAAGCGCATTTACATCGAAGGATCTTATTGGAAACACTTCGTACGATTAAACACCGTAGCGTAAATCTTATATATGAAACACCTAAGATACATGAATATTACGCAGCATTACCGAATAAGTAATGTTTTATGATGAAATTTCCAAATTAAACTTTTCTTTGCTTCAACGATTTAACATCAATCGTTCTCACATACAACTCGAGCAGTTTGTAGTTATTTCATGGACAGACGAATGTCAAAGAATTACCATAAATTCATAGATATGGTATATAAGCAGTTACAAGAGGTTTGAAAAGTGTTATTGCGTTTCAAAGTAATTGTAATTATACGTATCTTATAAGTTCTTGCCTAATGTCTACTGTTTACCTCAGTGTCTCGATATGCGGCATGCACTCGACAAGTATTACAGTGACACGTCGAATTTATTAATGTTCATCGCAAAACTAGCGAGTAGTTTATTACCAGCATTATTCCCTTTCTCTGTTATGTATTCTTAAATTTCAAAATATTGTTAATTTATTAAAAAAAATTGTTCACAGACGCAATTCTAGTAACCCTTGAAGATGATCTAAATGTAGATCGAAACTTTGGAATTACTTTAGTAATTTTGCAAAATGGCTTTGTAAATTAGTAATAAACTAATTAAATTATTAACAATGAATACGATCGATAGAAAACTATAAGTATTACGAAAGCTTTGTAATTCTTTATTCGTCATATTTCTTTCTTATCTAGATCGTTAGCGAGCATGTTGTACAGTCATCTTATTACAGTATTTTAAATGCGTGGGTAACAATTATATTTGCGAAATTAGTTTTGTATAATTAGCCATTTCATTAAGGTTTAAGTGAAAGGTGTACAGACAAATTTACAGTCCTCATTTTTGTTTAATAAAACAGTGAAAAAGATCGTATATCAATTTTTAAGGTGTTGTTGTAAGGTGTTTTGTTTAATAAAACAGTGAAAAAAATCGTATATCAATTTTTAAGGTGTTGTTGCAAGGTGTTTTGATTAATAAAACAGTGAAAAAGATCGTATATCAATTTTTAAGGTGTTGTTGTAAGGTGTTTTGTTGAATAAAACAGTGAAAAAGATCGTATATCAATTTTGAAGGTGTTGTTGTAAGGTGTTTTGTTTAATAAAACAGTGAAAAAGATCGTATATCAATTTTTAAGGTGTCTTGTTTAATAAAACAATGAAACAGATCATATATCAATTTTTAAGGTGTTGTTGTAAAGGAAAGGCTTGAATTTTCGAATTTGTGAAAGACTTATTCACAAAAATTTTTTTTTTAACATATTTGAGATAAAATGGTTCTCCAGTTTATCATCTTCTACATCATGTAGAAATATCTTAGCGGAGAATCACTAATGGTGTACGAAAGTATAGAATCATCAAGCTTCAAAATGAGTCCAAGTTTATTGTTGTACGATTGTGTTATACAAGAATTAGAAATTTTGTGAACAAAAACTTTGTACCGTCAAATCAAATTCAGTGCAAATGATTATTTAATTATCTCCGTCACTGTTACAGAAGACATTCCTAATACCATCAAGATAGATGCGATTTAGTATTAAAATACGATTTAGTATTAAAATACGATTTAGTATTAAAATACGATTTAGTATTAAAATACGATTTAATATTCATTATGTAAAAACACGATTTTTAGCTGTTTTTTGCGGTAATATTAAACTTCAATAAATGTGCCACAGCCTAATTATGCAGCGTTCGCAAATAGCGACCGTAAATAGCATAAGGTAATCAAGACACGGTAAATTCATATTTTTATCACGAGTTCGAGGAGAAGCCATTGAACGTTGATGAAAAGGTAAACTGCTGCTCAATTCTTTGAACGATTCAGCAAACTTCGAAACTCGTTGCGATAGGTTCTTTTCGCTTGTTAATGAAAGCCCGCGTTCGGTAACAGCCGTAATCCGTTAAGCTTCTTTAAAAACGTTTTGCTTGTGAAATTTCGGTATTAACCGAGCAAGCAAAATGGACATGAGGGAATTACGTCGGACTGGCCGAGTAAATACAAGCTTCCAGAAACTTACAAAGGGAATAAGCGCGAACATTAAACTGAGAAAAGCGTAATGGAGACATTTCGTGTGTAATGCCCTGATTCAGGTGTCCCTAATGTGTCCTACATCGCGTTGCACATTTCAATGGACACTTATTTCGTTTGAACGCGGATGGCTGGCCGCCGTAATGGAGAAAGTTTCTACGGGTACACCGTTGAACCTCATTCCCCGATAATCGCGTTTTCTAATATTTCTCTTATCGCGGATACCGTGCCCTTAACAAGGAATTACGTGCGAACTGATCGGGCCATTTCTTTTAGTCCACGTATTTGAAACCATCCACTTCGCTCCTGTCATCTGGAAGCTTCGACGCTAAGTTTATAGAGCACCAAAAGTGACTATTTTACATTACTTTAGAAAAATAACAGAAATCTATACATATGTTCAAATTTTTAGCCTATTTTTAGCCTATTTTTAGCCTATTTTTAATGGTAGACCTCCAAAGAAATAAATTTGTTGCATAATTTCTCATAGATGCATTTCGACAATCTCAATAATCGTAGATTAAAAATATTAGAACCCATCATTTTATGACGCAAACCTAGTATTAAAGACATTGTTAATACTAGGCATTTACACATCCATAGGTGAGTACGTAAAGTAATCCATAAGTAAGTAAATAAATATTTAATTTACTTAACAAATTGGGAAAAATGAAAACAAAACAATTTCTGTTACACGTCCAATTTCTATATTTTTACAAAAAACCTATCCATTTAATGGAGATTGCAGTTGAAGACAGAACTTGTGATAGAACGTAATGTATGGTAACTATGCGTGTTTTTTTATCGATGAATTGGGGTCCTTGACGTTCCTCATTACGAACAGAGTCATTATTAATAATCGTTGCGCTGCCACGACCTCAGGTTTCCTTTGTGCGATTATTATACGTCAGCGGAGCAACCTTCGAAGAGGAATACCCTATGCGAAACCTTAGTAAATACATTGAGAGTCCAACGCTCCGAATGTACGCACTCAGGTGTCTGTAATGTGCCGTACGCATCGCTGTCACTTTATCTGTCGTCTATTTTGCTGTGAAGCACTGGAGTATCTACCAACTTGTGAGGGAAGTCCGCCCATAGTATACATTATAATGTACAGCTAAAGTATATGTATATTATAGTCTGTGTATATGTATAGTATATGTATATTATAGTCTGTGTATAGTATAGTATATGTATA
>CM052196.1:5520333-5687235 GCA_028455805.1 Lasioglossum figueresi | reverse complement strand
TTTGCAATTTCACCTTTCTTTAGAACAAAATATATGTATTATTCAAGTTGGTTAACCCATGGCGTGAACACTATCATATATTCTCTGGTTCTATTTAGGTAAAGAGTGCGGAACAACCTTACAGTTTTTATTTCCCATATTCAAATTGTTCACTTAGGAACTTTCACAAGTTCTTCTTCTAAAAATTTTCGTATCTCGTTTGAAATTGGTATTCCTCCGATCGGAGGTCCCTCAGGGGCTCACTCACGGATAGGACCGTGAGTGAGTACGGGGAGTCGCGTCCCTGGGGCAACCCGAATCGCCTATAGACTGCACTCGTGTGCGGGATTAGTAGGGCTCTCGTGAGCTGGTGGTAGGTTGGCTCTTTTGAGCTGGTTAGATTCGCATTCGTGTGCGTGAATACTTTGGCTCTCGTGAGCTGTTGTTATGTTTTCTCTCGTGGTCAGTTAGGAGAACATGATATCGAAGGAGGTATCCGAAATTTCAGTAGTACAAGTCAACGTCAAGCCAGACGCTCGAAATTTTTCGAAATTTTCCAAAATCTCGAAGTCGGACTTCGTATTAGGAGAACATGATATCGAAGGAGGTAATCGGAATTTCAGTAGTATAACTCAGCGACAAGACAACGATCCATAATTTTTGTTTTCCGAAGTTTCGACAATGTTGCAATTCCAAGTAGTGTAACTCAACGACAAATAGGATGTTCGGGAAGAATTGGTGGTTCAATAAATATATACGCAGATTTAGATTTTTAATACATCGTCTTTATTTATTCATTGTAGATTCATACATAAAATGTTTGTACATATTTTGTATGTGCATAAATTATATTCTAAGCATTCATAAGAAGTACTCCTATTTTGATGTTTTGGTCATCCGGAAGTTTAGACTTGCTCAAGTAGACTCGGCACACCGTCAGACTTCTACTGCATACTGCTGCGGATATTAGATGATCAGTCCACTGCTATACTGCACCGTGACTGTTATAGCTCTCGAGCTACCTCAGACCCGTACAATATGAACTGTGCGTGGCGTATCCGAGTGACTAACCAATAGGTTTCCACATCACCCATGGGGTACTATTGTCAATGCGTTTTTTTTTGTCAGTGGTATCCCCAGTAGGCCTATTCCACTGTGTCGTACGATAATTTTGAGAAAATTCATAATCGTACCCATAACGTACGATTGGCGTGTGGCACTGGTCACTCCTGGTCACCCCTGGTCACCCCTGGTCCCTCCTGGTCACTCCTGGTCACCCCTGGTCCCGGAGCCCGACCGCTCCCGCCGACACCGCCGCAACACGCCTGAGTAACCACAAGTAACTGACTGACGGAGTGCTCTCGCCGAGCTCGGCCGGCACGTGTGCAGCGATGCGCGACCATCCTTACCCCATCGAATATCGATCGATGTCGATCGCTGTGACAATTATTGATAAATTTATTATCTCGTGCTGGTTAATTTTACAGCGATGTCGACAAGCACTCCTTTGGCTATCCGACCACCTAATTTTTTAGTAAAAGTAACTAATAGTATTCGAGATATACGGAATAACTTTTAAACCATGAACATTCGCACGCATTAATTTATTCGATACAATTCACAGATAAATTTATTATTTCTAGCTGTTTAATTTTTATAACAATTCCTTTTGCTAATGATGTTAACGAGCACTCCCTTGGTCACCTTACCAACTAATTTTTTACAGAATAGTCTTGATCTAATAAGCGGCAGTTTTTTCAGACACAGCGGAATCCGCACGTTTTTCGCGACCTCTTTTACATTAGCGTCTTTGTATTCGTTCACACGTTACCGCGCGAGTGAACAATCGAAAACAAAAATCGCATGGTTTCCGTCTATTCCATTGCGTCCTCATGATAATTTTGAGAAAATTCATACTCATAGCCATAGTATGGACATGGCTCATAATACATGGCTTCGTGTTTTTTGTTAATAACTTAATAAAGCCGCGGACGCCATTTTTCCAAAGAAAATATCGCTTCAAATGATCTCAGGAACCTCTCATTTCCGGATGTTGAAGGAATTTTAAGACACCCTTTATAAACTTCTGAACTCTTTCAGTATTTTCCTATCAGTAAAAAATACACTACTTGACCGACAAACATAGGACCTAGATACGTTCCTGGCTTTGGTCGCACATGCTCGTGAAAAGCGCACAATATTTCATGACTCTGTTGGATGCGCAGTAAAATAATGAGGTTAACAAATCTTTAGTTCGACAGATCGAAAAAGTGACAGTACGAAAAACAATACTGTATAAACAACCGTATAGCCACGTGTGCAATTAATTTGTATAAAGTATAAAATAAATGTTCTAATTTTGACATTGCAACACGAAACGGACAATATGAACGGAGAAGTAGAAACGGGAAAGCATGTTAACCTCAAAGAAATACCTGGAACACATAGAAATCTCAAAGAAATAGCTGAAACATATCAAACATTAATGGACAGTAATGACAAAGACAAGATACTGGAGTATCTGAAAATGGTAGTCGAGGACCTGAGTAATATGAGGGAAGAAGTAGATGACGCAGAAAGGAAAAAGGAAATCACTGTAGTGCTCGCTCTAGTGAATTTAAATCTTGGTTCTGTATTGTCTGATATGGAGTTGAAAGCAAGCGAAGAAAGCTTGATGAAATGTATAGACTTACTTCAAGACGAAGAAATTGAGATGAAAGAAAAAGTCTATCCAATGGTTCATGCTCTGAATCTATTAGGTATTATTTGGTCCCAATGGAACCAGTCCGAGAAAGCTGAACATTTTTTACTTAGATCGGAGCAAGCCTTCGTCGAGTACACGAGTAATAAGGACTACGAACTTCCCTCTGACACGGATAAACTTACACTTAACTTGTGTAAACGGAACACTGAAACCAAAGATCAAAAAACGTGTCGGGAATCGTTTGAGGAAATGTATACGGAAACATTGTACTATCTAGCTCAGGTATATCGAGCTTTAGACGATCATGCGAAAACTGCCCTATATTGTCATAGGACTTTGAGTAGACAGTTGTGTCATAACAAAATTACGGAAAAGCTAGATTACGTTGATTGGGCATTAAATGCAGCAACATTATCTCAATATTTTTTAAAAATCGAAGGTTTTACTCAAGCAAGACATCATTTAGCTGCTGCATCTTATATATTACAAACATATGAGAATATATTGAAGAAGAAAACCGAGGAGAACCCAGAATCTGAAGCAATTGCTGCGGATTGGGAAAATTTTAAACACCGAAGCGCAGATGTTGCTATGTGTTGGGCAAAGTATGGTATCTTACTTTTAGATCTGTCCTGGCAAAGACTTTTACAAAAAAGCGAGACAGATGAAGATAATAACGAGACGCTTCAAGAAACAAATAATAAAGACGTATTAGAATTGGAATCTGTTAAGGACTTAAAATTCGATGATTTAGAAGAAACAGTAGAACCGATAGCAAACCAGATTACCGATCAATATTTGTTAGATTTCAGTGATGCTAGAACAGTATTTTTAAATATTCAAAAATGGTTGGTGCAGGCCGAGTCCTATTATACTTTAAACGAACATGCATCCGATCATGTAGTAATTGCACAAGATCTTGCACGAGCATACTATTATTTATCATTCTTCGAAGAGGATGAAGATAAACAGGCAAAAATGCACAAAAGGAGGGTAAATGTTTTAGAAGATGTTGTAAAAGAATTAAATCCTCAATATTATCAGTCTGCTTGCAGACAAATCTGGATTAGATTAGGAGAAGCATATTCAGACATACTTGACATAAAGCTTGACCGTCTGAAAAAAACCACAGAAAGAAAGCCGCAAGCAATAGCAAAGATTAATCGATTGGCTCAAAATGCTATAAAATATTTCCAGAAATTTCTCGATTCTTTAGGGCATTGTCCGACCGATCCTAAAATGCCAGAGTTCTCCGAAGATGTATTGCGACCAGCGTTGTCTTCTTATTTTCATATTGGTAGACTGTATGGTAAAATAATATGTACCGACAAAGTAGTCCAATTAATTAATGATGAAAACAGTATAAATGCATTGAACTTTGTTGTTGATTATTGCGAGAAATATCCTGAAGCAGCGGATATTATGAAACCTGCATTATATCTTTGTAAAGAATTTGTGACCTTATTGTCAATCAGACTAGGTAACTTAAAAGCAGCAATGATAAAGTAGTTGATAAAGCATCATTCTATTAAATGAACATATTTTTATGTTTTTATTTAATTTCCATCTACCATTCTTTGTAAACATATATGATTGCACTTCACAAATGTACACATTATGATAGTAATTGGCAATAGTACCATTCCATTGCATTATGTATATTTGTTTTTCTACATACACTGCTGTCCAAAAGAAAGAAGCACCCGGCCATATTTAATAGAAAATTGTAAAAAATTAAATAAGAACACAGTAAGTTTTGAAAAAGGATTCCACTGTTTAATTGAATAGTGCTGAGAATATATGTGTTATTGCGGATTATCTAATACTTTAAATGCAATAAATGAATCATTGCATAATACAATACAATTTCTATATAAAGATATTGTTTGTCATTATATCTTATAATTATACTGGGTGCTTCTTTCTTTTGCACAATAGTGTACATTTATCACAATTATAGAAGTTCTATAACCGTTGTACAAACTTTATTTTACAGTTTTCTATTAACATAATAAATTTTATTTCAGCTTTTAAATTAATGACTGTATTATATACTCTTAAGAAGTTAATAAAACTGCTTTAATGTATGTACGTACAAAATTGTGGTCTTCCTTGAATCCCTAATCTTAAACATAGAAAAATTACAATTTCAGATCATCTCGTTACTACGAATTTATGATAAACACCTCTTTATTTATCATGTTTCACGCATAAATAGCTGCGCCTTTAAATGTTATCTACATTATAAAGGACGATGTAAGTAATTGGTATTTAATTTTTAAGTCGGTATAACAGTCATATTGAAACTGATATTCGAGAAAGTTATACGTGTCAGTGGCAGATGGCAGCACCAATCACATTTTGAATTTTGACAACTTTATAGAAATATTTATTTGCGATTTTACATAACGTGTTTGCTATTGTAACTTCTTTGAAACTATAAATGTTACAAATACATTATTTTCACTATCAATATAGCACGATATTCATATTCACTACCAATTACAATTATGGAAAAAAGGCAATAAGATTAGTTTTCATTAAATACTTTCATTAAATACTTTCATTAAATACTTTCATCAAATATTTCACAACATAATTTTATTGCTATTAGATTATTATTAAATTCAATATTATTATTAGATTAAATTTATTTCATTCCAATATAGATTTATTAAACTAAAAATTATTTTCACTTTCTTCTTTAATTTCAAAGTTTTTAAATCAGCGTGTAGAAGCTGATGTGAGAGATACAGAGGATATAATTAAAAATATTTCAACATTTCTGTTTCATATCTTATCTAGCTCACGTTGTTCTAGAATTTTTGATATCCAAAGTTTGATACATTTGTTTCACTATCAATGAAGCATTTTGATGTTTAAAATTTTCCTCATATTTTGATTACCGATATGTAAATCTTTTAAATCTAAAACATTCTATATCTTTTTACCACTGATGTAGATCTTTAATATCTATCATTTCTTACATCTTTCAGCTACTAACGTAGATTCTTGGAAACGTAGGTTTCACGAACTAAAAATATCTACAAAATATGGAAAATATTAGGTCGTTTTTACAGATTGATTAAACATTCCTACCACATTCGTGTAGTACATACCAATCAAAATCGACATTTCGAATGCGTATTCTAAAATTAATCTATAATTAATTTGTGCTAAATGTTAAGCAAAATAGAATATAAATAAAATAGAATATAAATAAAATAGAATATAAATAAAATAGAATATAAATAACATATAATATAAATAAAATAGAATATAAATAAAGTAGAATAGTAATTTAGATATTTGAAGGTGAAATAGAACCGAATTTCTTTATTCAAGCGATGAACTATAATCAATAAAATATTTTCTTATTTATTCTTTTTGGCAAAAGATCATCGAACAAAAGGGAAAATATCTTATTCATTAAAGTTCATTGCTTGAATAAAAAAATTCGGCTCTATTTCACCTGGAAGTACTAAAATTATTATACTTTCTTGCCAACCCAATATTATTAAATAAATAATAGAAAAATGTAGACAATTTTAGATACATTTTCGGATATAAATAATCTGCACTGACGTCCAGAGATCATTGCATACCATTCGGTATCGCATTAGGAGAGATCGATCTCGCTTCGACCGACGACGAGACGTCTTTGGAATTGTCAGAGTGGGGTGAACAAGTATTTTAAACGTCAATATACCTGCTCAGGTGTCGCTGTCTCATCGAGAAGCTGCAGGCTGCAAGGTGCACACAGGTGCATGCCTATTCTACCTGCGTTTCCCAAACACAAACAGCAGGTCCGCAAGGGGCACACCCCAAAGAGGTCATCTAATCGACAACCATTGTCCTCGTGGTCAACCAGCAGGCATCTTTTCACTTTTGCTCGAATCAGGTCTCGTCCGAGCACGTATCGACGAACCGACGTGGTCTCATTCGGTAGAACGAGAATGAGGGAAATAGGTAATGCTAATATGAAGCAGTATTTCATTTTTAGTAGCGCTTTTCATTTAAACTCCAGAGAAAAATGTTATCGGCCTCTGGAGACTGAACATTTTTCTAGAACAATCGTCGTTAATCTTATCTCGAGACTCGTTTCAACATTCTATCAACATACTGTTACAATAACGACACACCGGGACCAATCGTTGCGTTACTCGATCCACAGAAATGGCGGTTCAATGAAAATCGTGGAGATACCCTAGGACAAATGATCGATTCCAAAATGTTCGCGAAGGTTTCATCTCGCAGAATACACATGCGCAGCTCGAGAAGCTACACTGCCATCGAACAATAATAAATCAAAAAGAACCGTAAGAGTTTAGCGGCGTTGCGGTTGTTTCTGGTACGTTTCCTCGAAGAAGGTCTCCGCTGGATCGCAGCCAGAATTCGAAGCTTAGGGACTCGTGACATGAACTTCGTTAATTGTTATCTCGCGTTTCTCTCCCTGCGTTCATCTCTGTCTCGGTCACGGAGGGTCCTTCTCCTCAGGTAGACGAAGACGGGGGGAACCAGAGGGGACACGAGGGAAGCCACCTGTAATGCGTGTAACGGTACAGAGGAGCGTACGGTGGCGCCGATTGTTGGCGACGGGAACTAAAATCTCCTTAGGCGAGGTCGAGCGACCGCATACCACGATCCGAGGAATCGCGTTGTGAACGCAGTCGGTGTCCGGTCGTCCGGGAACGCTCAAATTGCGAAGGTAAAACCGCGAGAGGTGGTGGTCCTGTGAAGTGTCGATCGTCCAGGCTATCCGGCGACGTGTAACCGAGTGACCGGCCGTGACACACGCGAAAAATTTTTGCTAGTCGCGGATCCTCCACGGCGAACGACCGGTCGGCGGCTCCGTTTTCCTCTCCGTTTCACTTCTCCTTTCCGCCTTACCTTCTCCTTTGTTCGCCGCGATCGCTCCTCCGAGAGAGGATCCTCGTGGTTCTCGTGAGAGTTGCGTGTTTGCCTTTGCCGCACACCGTCGTGCACCAGTGATCCACGTACACGGCAGCAGAGTTACCCGTGGGTGACATCGTCCCTCTGTTCGCCGAAGCCCGAACCCCAGAGTCTAGGAAAAGGGGGTCCACCAGCGACAGGAGGCTTCAAGAGTAAGTGGAATTTGCCGTTGACGCGAGAGCATGCCGCTGCTCGGAGACATCAACGCCTGGTCAGGGCATGCGCTTCTGTGCTTCGCGTTGCCATCGTTCGTTCCCACCGCGTGCTACACGCTCGCCCCCCTGTAGCATCGTTCTGACAACAAGGATCAAGGAACTCCAGGTGATACCCTATTCGCGGCTCGATTTTAAAATGGCGCTACACCCGGAGATCACACAGGAGACGAGGCCTCTGGATGCTGCGGGACGCGAAATGCCATCGAACGTGTCTCCTCGAAACCTGCCCCTTCCCACCGTCATCCTCTCCACTCTTTCTCTCTTTCTCCACGTCAAATCACTATCCTTTCTCTGCCATAAACATGAAGTTTCGTGCTCCTTGTGTCACGTTGCCGATCGAGGCACACCAGTTCGAAGACGCTGGAATTCTCATGATCTAGCACACGCACCACACGGACAGGTTGATTATTTATTTATGAGCCGACCCTGTCGTAAAGCGATAGCGACTGGGGGGAGGGCGGTGTGTAGCCGAGGCTTATAGGAGTCGCGGAGGAACGGTCGGATTGAAACTTGATGAATTAATGTGCCCGAAGCTAGGAATGATACAAGAATTCTGTGGAATTCAGGTGTGCGAAGCGTATAGATGATAATGGCGATAGAGGCGGATGAACAAGAAGCGTTCCTCGTTAATGGGAATCGCCGGGAATAGATGCGCCGCATTGTTTACACGCGGCTATTGTGACTCATAGCAACGCGGTGCGTTCAGGTTTATTTATAATGCGAGGAGGATCGCATGTTCTCCGAGATTTTTTAACAAATCTCAGATTTTCAAACCTTTCATAAAAATATATCTTTAACCCTTTGCACTCCTTTGTCGAGTGTGACTCGACATCGGAGAAAGGAAAATGTCTTGCTTCATTTAAGTCTTATTTTTTAGTTAAAAACAAATATAAGCTCCACAAATATGAATTAAAACACAGTTTGAGAGTTATATTTATATTATAATATAATTAGTAATCAAAATTGTTTAAAATAAGTAGCAGTCAAGGAACTGTCCTCTGAAGTAAATTTCAAATGAAACACTTAAAATAGTAGGGAGTTGTTGGCAACAAAATTGATAAATGTTGGGTCGGAAAGAAAGTTCGTAACGTTTTCAAATTAAGAATCGGAGTTAATATTAAGGTATTCATATGTTTATTGAATGACACGAGAAGTTACCTCGAAAATGACAAAAAGTAATAGGAAAAAATAGAACAGAATGAAGAATATGTTATTGAATAAATCTATGAATAAATATCTGTAGTTTAGCTTTCAATTATAATTTACGAACGCTACGAACTTTCGTTCCAACTCAATAATTCGGAGTGCAATGGGTTAACTTTGATCTAGAACTACCATACTATTGGATGATTGCACAAAAGTTCGTACCCAATTAACCTCATGAACTTTTATTAGGGTCGGTTATTAGGCTTATAAACGTAGAAGTTACATGTTTATCTTAAACATGTAACTTCTACGAAAAAGGAAATCAGGTTGTAAAATGTTCGGTGACAATTGTAGAATATAGTGGTAACTGATATTTTTAAATAAAACCGCTCGCATTTCATTTTCAAATAGGGTACGAACTTCTGCAATCATCTAAAATTTAAAAGAAAATGGAAGATATACAGTGCTGTTCACTTGAATATCCTCGAATACTCGAAATAACAAATGAATGACGTCGAGAAAGAATTCGACCCTCTTTCGGTAAATCATGATAGTAGTAGGAAAATCCGTCTGGTACATCCAGATTGAACTTTTTCTCATGTGAGAAAATTATATTGAGCCATTGTTGAGTCCAACTCATATGCGTTCCAGCAAATTGGAGTCGGGCTTCAATATGCCTTCTCATTAACGCAGGTTTTCTTTGAATTTTCCTGGGTTCGATGTATGGAACACTTTGTATTACACGTCCAATAGTTTAAACTGACGCTTTTGTTCCAACTTCCTGTTTGATCTTCTTAAGGAAAACTGCTGCATTCGAAATTTTATGTAAAATTGATCTTGTTCCCCTCTCCGTTGTAGCTCGTTTTGTTCTCCCTTTATAATTTTTTCCATAATTTCCAGGGTTATTACAGAAATTATTAATTACTTTTGCACTCCTATTATTTCTTTTTCCAATTTCTCGGTTTAAACACCCTTCATCTTGTAAAATTTTAATTTTTCCAATTTCCTCGACAGTCAATGACTTTCCGCGACCCATACTAGCATAATGATAATAATGATACAAAAAATAATGGATATAATACTCAACAAAGATGTGAAATGTAAACTTGTTGCGGATATGTCTTGTCTGTTCTATCGCAAAGCGACAACTAACCGTGACTAAACAATGCGAGGCTATTCATGTGGAAGCATCTTATTTTTACAAACACAAAGTTTCTTGCAAGTGTACATATCGATGTAAACATATTTCACTTACAAATTCGTATTATAAACGAATGTAACTTATATATATTTTCATCCGAGGCTGATCAAGTGAACAGCACTGTATTTCCGACAGTCGTCAAAAATTAAACAACTATACTCCACGACGTTTTAAACTGTAGAATATTGCTTTTGAAAGTTTCCAAACTGTTCCCGAGCCTAACGCCAAGTTATTTAAGCGCGTTATGAAATCGCGGTCATTAAGTCGGGGGTGTTCTGGAAGTTTTTTTAGTTGAACGTTTTCGCAGCGTGATCCGGACACGTCGTTCGATCTAGATGCCCGATTAGGCGAAAGTATTCAAGGACAGTGAATCGTGTGACCTCCCGCTGTTGCTGGAGAAAGATGCTGTCCCGTTATTAACGTTCATTCATGTCACGTAAAACGATCGAACACGTTGGCGAGTTATTAGCGGCCAGCTATCTAGTGAATCATTATAGGCTGCAACGATATAACCGAGTGTACATACGGGAAATATATTTGTATATGTATATACTTATCTTCCAGACGTATGCGGAGAGACATTTGAATAATTTCTAAAAATATCCCGCCCGTAGTTGCCGATAACGGTTTCTGGTCGATTCCACGAGAAACTTTTATGTCACTTTAATATAAACGTTTCAGGATTCATCGGCTGCACGGTATCATAATTTATTCTCTAATCGTACAAAGCTAAGGACCGCTGTTCATTTCCATAGATTAAATTCTTTACAGCTGCTAGCGGAGATATGCACGACGCACAGTGGGATATTTGGCCCGAAAAGTCGGAGAAAAGTCGATTTCAAAATTTTGCGTGAGCCGTAGAATTTTTGCTGTTCGACGTAGTTAAACGTCTCGAGAATGAAGCTGTTTATTTTGTTTGTACACTCGTGACATACTCTACTTCGTCGAAAGTTAAGAGATTTTATAGTAAGCTTTGCATTCTTAAACAGATTTAAGAACAGGTTTCTCTGAAACAGCGTTCGTTCATTAGAGATTTTCAACTGTTTTAAGGAAATTGTGTAAATTCTTACGCTGCAGAAACTTTTCAAGTAGCTGTACAGAGCACTTTCGAACAGATTTCATTTCGTTATCATCTAAATTAGTATAATTATTAATATTTGAACATAATCAACGATTCTATAAGTTTTTTTACGGTTATGAAAACTCCATTGACGATTTTTTTATACTATTTATACTTTCATAAAAGGTTTGTGATCGTAGTGCAAAAGGAATTAGTTGCAGATTTGCACAGATTGGAGATTTATAACTAATTTAAGTAGAAATGAGTATCAACAGTCGCAGCGTGTTTCCTAATGAAAATTAATAGTAAAGATTTAAAAATTTCTTAAAATATATATTCCGTGATCTACAGTTTAGTATTAAAATAATAAATTACATCATACCAACATAATTTACATGCAAAAGTAATTTTTTTCCAGCTTTTCGGTGAAAGCACACCATTATTACGATTTTTCAAGGGTTTCCGATAATCTGAGGAAAAAATGTTTCCAACAAAAGAGAGAGAGAGTTGAACAGTATTTAAACAACTATTGGGTTGGCAAGAAAGTAATTTCGGTATTTTAAAGTGAAATAAAACCCAATTTTGAGAAAATTTTGAAGTTTTATGAGCCCGAAATTATGAAGCTACAAGAAAGATGGCGAAAGATCATCGAACAAGATGGAAAATATTTTCCTGATCAAAGTTGATTGCCTGAATCGAAAAATTAGTTTTTATTCCACCTTAAAATACCGAAATTACTTTCTTGCCAATCCAATATAAATTTCTTTATGTATGTGTATAAAATTGCGACAAAAAATTTTACCGGCAAAAATAAAAATCATTTTGATATTTTAAACGTTAAAATGCATTTTTGATTTCATAACGTTATAGCTGACGTGAAGACAAATTCAACGACTATGTTATGATCTTGAGCCCATAAATAACAAAAATAATATAAACATAAATAAAAATGAAATTTTATATGTACGAAAGTTCCTTAAAAAGCCAATTAATTTTACTGCTACGGTTCGACAAGAATTTCCTGGCAAGTTCGCAAGATTTATGTATTCCCGATCCCCAGAGATCCTGTAGTTTACGTAAATGGAGAAATCAGTGCAGGCCCGGCTAGTTATTACCAATTCGAGCATTTCCGAACTTTTGTTATTCGCAGAATGTATCGCGACAATCTTGTTGCGGTGCCGATCCATACGATAGGTTTTATTGTTCATTATGACCAGCAGTTAATTGCTTTCTCGATTGCGCGTGTCGCCGTTGATGCTTTCAATCAATGCGCCGATAAGAAAGTCGGCTTTAGGGAAGCACTTTCATCGTGAATTTCAACTCGTTCCGTACCAATGCATTCGAACTTTCGACGGACTGCATAAAAACGTCTTTCCAATTACCGGCAACTGTAAATATTTACAAGATCCTGTAATTGTTTGCGAATCGATACTACCACCGTTGAAACTTTGAATCGATTCGATTGGAGGTGACCCCACTAAACCACATTTCAATTAATGAAATTTAATTAAAACAACAATTTTATCACGTTCACTGTTTCCTTTTCTAGATTATTATTTGACGTCGTTTTTCATCAATTAATACGTCTTTACTTGTAATATTGGTTTTATCCCACATTAAAATTAATAATATAACTTACCCATTAATTACAAGTTTCCAATATTGGTCCCCATTTTATTTTATATTAGGTAATCTATATAATTAAGACCTTATTTGTGAATATTTTTACCATACGATGTCAGTACAATTAACAACATTGTGAAATTATGGTATTTAAGTGTTTACTTACTGCACAGAATAGCTATATACAAAAAATACAAGATTCGCTATAGAAATCAGAATAAAAATTGTTAATACATTTTAAGAAATTTTATTTCCTTCAATTTTAAGGTCTGGAAATCAGATTAAAGTAATGAAAAGAATTGAGAAATTATTGCTGGAATAACTAAACTAAAAATATTGTTTAGATTGCCCCGCTTATACAGAATTATTACATAACTATTAATACAAATTATGTAACTCTGAGTTCTCAGTGATCAGCATCTCTTTTTACCGCGTCCAAACCAGAGAGGCATTGAAATCTCCAGAAATTCGCTCGTGGGAACACAATCGGTGACTGTTTTCAACGTTCTACTTACTTGTTGAAAAGAATTTACTTGCGATATACATGCTCGACGGTTCCGACGAAGCATACGAAGATAATTAATTTCTCGCGTATCTTTTGTATCGACACATAAAAAAGATGGCGATTATGAATTACATAAGATCCTTGTATCACTGTAGCCAAGCTGCTGCTTTCTCTGTTTGACCTCGATATTTGCTCGACGAAATCTCGATTCTTTTTGATGTTAGATTCGGCTGGGTTGCGTGTGTCTTAAAAAAATTCTCGCCGATTATCTGCGATGTCTGATCCATGTGATACTACATTAACCTTCTGTTCATCAGAGGTTATGTCTTCTCCTTCTATGTATTAGGTTGGCACGAAAGTAATTTTATCAGTTAAATATTTTCTTATTTATTCTTTTTGGCAAAAGATCATCGAACAAATGGGAAAATATCTTATTCATTAAAATTCGTTGCTTGAATAAAAGAATTGGGCTCTATTTCACCTTAAAATACCGAAATTACTTTCTCGCCAACCCAATATTACTAAATTAGTAGTACAAAAATTTAGACAACTTTAGATATATTTTCAGATATCTTGCCAGACCAATATATTTGCTAGAACTTCCTTCACTATTAGAATGTAGGTTCAAATCAAATTTCACTGAAATAAAATTCATCATACGGACTGATCGCTGAAACTCGTGGTACAACAAAAAGAGGGATTATTCTATACTAAAAAATAATTTGAAAATCTGCAATAAAGTATTTCATACGAGGCTTTGTTTTTGAGAAAATCGAATTTGATAATTCGGCGAACATACGTGCTATTTTCGAAGTCGCTTTTCTCGAAAATGAAGCATAATATAAAAAAATTGAATGCTTGAATTTGCTCGACTTTAGGGGTGTACCATCAGTTACTGATCGCCAAAATTATTTTTGGTAATATTTTCTGTATAATTAAATTCTTATAATTATTTTTGGTAATATTTTCTATATAATTAAATTATTATATTCATTTTCAAAGTGCATGGATAGAGTTAAAGCCTTATTTTCCAGTCAGCTCTTGAATTATGAAACAATAGAGCGAGAAGGTGTCCTGAACTAATATTATATGTATTACCATTTGATTAAACTGAAATAATATATCTTTCATTAACGCGCAACTAATTGACGTATCTGGGTCGCTGGAACGTCGCAAAGAAATGTATATTTCACCGAGAGCTAAGAGATTTCGTCGAATATGAATTTTTTGTCGTGCGATATTCCTTTGTTCGCGGGGATTTAATTTGTTCCAACTTCCGTTCCCGACAACAACGGGCAATATTTATCGTGCTCGTTAGAGAAAGTATCTAAATCATAGCCCCGCAAAAGGAACTGCGTGTCATCGGGACTATGCAGATTTACCGGGAAAGAATTTCAACAAAGGTGCAGGGAAACGCATCTCACGACACGAGGAATGGCGGACGGCCGCTGCGGAACAATGTTTCCAACAGCGGAACATTTTTCTCTATTCCTTTTATTCCACGATGTTCAAGTTTTGCGACGCACAATTTGTCTCCGTGAACGATTTGACAGGAGGCAAATTATCCATTTCAACGAAATGGAAGGCAATTTATTCGCTGCCCTGAAAACTTATTTCACCGTGTCGAACCAGCAACGACGATTTGTCGCTGTAATTTCGTATAATTTTCTAGGACGCGTCTACCGTTCGTTTTAAAGACCTTTCCCGATTCTATTACTACCACGTCGCCAACTTCGGAAAAGTATTTCCCTTCCGTCGATTTATTTTTAAGCGCTCTGAGATTGTATGTAACTGCAAGATTGTATTTAATTGCAAGCACTGCAGTAGCTTATTGGTAGACTGCGGATCTTTAAGCAAAATCAAAATTCTCTTCGTCGATTACAAAGTACTGTAACCAAATAAAAATGTTTTTCTTTTAATACTGTCAGCAGGACATAAGTAATGTGTCGATACTCTTCGATTCTTTTAATGTTTCTACTGTTTAAAATTGCAACTACCCATTTTTATCATATAAATACATAAAATCTACTTATTAGTAATGGCTTCAATTAATACAGTTGGTCCAGGATTTTTGTGACTTTTTTTGTATATATTTAATAAGTAAATATATATTCTAAGAAATGTTTAAATCTTTACTATTAATTTTCATCGGGAAACACACGTTGCGACTGTTGTAATGCTTATTTCTACTTAAATTAATTATAAATCTTTCATCTGTGCAAATCTGAGACTAATTCCTTTTGCACTATGATCACAAGCCTTTATCGAATGTAACTATACCAAATAGAGTATATGTAACGCACCAATACTCAATTATACTCAAGAGTATAACAAAATCGTCAATGAAGTTTTATAATTGTAAAAAAACTTACAGAATTATTGATTATGTTTAAATATTAACACTAAACCTACCGACCAACAAAAGTGACTGATGTGTATAGTATTATAAAAATAACAAGATTAAATTTATTTATATTTTGTGCGATTTTTACTATAATATATAGGGTGTCTCACGCAACTGGAATAGGCTGCACCTCCTAAACGGTAGGGGATAGAAGAAGATATTATAAGTAAAAGTTAAATGGTATCAGACGGTGCATAATATGCAACTAATCTTATGCATATTTGTGCATCGGGGCATCAGAAAAATGCAACAGCACTTCTTTTTTAAATAGAAGCCCGTGTTTTTGACTGCACCAAAAACATACTGCAGTCAAAAACACACATAGGCTTCCATTTAAAAAAGAAGTGCAGTTGCATTTTTCTGATGCACCGATGCACAAATGTGCATAAGATTAGTTACATATTATGCACCTTCTGATACCATTCAGCTTGTACTTATAACATCTTCCATTCCTAACTGTTTAGGAGGTACAGCCAGTCTCAATTGCGTGGGATACCCTGTAATTCAGAGAACTTTTAGCTTCGATAACTTCCTAACGAATAAGTTTAGGGCATAAGTATGTCAGTACTTTTATGTAGAGTACAAGAAACTGCATCGATTGGTGCAGTCAAAAACATAGGCTTCCATTTAGAAAAGAATTGCAGTTGCATTTTTCTGATGCACCGATGCACAAATGTTCATAAGATTATTTGCATGTTATGCACCATCTGATATCATTTAACTCTTACTAATATCATCTTCTATTTCCTACCGTTTAGGAGGTACAGCCTTTTCCAGTTGCGTCGGACACCCTGTATACTGGAGTCAAAAAATATATTCAATAAATTCCCATGAAAACACCTTTACAATTTCAATAATAGTCAAATAAAAAATCTAAAATGGGTTTTGACCCCTTGTGGTTGGTTTAGTGTTATTAAAAATACTAATTTCGATGATAATGAAATGAAATCTGTGCGAAAGTGTTCTGTATACCTTCTTCAAAAGATTCTGCAATGTAAGAATTTGCACAATTTCCTTAGGACACTTGAAAATTGATAATGAGTGAACACTGTTTGATCTTATAAAATCTCTTGAGTATCGATGAAGTAGAGTACTTCACAGTAGAAATAAAAAAATGTTTAAATACCGAAGTGTAGAAACGAAGAAAGAATACTGAAGCTTTATTCTTCAGACCTTTAGCTACGTCGGACAGCAAAAATTGTACGACTTACGCAAAATATTGAAATTGGCTTTCTTCCGACTTTTCGGGGCAAACTCCCCATTGAGCGCTCGAAGGTATGTAATCTCTTAGAAAATACGGTAAAAACATTGAGTTTTGACCTCGACGATACGGGCATACCCTGTTAATCGTTAGAATATAACTCAAACCTAACTCTAGCTGTACATCATAATCTGTCAGTGGAAACGACGCGTGGTCGTGGCCGTTCTCTTTCAAGCGCGAGAAACAGACGAATACCGTGATCGACGGTGATTCACGCAGCATCTAGCAGCCGGATCGAGGATCGAGGTATACGCACGGTCGCGAGGATCGATCACGCGGACAGATCCTCGAGTAAAAGTACCTCCTGGCGTCCTTCTGCGGTGCTCACCGTGGAATGTATTTCGCAATTTTATGCTAATTTGGTTAGTCACCCTCGGTAGGTCGGCTGCGCTCGATACGCGCGCACACTGACGTGCCGATCGTGTGTTTCTCGTGCCGGAATAGAAGAGGCGTAACTGAAACGAGACGACGACAAGAGACCACGGGAACAATGGCCACGGCAATTTGGCCTTTCTACGTTATATCGATTGTTCCCCTGTCATTTCGCGACTCCTTATCCCTAAACGCGTCCCATTGACTGCGAGCCATGCCGCGAGATCGTTACACGGTATCCTGTAATCGCGCTGCCTTTATATCGTGACATTGAGATGTTTATGACAATTCGTTAGCCGAGACTTCGGGCCCGCTGATTTGGCAATAAATGCCCGAGATTTATAGTACCACGAATATCAAGCGATCCCCTCGAGCCTCTTTTTATAACCATTTATTGGGAGTCATTTCGTTTGAAATATTGTCTCTACCTACGTTGCAACAAATCGTTTTCCTTGCAATCGCACTGTTGGAATTTCAAACGATCTTTCGAAGTTTGTCTTTAACAGATGGCGGAAGTAAGTACGAATTCTACTAATACTTCGATTTTGTCCTCTGGTTTTACGATTTGTTTCATAACGGTTTTTGTGTGCAGTTTGACTTCGAAATCGCACTGCTGATTTCTATGGAAATATTAATATATTTGTATAAAATTGATGAAATAAATCAGAATCAAATAAAAATAAGTTCGCTCTATTAAGTGTGCTATCATGTTCTATATAAATGTTCAAAATCACGTTCAATTTTATTAATAAAATCCGCAGTTTGCCCATCGTCAACGAATAATCATTTGTACACTCTCAGTTTAAAACATACCACGTAAGTGTGTTGATAATTTTAATTTTCGTATATTGTGAACATAAAAGTGTGAAACTTCAGGCAGGTCCAACACAAATTTTTAGAAATTATTGTACACGATTTTTAAAACTCTAAACTTAGTACAAACTTTAGTACAAATAAAGTATTTTTAAGTAAGTTTTTGTAAAAAAAAAATAAAATAAATTGTAAATTAATTGTTACGAAATTCAAGATTTTATTTATTGCAAAGATGTGTATTAAATACTTATTTCAAGTAATTACCAATTCATTAACTTTGTAATGTATGAAAACTGTGTGTAAATAAGTTTATTCGTTGTAGCCATTTCCTGATTAATAAATTTAAAAAATGGAAGTACATATGTATTTATTAAAACGTATTGGGTTTTACGTTTCCCTCGCAGTAATGACACCGTTAACGTGTGCGTAAATAAATATATAATTTTATGAGAAATTGATTTGCAAAAGGTGAAATTGACTTGCAACAGGGTGAATCTGGAGTTCAAAACCTATATTATTAAATTCCTCTAATGTTTTTACTGTTTTAAATTACACCTACTCTATTTTGTTACAAATGCATAAAATCCGCTGTCTATTTATTGCAAACAAACAATTGTACATTGTCCCTGACTGACATTGCGCTATCTTTTTAACTGAGAGCGTAGAATCTGTAGGGAGCTCGAATTCTACATAGAATATTCTGGTGGCGAATAAAAATTTTACGCATCGCGGATTAAACATTTCTCCCACTTTCTCTCCAACAATAACAAGCGCCTGAAACGTTGGCAGATTGTTCGCGATCGGCCTGGGTGAGAGAGAAACGGTCGTCGTTCCTTCATCCTTCGTACCCAGGGATCGCTTCTTGCGACAGTTCCGGTATCCCAGGAACGCGAACCAGTCGATTTCAATAGCCGATCGCTTTCCAAACCCGTCGAGAAAACCGCGAACCATTTTCCACTTGTTTTTTTCTTGTCCTCCTGCATGCAGCTCCGTTTTCCAATGCGGTCCCGTGAATCATGCGAATGCAACGGCGATACCTCAATTTTCCGAGGCGAGGCATCGTTTGATCGCGCGAAATAACCGAACGCTTTGCGACATTTCCTGTGTTTCCGACACGCCGTGCGATCGGTATCAATAACTCTTCAAACGAACACAGATTTGCACTAACCCTCGTAGAAAATATTCGATCAAGATAGAGAACGTAATTGTTGAACCAATTATTTTGGCGTATATTAATTGTGAAAAATAGCACTGTACAAGGCGATTCGCGCAACTGTAACAAGCCATTCCTTCTTTTGGTTGGAATTAGAAAAACAAATGACATGAAAAATATGTTTATTCACATTTTTTTTGTAAGTGCAATGATGCACGTGCATTTTCCGGTTGCATTATTTTTTTAAAATAGAAACCATTGTTTTTTTACACACGTCGAATCATTCTATGTAAAAAAGTATTAGGGTAAGATGCTCGAGAAATGATAAGTTCGCGAGGTATTTTGGAAAACTATTTGAGTTAATACTAGATTTACAGGGCAAAATTACGAGTTAAAAATATTAGAAGTTCAAAATATTAGAAGTTCAAAATATTGGGAGTTCAAAATATTGGGAGTTCACAATATTAGGAGTTCAAAATATTAGAAATGCATAATATTAGGAGTCCATAATATTAAGAGTTCAAAATATTAAAAGTTCAAAATATTAAGAGTTCAAAATATTAAGAGTCCAACATATTAAGAGTCCAACATATTAAGAGTTCAGAATATTAAGAGTCCAAAATATTAAGAGTCCAACATATTAAGAGTCCAACATATTAAGAGTCCAAAATATTAAGAGTCCAACATATTAAGAGTCCAACATATTAAGAGTCCAACATATTAAGAGTCCAACATATTAAGAGTCCAACATATTAAGATTCCAGCATATTAAGAGTCCAGCATATTAAGAGTCCAACATCTTAAGAGTCCAACATATTAAGAGTACAACATATTAAGAGTACAACATATTAAGAGTACAACATATTAAGAGTCCAACATATTAAGAGTTCAAAATATTAGGGGTACAAGATATTATAAGGTCAAAAGATTAAAAGTTCAAAATAGGATGAGTTCCAAATATTAGGGGTACAAGATATTAAGAGTCCAAAATATTAGCAGTCCAAAAGATTCAGAGTTCAAAATAGGATGAGTTCAAAATATGATAAGTTCAAAATAGGATGAGTTCAAAATATGATGAGTTCAAAATATAATGAGTTCAAAATATTGGGAATTCAAAATATGAGTTCAAAGTATGACGAGTGCTAATATTTCTAATTTATGATTATTGAGATTGCTTTTCCCCAAAAGTTTACTTTACTTTTACTCAAAAGTGCTGCCCGTTGAACTCGGATTTCACTTTTGGAGACAAGAAGTTATCGCGATTCGCCAAACGAATATTTCTGTGGCAGATCTTTGCAATTTGACAAAAATTTTTACGTTCACCCGTTCCTTTTTCAAGCCGAATGACAAATCGTAGAATCACACAAGCACGACTAAATTGTTAATAACACTTATTGAGACATTTACAGCTCACTGAAATTTAACAAGCTGACACACAAGGGTATGGGGAACTAATCACCATTAAAAATGGCTGAACCAGTATTCAAAATAATGTTTACATTATTAAATACGTTGATATCTAATCAATTACTAAACATATAAGCATTGTATGAGGCATCGCATCAATTTCATATCCATAAAATGAAAACAAATCGTATAGAATGGAATTATTCTACGAAGAGACGTTTAATTTTTAAGTAAGTAAAATGGCTCCGACTGCAAAGATTTATAAGTAGTACAACATTAATTTGTTACCACTCGTCAAATAAGTTTCGAAGGCTTTACAATAATTTGATCGCTCTCTGCGGTTCATATTCTCGCAATAAAATTGATATGGTACTAATAATTATCTCGATGACCGTAGAAGATACACGAATTCAGTCATGAAGAACGAGTCGACGATCACGATCTTCGCAAGCCTCGTGATCGGAAAGACTAATTCGCTTACCGGAAGTAACGTGCACCGTTTGATTATCATTCGGCTTCCGGCATCGACGTTACCCACGATGGAACACTTCCAGAAGGAAAGTTCAAACGTAAATCTTCGTCGAAAAACCTGAATTTCGCAGATGGCCAGTGTGTCCGTCGTCGAAAAGAATTGACGTGATCCGTTCTGGTCAAGGCTAGCCGGCCTTGAAACGAATCCTAGTATCTGGAATGCGGACTTTTCAAGTCGTCGAGATGTTTAGAGACGTGACACACCTGTGTCGATCTTCTCTTTTCTCGATGCTTGAATTCCTCGAAAATAGAAACACCAACAATTAACATATGTACATTCAATTTCACAGTTTTATTTCCACAGTTGGAAGAATACGTATCGCAAGCAATTAACTTCGAACACAGCATCCTCAAATTAGAAATTACAGACCGTTCAATTTAAACGCTTTGATACATCGAGGAAGATGTTAGATAAGATTCAGAACACTATTGAAGCTAATTAAATCTATTCACAGCTAGACAATATCGACGGTGTCTGGTTCTAATTAATTAAGACGCTCCAATACATATATTTTCGAAATAATTACTTTAGAATTTTTAAAAAGAACTATAGTGCAGTCTATTTTCAATAAAGAACGGCTCACGTGCGCGTCTATTAAACTCGAGTTTGATTCGATCGGTTGAAAGTTAAGGCGCAGCCTTTTCTAATAAGTGTATCAATTATTTATTTAATTGCATATCATTATTCTAATCGAATGTGTGTAAATGAATAGTCGAATGCCCTCAATAATTCCGAATAAATCTTGAACTAATCAATCCCCATTTTTTCGTAGTTGCGTGCTTAGATTAATAAGAGAGTTTCAATTCTTTTTGCAGGAAGCGGAGAAAAACATTCAGGCTCGCCTGAACAAAATGAGGGTAGCTCGTTCTCATCGACGGTTCTAACACTGTGACAAGATGTACTCCGAGTGGCTAAAGGTGAGTGAATTTCCCACTTTTCTCTTTTCCGTCGAAAGCTTTTTCACGTTCGAACGTTTTTCAGCAACTCTTAAATGTCACTTTATACCAGCGCACCGCTACAAAACTTTCTCCCGTGTAATACCCAGCGTTTAGAAAATTAATCATTAACTCTTTCGTCATCGGCCCGCTCTATCTGTCCCGCGAAATGAATTGCCGACATCTATCGTTAAATTGCATAAGAATGATAATCGGGAATATATTTAAATCGCTCTTGAATCGACGAGGTTCAACGTGATAAGTATTCATAATACTTATGTAATATATTGTCGCCGAACAATAAAAATTACATACACTTGCTACAAAATTCATGAAGAAATATCCCAAATTCTGCTCCATAAACGAGTTCTGCGCAAGGCTGAGGAATATATGAAATAATTTAATGTAAAATAGTAAGCATTGAAATATTAATTTTATTATTAAATTCTATTTGGAAATACCATTTAATTAACTAATATAAATATAAAAAATATTTTACTATTTCATTTAATGTTTAAATTCTGAAAAAATACTATTCGTTTACACTCGAATTCAAGTATAGGAGATAGTGAACTGAAATCCGTTAAAAGACAAAATGTTCGAAAAGTGTGTCCTGTTTAAAGCAAACAAAGTGAATCAGTAACTCATATAAATTACTCTATAATGATTCCAGTTATTTACACAGAAAATAAACGTCTTATGTTATCGGTATTATTTTTAGCTTCCTGTAAACAAAATGAATGTCTTATATTATCGATAAAAGTACATAGTACTATAAGAAGTGAAAGGATAAAATATTATTTGCCATATCATATTCATTCTGAATACTATTGTGTGAAATATCACTATTTGATGAAATGTAATGAATGTAATGAAATACCTATTTCAGAATACTATTTCTATGAGCTACTATTAAAATGTATATTTGACATTCTATCTCCATATGTAACTACTATTTAAGAAAACAGTTTATGTGTCGAATTCTGTATCACACGACAAAATAAAAATATTTATAGTCTATTTACTAGTTTAAAAATCTATTTTCCCCAACCCTCATTCTATACGATTCGTTATTTTGTTAATTTTAAATATACACACACACTGTACGCGCGAATATGTTTTATTTTTATTCCATCTCGTTGATTCATTATTAGACTGCGGACCTTTATGCAGTTACGAAGAAGTTGGTTAGGTGAAATATAAAACAGTAAAAGATTCGAAACAATTCAGAATACTGTAATGTTGTTTTTAATGTAATGAAGTGGTTAAGGGATGAAATCAATTTTCATTGTATTTCTGCTTTCCACAATAAATTCAGAACATTTTTATCTTGCATAAAGATCCGCGATCTATTCATTACTGCGCCAAATAACGCTCTCTAACTAGTTCATTGTATCTAATAGCCGAGACTACTTTCCATTAGTTTATCTATTGTACCATTATTTCGCGGATTTGATTTATCTGTGTGTATATAGGGTATGCACGAGTGTCTCGCTGTGCTCGGCGGTGTAATTGTTCCTCGATATAATCCGTTCTAACTAGTCGGGGAGTCCTCATTCTGTCGTGGCGCGAGGTGATTTATATAAGCGACTCGATTCAAGAATACAGTGCCCGAAATTTCTATAAAGCCACCAGATTTTTTGGTGAAATCTTATAATTATGTCATAGTAATGAGAAGCTGATGCACGATAGCATTTTAGGATTAATAAAAGAAACCATTTACACGATTACATTCAAAGATATATCATTTGTTTGCAGAAAAACGTAAGGTTATACAGTTTAACAAGAAACAAACTGCGAAATTTCCATAAAGCCACACGTTTTTGAAGTAGATGACATCAAGATTAGCGAAAATTTCTCCTATATTTATAAATTAATACTTAGTATAATTGCCATTTCTTCGAATAACGTCAAATTCGATTAGGCATCGATGAAATCAAAGTACAAAGAGTTTTTGATTCCATGGATGTCTAAGCTTCGTTCACCGCAATCCATAACTCAGAAACAGTGTTGTACTGTTTACAATTGCCGTATACTTTTCTTGCAAGTATTCCCAAAAAGTTCTCAAGTGTATTTCAATCTGGCGAACAAGCTGACCATGTCAAAATCCTCATATTTTTGTTGTCTAACCACTCCTTTGTTTGTCTTGATGCATGAATTGAGGCATTATCATGTTGAAAAATGAAGTTGTCAGTCTCAATTTCTTCTGTAAATGGTATCAAGTCCATCTCCAACAGCTCCCTATATTGTATCGAATTCATTTTATGATTAATTCGACGGATTGGTGTTTTTTTATTGGCTCCGAATGCAGCCCAAGTCACTAATGAGCCATCGCCGAAGTTACGAATCATTGCAACGTTATTAATTAGTTATAAGTAGTATTTGTAACTTCCATTACTGGTGACATGATTTAAGAAAAGAAAGTAACGTTGTATTGTTTTGTATTTATTAATTATAAGTTATTTGCATTTATAACTTACAAATACTACTGGCACGATTTAAGAAAAGAAAGTAACGTTGTATTGTTTTGTATTTTATTAGTTATAAGTTATTAGTATTTATAATTTACAAATACTACTGGCACGATTTAAGAAAAGAAAGTAACGTTGCAACGAGTCGTAACATCGGTGGTGGCTCATTCATGATTTGGGCTGCATTCGCAGCCAATAAAAAAACACTAATCCGTCGAATTTAATCATAAAATGAATTCCACATAATATACAGAGCTGTTGAAGATGGTCTTGATACCATTTACGGAAGAAATTGAGACTACTTCATTTTTCAGCATGATAGCGACTCAATTCATGCTTCGAGACAAACAAAGGAGCGATTAGACGACAAAAATATGAGGATTTTTACATGGCCAGCTTGTTCGCCAGATTTAAATCCACTTGAGAACCTTTTGGGAATACTTGCAAGAAAAGTATACGACAATTGTAAACAGTACGACATTGTTTCTGAGTTATAGATTGCGGTGAACGAAGCGTGGACACACAAAAACTCTTCGTCCTTTGATCTCATCAATGCCCAAACGAATTTTTTAACGTTATTCGAAGAAATGACAATTTTATTAAATATTGATTTATAAATATAGAAGAAAAATTTTCGTTAATCTTGATGTTATCTACTTAAAAACGTCTGGCTTTACGAAGATATCGCAGTTTGTATCTTGTTAAACTGTATAACTTTACGTTTCTCTGCAAATAAATAATACATCTTTGAATGTAATCGTGTAAATTGTTTCTTTCATTAATCCTAAAATGCTATCGTGCATCAGCTTCTCATCACTATGACATAATTATAAGATTTCAGAAAAAATCAGGTGTGTTAATAGAAATTTCGGGCACTGTATATAGATTATCTCCCCGAGAAGTGGAGTACGCGGATAACCTCCAACAATTGCGAAACGCGCGAATGCACCCAGGAAATTGGTCTCGCGAATTCAATGGCCTGCGTAGGTAGGTTCCTGAGTTAGGCGACGCGCGGCGCGTCGAGACGCGTCGTGTCGACAGCGTCTCCGCGAAAAAGCAATTTTAATTGTTGAACAATCGAGTACTCACGGGTCATTGCGTTTCGTTGCACAATGTTTACGTGGTCAGGATCGTACCCGGGGATTGTTGCGTGGTCGGAGTCAATGATCTGTGCACACGCAATTGCGTTGTCGTATATATCGTACGAACCCAGCCACTTTCGAATGCCTCCGCGCTTCGCGCCGTTTCGTCCGGCACAGCGGCGACCTAATCGCACTGTGCTCTCGCCGTCTACGGTTGCGAACACACAGCGCTTGCTATTATATTTTCGCTGCTCGCTTCGTTGACCCGACGATCGCCAGAAAATCCATGAAAACTATTGCGTAAAAACGAAGGCACTGTTCGTGCTCCCGGAATCTGATGGAACGTCAAATCTCTTTATGCAATCCGCGCAAAGTTTTCGTACCGCTACACTCTTGTAACAATATTAATTTATTGCAACGTCCGCGCACTGTTCGATACTTTTCTTCAGATATGCAGCACAAATAACAAATTCTTTATGCACAATATAATAGAAAGAATCATCTTATGGTAACATAATAAGTACAAAATAGTTAGGGCATTGCTGTATTATCGATTAACACATTATCGACCGGTGATTATTGCAGAATTTTGAAAAATCTATGCTACAAAACATAAACACTTTTTAATGGAACCTTCAATAGCAACAGCAATTTTCAATGTGAAGTAATAAGTCACCCTCTGTAACGTCATCTAATAGTTTCATTTAAGATTGCAATGTAAAAGAAAATTTCTATGCTTTCTTTTGGGACAGCACAATTATTAAAAATCCTATTGACAGTTGTGATGATTGCATAATTTCAAAACATCTATGGTACACAGCTAAACACTTTTTCAGTAGCAACAGCAATTTTCATTGAAATCTAACAAGTCACCCACAATAACGTCATCTAATAGTTTCATTTAAGATTGCAATGTAAAAGAAAATTTCTATGCTTTCTTTTGGTACAGCACGGTTATTGAAAATCCTATTGATAGTTGTGATTATTGCATAATTTCAAAAAATCTATGATACACAGCTAAACACTTTTTCAGTAGCAACAGCAATTTTCATTGCAATCTAACAAGTCACCCACAATAACGTCATCTAATAGTTTCATTTAAAATTGCAATGTAAAAGAAAATTTCTATGCTTTCTTTTTGGGACAGCACAATTATTAAAAATCCTATTGATAGTTGTGATTATTGCATAATTTCAAAAAATCTATGGTACACAGCTAAACACTTTTTCAGAAGCAACAGCAATTTTCATTGCAATCTAACAAGTCACCCACAATAACGTCATCTAATAGTTTCATTTAAGATTGCAATGTAAAACAAAATTTCTATGCTTTCTTTTGGTACAGCACGATTATTGAAAATCCTGTTAATAGGCTTCCGGTAGGTAAAGCGTTAAGAAATAGTAAGCAAACAAAATGTTGTTTGGAAAAATGTATTCGACATTTTGTAATCAATCGATTCAATCAATCAATTCAAATTCATATGAGATGTCTAATATTTCGTTACATTTCCACGTGCATGTGTAACTACTTTTATGCGTTCTGTCATTGATTCAATTAAATTTTTTAAAATTAAATTTTTCATCGTAGTAGTATTAACCCTTCACACTCCAAATTATTTTTCAATTTTGTTGCCAACAGTTCCCTACTATTTTAAGTGTTTTATTTGAAATTTACTTCAAAGGACAGTTCCTTGACTGCTACATATTTTAAACAATTTTGTTTACTAAGTACATTAAATATAGCTCTCAAATTTTGTTGTAATTTATAACTTATATTTGTTTTTCATTAAAAAATAAGACAATTAAATAAATAAAAAAAGAATCAAAGTCATATAGAAACCCGTTTTAAAGAGTTAGAAACTACGTTTGTGATATTTTTCTTCGTTCCTAGGAATACATTGATTTTAGCTATGATCTGCGTCTTTGATTGCACAGATGAATAAGAATAATAAAGTTAATCGGACGTGTTTATCTTTCAAGATAACCGAAAAAAATTTTCAAAGCTTCATCCAATTTTATAGCACAAGAATAATGTAAAATCTTGAGAGAAAATTTTTAGATGAGCATATATGTCTTTAAGAAAATATAGTACAAATTTTGGAAATAATCTACATCGTGTTTTTTTATTTCTTGTTCTAATGAAAGTAATACACTGATCAAAGGAAACAAGAAATAGGAAATTTCGATTTCCCAGTGTACACTGGGAAATCATTTTACTACTGTACAAATGATGGTTAAGTGTTTAATGAACAGTCGTGCGTGGCGTACTCGCTCGTGTGAACTTGTAATTGAACACAATGGTTTCGCTCGGAATAATGGAAAAGGTGTTAGCAAGTTCAACACGCGTTCCGTTCATTTAAAAATTAAAGACTATCGCTGATTATCAACATTTGGATAAATCTTGTTCGAAGAATTTTTAATTAACTGTATTTCGAAATGTAATTTGATAGCGTTTTCAATGATCACAAAAGGAACTGTGGCGCATTAGGTATCGAAGCCGAAGCGACGTACGTTCCATTACTTCGTTCTTTTTAATATCGGTTACGCTGCTCGACGACGATGTCTTCCTCAATTATTCGTGAGCTCATTATTCTTGATTGGCCACGTGTAATACTGAGCCAGTAAAAGTGAGAACGCGGGTAAATCTGTCCGAACTACGGAAAAGTGGTTGCAAGTATCTCTAACTTGAAAAGCAAAACATTTTTTTTATTGCACGTTCGGGTTTCTTGTTTTCTTCAAAGTTTGGATCGTTTATTTCATTCATTAAACATATATTTTGTGATAATTACATTGCGAATCTTTATGCAAAATACACATTTTCCGAGTCAATAAAAAAACTAAATTGAAATGTATTTTCTGTTTTAATGATTTTAATAAATCTAAAATGTAACGATATTATTAAATTCTTTTAAAGGTTTCATGTTCTCATGTTCACCTATTAATTTTTCTACTGAATGACACTTAACACGTACAATTAACAGATTTTTTGATACTTTTTACGAAAATAGTAGTTAAAGCTTTAAATGCCTATAATATTTTCATTAGAACGTTTTTCAAAATACATAGAAATTAGTGTGCAGATCATAAAATTTATCATTTCACGCGTTCAAATAATTGGAAATGTCGACAATATAATAAAACAGCTTACTTATCACTGTGGCTTTCTTGGGTTTCTAATTTTTTATACCTACACAAATTTTTAAATTAATCGAATGAAGCATAGTAATTAATTGATCTTTTTTTGAAATCACTGTGTTAAGTAATTTTGATACAGCAGAGGTAAAGACATACGTATTGGGTTGGCAAGAAAGTAATTTCGTTATTCGAACGATGAACTTTAATCATTAAAATATATTCTTATTTATCTCTTTTGCAAAAGATCATCGAACAAAATGGAAAATATCTTATTCATTAAAGTTTCATTGCTTGAATAAAAAAGTTGAGCTCTATTTTATCTTAAAATACCGAAATTACTTTCTTGCCAATCCAATATATAAAATACGCGCACACAATAATTATGCAAATAGCATTACAGTACAATACTAAACTAAACTAAACTAGTAAACTTTCTGGTGGAAGCGAATACTTTTTATACTTTTAATTTAGAGCATGGGATGCTGAAATTTCGTTTCTAAATAGAACCATATACATATCTAAACATCTATATGAAAACATAAAATTGATCCTTGTATATTCTCAATAATATTCGCAATAACTAACAACATACAGTTGATTTAAGATTACGAATTATCGTATATCAAATATTAACAATTTCTCGAGAACCGGAAATTTAATGATCGAATACCTTTCTGGATCCAGTGTACACCTAAAGGTCTATTTGAATACGAAAAAAATTAATCCTCGCAACCTCAATAATATTCGCAGTAAACAACTATACATGTGCGCTTACATCAGACAGCTGGTACATAAGATTACAAAAGCAGCACCGGTTGCTTCATACAATTTCACCTCACCGTAAAACAAATAAATGTTCCAATATTTATGAATCGTAATCTTACAAGCAATTTGGATGTCCCGGAATTTAATCTATCGCAACAATCCCAATACATCAAGCTCGCACATTGTATAATTACGGAAGCCGGCGGCAATCATCGCGAAAGTATCCATCTCATTAGCTGTGGGCTTAGATTGCGCGTGTCTTCGAAAAATTTCTGAAAAGGAGAAAGACAGCGAGAGAAGGAGAGAGAGAGAAAAAATCGGACCGTAAGATAACGCAACTGCCGGCACGGCGAAACCGTTGCCCAATATAAATCTTCTCCGCTTTGAACTCGTATGAACGCGGTTCGAACGGTTCCGCGAACACAATCGGTTTTTACCATCGACAGCCGCGGCCGTTTCTGCAACTCGCCACGGTGGCTAGTTAGAGAATCGCTTCCCGTTCTATGCAGCCTATATCCAGGCTAGCTCCACGTAGGCGTACTCGTATTTAGCGCGTAATTTATATAAGAAGAGAGGCACGCTTGGTTCCACCCCAAAGCACTTCGATCCACTGGCGCCAGCACCTCTTCTTCAACGTTTTCCGTCGGGAAAGCGTGCAGCGCGCGTTTCCCCCGACGCTGCGCTGTACGCTCGTTTCGCAACGCTCTCGCCGGACCATTGATCAACGGCGAGGAACGGACCCGGAAGCTGCACCGAAATGGCGGCCCTAAGGGCCGGTTCCGGGACGGAAGCGCGAGCCGGCATCGGCGCAATTAGCCACGAGGCCGGCTTAATTAAAAAACCTGTACGCCACTGTGCACGCGCAGCAATTGTTGCGGAGAAGAGGCGTATAACTTCCAGTGTTGCATCGAACATCCTCGCGTCCGGATCGCGGAACCCGATTCCTCCTGGTCGAGGACATTCTTCCGCCCTTCGTCGTCGATCCCGACCTTAATTATCATCTCCACGGTTCGTCGACGCGTGGTCCTTCGTGTATCCTCGCGGCCATCGCGGCGTTTCCGGCTGACCCCGTTTCGCCGATCGGTTTTCGCGAACGCGAAGTAGCACGCGCGGTGGAAACCCCAACATCCTCGTGGGATTTTCGAGGGGCCTCTTCTCCCTCCGAAGGCGAATTCGAGATTTCGAGGTGTTCGTTCTCGCGGGGCTGTGTGCGTGTGAAAACTAGCTTGTGAAACGAGCTGAAGGACAGCGAGATCGGGAGACGTAGCGACGTGGAGCAACGGAGGAGTGTCGTAGGTGCTGAACACGAGGACAGAGGCTATCTGCGACTTTTAATAACGCCGCATTCGTCCCGCGGTGTTAGTTCGATCGACGAAACAAAGGATCGTGCTGCGATCGAAGCGAATAATCTCCGGGAAGCAGGACCGCAAGAAGAGGGCGACCAATGAGAGGCGCGCCGGTATTCCCGAAACGTCGCGCCCAGGAGACCGTTAACGAATTCAACGCGGGCAACACGA
Organism: Lasioglossum figueresi; assembly: GCA_028455805.1. NCBI lineage: Eukaryota > Metazoa > Arthropoda > Insecta > Hymenoptera > Halictidae > Lasioglossum > Lasioglossum figueresi. Next base: position 5,656,003 of record CM052196.1, on the reverse strand, counting down.
ATTTTTCGAGACTGGTGACCCAATGCGCTGGATAGTAAACTGTCTCGGCGACCTCCTAACTTCGTTAAAGCGAGTTTAAAATGCGCGAGTGCGTCGCGCAGGCACGATTGTCTCGAATCTTGACCGATCGTGATCGGGTTCCGAAGCAGGTCGTACTCTGCCGGCTGATCGTGTCGATTGAGATAATTGCTTGTCCGTTCGAAGGGAACGCGATCCATCGTCAAACGATCCCAACTATTGATGTCGTGGCGATGCTAATTAGCCGCGAAGACGATTCGAAGTTGCGCGACGAAATGCCGCGATCGCCGTGACGCAGCCGATGTGGAATGAAAGTAGAGGTCACTGACACCTTGATTTGACTAGGAGACACCTTTTCTCATCCTCGACGGCGGTTCTGCGTGCCGGGTCGTGTTTGCCGAGACTTTCTGCAAATAGAAAGAACAGGGAAGCGGAAGGGGTCCCCCCGGCGTTCACCTTGAACCCTGCAGCAGTCCCAGCGACAACGGATAAAGACGGATGAAGACGGATAAAGACGGATAAAACGTTCTTTCGTTGCGTCTCTATTGGAAAAATCAACGGCGCAGTTAAAGAGAAACTCCGAAGGCGACGAATAAAATACCCGAACCCGCGGTTAATCGCCTGGTAAAAATCTGGCAACGAAAGTATCCTACACCGGATCGTATTACTCGCGGATTAGCTCGTATCTGGTCAAGCGAGAAACTGGTACCCGGACAAACCCGTACCGTACAGGCTGATAACAATGTCAGGTTCACGCAAATTCCGAGTACCCGGTGTTAATTGGTGTTAAACGAGACCGGCATACGCTGAAAATGCCGGCGGCCTAGCTGAATTACGTGCTTCGTGGTCTGTTCGTGATTTAATTGACGTTCCCGTTACTGCAGCCTTTAAAAGTGTCTTCAACAGTACATTCCGGCCCGTGGAACGTTCTAAACATGACTTCGTACGGCGTGTCCGACGACTTCGAACGGTTCGCTAATTGCTACCGGTATCGGTGACGGAAAGTGGCCGATTGGGTCACACGAAAAAGCTTGTTCTCTCGTCGTCGCGGACTCTCGTTTTTCAAGATTTTCAACTTCGCCTCTAGCTAGCTGGGTGAAAATAACGAACGCAACGACAGCGGCGATGAAAATCGAGACTTGAACGGGTTCCAATTCGACTGGTCGAGGATCGGTGCGCACCACCCGTCCGTCGAGGAAAGTCCGATAATGCCGATTAAAATCGAACGCTGATCGGCCGTGCGCAACATGGAAACCGCGGCACCGTGCAGCAAGAAGCTCGACCGCAGGTCTACGCGATCGTCGACCTCGAAGAATCGGTTTTCGTCACGAAACACGCGCTCGGAAGCTTTCTACGCCGGCGCGGAACCGTTATCCGTTCGACGCGCGTTGCATAATTCCACCGGCCCAGACCCAGATACAAATTCCGCTCCAAATTCCAGCGGATCAGCGGAACGCGCGAGGAGGCAACACGCTTCCGGCCGAACGAGGAACCTGGACCCTAGGGCCGGCCTGGATGTTGGCCCGAGGAGCGAGAGGTTGGCCAATCCGGAGGTGTTTCACACCGTTCCGCGAGACTTGGCGGTGTCACGGAAAGAGATACTGAGACGGTACAGCAAAGACGAGAATGGCAGCTCAAAGTTTTCGGAACCGTTGCATCATCGATGGAGGCGAACCTCGGACGCCGACAAAGAACAAGAGAGACCCAAGACCCTGCCTTCCATAGCGAAACGATCGCACAAGGAGTCGGTTAGAGTGGCTCAAGCTCCTCAGGGATTCCGTAAGGTATCGAGGCAAGACATTCTGCGCAAAAGAGCCGGCGTGGACGTGCCAGTCGGTGTCTCTCGCGGTAAGAGTCGCGTGGAGGAGAAGCTAGAAAGTTCAGAGGCGAAAGGTGGCACCTCTTCCAGTTTCTCGAGGAGCGTCCCGCGACCGAGGACCGGTAGGTGGGGCAGAGAGGACGAGAGAGAGTCCAGGTCAGTCTGTGATTTCCTGGCAGTCGCTAACAAGCTGCAGGACATTACCAGCGGCCTTGTGCCCAGACCGTCGACCTTGCCCAAGATAGTACACGCATCGAGAGGATCGCGCTTGACGGAGGATTGGGCCAGCCCTAGGCTGGCCAAGGACGCGGTCAGAAAGGAACCACCTGTTTACGGAAGGATACGCAGGAGGAAGACATCCTTGCCCACCAATACCGGGACACTTAGGAGCTCCCAGTCGTCTTTGAACACACTGACCAGGTACTCGACGCAAGGGCACACGCGTGTCAGAGAAAGGGCCGTGGACGTAGAGTTCAGGACAACTACCAGACACCTCCGGGACCCTGTACCAGACGCGCCCTATCATTCAGCGACGTTTCCTCTCGTTGATATGAGAAGCAGCCCACAGCGGAATGCTCTTTACGCCAAAGTGTCTCGCAAAACGTCGAAGAGTCTTCAGAGATATGATAGCAAAGCTGATCCGAAAGATGGTGGTGACGGTAGGAACGAGGCTCGCGTAGACTCCGGCCACAGAACTATGTCGCGCAAGAGGATCATCGACAACATGAAGGACGAGAACGTGTACGAGGAGCAGAACAGCTCCAGGACGGAGGACTCCGTCGAGGTTCACTCGGAGAGCCAGTCCTACCAAAGCAAGGACTTCGATGTTCACGAGAATAAGAACTTGTGTGAAGTGGAAAGTGATCGATTGAAGAAATCCTGTGCGTTGTCGCGCGAGAATGGCTCAAATACCATGGAATACCGATCGAACGGTAACTGGACCAGGTCCAGGGAGGCGACCAAGTACAGGTCCAAGTCTCAGAGCAGGCTGATAGAAAACTATCGCGCGAATCATCGAGAGGCTTGCGTCCCGACCAGACTGGCCACGACTCTTCCCAGTTATGTGAAAAGCTCGAGAAAGTGTTCGATCGGGAAGCCACCAGGGACCGAGTGTCATAGAAGACTGTCCAAGGAAACTGGTATCTCGTCGAAACAGAGCAAGGAGAGATCGAACTACGTGAAGAAGTCGGCGACCAGCCACGTGAAAGCTTACAACGACGCGAACATCGCCCGTTCGAACTCACCTGTAACCACATCCTCGATTTTCGGATTCTGCACCGGGAAGAGGAAAGTTCACTCGCCGAGTGTCACTGCGAGAAAGGACGAAAGTGCAGCATCCTACCCGACCTGGAACGTGAAAACGGTTAGCATGGAAAATATTCTTTTCAGGGAACAACGCAGAGCTGTTACTCTTTGTTTATTATTGGCGATTCCTATCTGGTCTTTGATACGCGTCATTGTGACGACTGTTACTGTAGTGTCTTAGGAAATATTTGTTTAATCGATGCATGTCTGTTGCGAGAATGAAAGTGAGGGTTCAGTCTGGTGTGACGCAAATGTCGATGACTAGCGGAATAGTTTTAAAAAAAACTGCTTTGAATGTTTCGTAAAGTGATTTACGGATTGCCAAAATGTTTCGGTACCGTAATTAACAGTGTCTTCTTTTTCAATCGTTTCAAAGTGAAATCGCGAAAAAAATGATTGACGATTATCATCCTACCAGAGGATAACATTTAAAAATCCTATTAAACATTCAGATATTCAGGGATCGCATAATGTGTTTTTGATTCGAGAAATTAAGCATAAAATCATAAACAGGCTTATTTATAGAGATTATAAAGAGAAAAAAATTCGAAAACCTTATATTATGTATAAATCTTCGATCAGATATTTAATTGCAATGATTCTTGAAAGGTGCTAGCTTCAACCTTGGTCGTAGATCTAGTTTCGCTTCAACTATTTCCAGTAAACACAGAAACGATTTTACTTGGTAATGCTCTGAGTCAACGAACATTGTTAGACTACAAAAAAACGAGTGACTCAAAGATCCAATAATACAAAACGCAAACATTTACATTAAAATTTGATAGTTAAATAATTCAGAATAGACCTGTTCTGCTTTCAATTTTAAATGTTACCAGCAGCTTTCGAAACTTATTTATTTACCAGCTTTCAATTATAAATGATAAACGAGTATACCTATCCAAGTATCACCGATTTTATACCTCTAGAAAATTTATAAAGCAATTATCGATAGTTTTAATTGTTACCCTAGATCAAATTGATAATTGTATCTGTACTCCATTTACCGACTTCGGATTTTTCAAACACATTTGTGATTCAGTACTACACAATTTCTAGAACAAGGCCAACAAAGGGAAAGGAATTCTTTCGGTATTTCTGTAGAGAGACAATGTTAAGCCATGGTGCTCGCATAAGAGAATTTCGCTCGAATTTATCGTAACGTTTAATTCCCATAAATTATTTGATGAAAAAACTGAATTTCATCTGTATACATATATCAGATCCTCGTATTGTAAATCGAGCTTTGAGACGTTTTGCTCGTGCGTAATTCGTTTGTTAATGCAATTTCTGTACTACAGACAGGTACAGCATCTTTAGAACATTTGGATTATTTGATCGCAACTGATATCTGAGAAAAAATTTACACAGAATTTTAGAAAGATCCTCTAGTATGATACAGTATTATCTCCGTAACTGTCACAGAGATCTCTACCATAAGTCAGCGAGATGCCGAGTATCTAAACATTGCAACTTTCCTAATTATTAATTTTTTTCCATGAAACTTTTAGCATCGTATTCGTCTCGTTTTTTTCTAATTAAAATGATACAAAACACTAATTACTGTTATACAAAGAATGTAGAACCTCTATCAGAACTGTTGCTCGGCACAGCCAACGATGCGACAGCGTACCTACCATTTAAATGTTAAATAAAAACAATCGAATTAATATAAATAATTCTTTTTCAGGGTGAATTGGTGTGGTTTGACCCAGGTGTCGGCCATGTGCTGCCTGGCGAGGTTTTGGAGTACCACAGAGCCGCCAACGTGCTCTCCGTACAGGCGGTGATCGCCGGCAAGGTATGATAATATCTGCATCTGCGATCGATAAAAATTATGCAATGTGAATGAACATTCCCCGGTCTCGTTGACGAGTGGAAAGGGGACATACACAAGCGTACAAATCGTTTGTGATTCAAACGGTCGGCCAGATAAATTGCGCAAGTTCCGTGGCATGTCTTCGGGTAGCTCGTTGGTTCGGAGAACAGAAAACGCATATATTCGTTGCATCGTATCGTCCCGAAGCGACGAACTCGCCTCGTTTCTTTCCAGACTGAATAGGAATCGGATATTTACCGTTCCCTCCATAGACAGGCCAACAATGAAACTACGCCGTGTGTTATTATCTCGAAGGGATAGAGGAAACTGGATAAAAGTGTGCTAGACTACGTGCTAGTCAACAATACCCGGGGTCCACTTCGAGGCCAAGAAACAACCGGTTATTCTGCATTTCCTTAAGACGACGACGCTCGCTTCGGGCGGTCGCTCGACGTTCTAACTATGTTCTATTGATTTTTTGTTGAAACAATTTGGCACGGACACAATGGGAAAGAATGGTTGTTTACCGCGGCGATCTGGGTCGCGATGCGAATACCTGGAAAACGTGATACGCGAGTTACGTGATTCTTTTTTTTTCGCTATTTCTCTTTGTAGGTCGTCGACCTCCGATGTAGATCATTCGATTATCTCGGTAGCACTCCGAATACTCCATTGCTGTAATATCCCGATAAATGTAGTTTCAGATACGAAATCGTTTCACTCGCTTTGCGGATATACAATATCGCGAATGATTTCTCTTTGCTGGATACGTAACCATTAACTCTACAAAAACCATAAGAAATAGGAAAGGAACGAAATTCATGCTTATTAACTGTCGTATAAAATGAGAATAATATCGGTAAATTATTATTATTAAGTAAAATTTCGACGCGCACGGTTTCATTGCAGAAAATTGTCGGATCGAATCGTTTCGCGAGTGATTAGTATTGTTTGTTGTAAAATCCGCATAGATTTTTGTGTTGTATTTCTTAGAAAAAACTGTAATCTGTCTTTTACGTTGACAATTATTTTATGCGTTTACTATTTGATTCATCGGCACGCTATATTCACGATGCTACAAAGCAAATTGATTTCTATTTAGCAATTCATTGAAATCAACAGTAGATGTATTCATTGAATTGTTTTGCAAGTTCAGTTAATAGTCGCATTGTTGTTAAGCACTATATTGTACCACAAGAGAAAACACTCTTTAGTAGACTCCACTGGCAGCTCATTTTCCATCGATGCCATCATCAGTCAGGAAGTGTCGCAATTAATCTTCATATGCCACGTTGGAATCCACCGGGCAGCAACATTCAAACGATTTCAATAATCCATTGTATGTGCTAAAACTAATATATTAGGTACGTGCAAAAGCTTTAGTCTTTAGAATGGAACAGAATCGTACAATAACAGATATGGATTCATTTTAAATCTCGAAACTTCTTCTTTCGTAAACTATATTAATTTTCCTTCTAAAATACTTGTGCATGATATAGCAGATTAAAAAGACGTTACACAAATTGAGTCATCTGTGAAACCATAAAAAAAACTTTTTTTTTAATGAATCTACTACAGATTTAATGATTGAATTTTTACAACGACTGCTTCAAACTAAATTTACGACTTTTCATGCCGTTTTATACAAGAAAAATGTGAATCTTACATTATTGCAAAGATGACAGTACACCTCTCATTCAAAGGTCAATAAATTGACTAGAAAAAGTCGTAGATCAAGTTTTAAAAATTGGTTGAAAAGATGACGCTTCAGTCTTTAAATCTACGGTGGTTTCAGTTACAAGCAAAATTTTTCAATGTTTTTACAGGCCTTTCAATTTGTAACATTTTGGACCAAAAAAAGTGTCTCCAGTTTCAGATAGAGGCTTCAAGCTTTAAATTTTATCACGATTCTAATATCGAAAATTTCTCGAATGGAAAATTTAGTGTTCAAATACTTTTTGGATTCGCTACAAGTAAAAACTTTCGCATTCACCTAATATCAACCTTGACAAATCTCGAGACTATATTCCGAGTAATAAAACAGTAGTATATTTCAAGTATTGTAAGGTTTATGACTCGACGAGACGAGAAATGGCAAAAATGTGAGCTGAAATGTTATCTCTGGAGGGAATTTGCCAGGCCGTATAATTTCTGCGATCCGCGAACGGTTCTGAATTTTTGAGAGAGCCAGTCCCAATAAGATTGTCATTTCTCCGAGCCTTCCGTGCCATTACTCGAGCTCATTGTGTCGTGTACACAATGGTTCGATAAATTCCGCGACAATTCCAAGCTCGCTGATCAACGACTGGGTAGAGCAGTATTGTAAAACGTAACGCAGAGATTCGTGTGGCATTGGAGCTTACTTCGTAGACCCGTTACGAACAGAAGAACGAAAAAGAAAGAGCAGAAATGTACGTATAGTGCGTATCGCGAACGTTCGTGTTCAGATTAACGCGTTGGAAGAGGAGGAGCAAAACACAAGATTTCCATCGTGTTGGCCAGCTAACGGGCTAGTCAAATGCGTCTGGTCCCAGATAGAAAGTCGAATACCGCGCATACTTGGCGAAATACCGCGAAATACTTCCGCTACTGCGGGTACCTTGGAAAATTACTCCAGCAGATCGATGTGTCGGTACCGACGTGAAAGTGCATATCGAAAAGGGGCAGCGTGCTGGCTACTTGCAACACCTTCCTGCACTTTCAAGCTCCAAGGACATCATATTGGCAACAACATCGTGTCCCCGTGTTTTTCACGTTACCGTCTTTCACTTTCGTCTCTACTCTTCTTCTCATCTTGAACATATGTACGAATAATTTATCACTTATTATTATTAGCCTGAGAGTCGTTGTACAAAAGGGAATTTTGTAAAATCCAGAATAAAAACAAATGTAGACTAAAAGATTCCCTATGCTACCCCTGGCAGAAAATAGTCGATCGAATTTGTGAATACGATTGTTGAACGCGAAAAATAGTACTATATTTGTACACAATATAATAGATAAATATGTTGCAAGAGTTAATGATATTTTAGAAAGATGTTGGAAAAATAATGTATTCTTTGCCTTTTTGTTAAATATAAAATAATGCATTTACCTTTGTGTAAAAATGTAAATAAATTGAAGTAGAATGACATCATATTTTTAACGATGAAAATGATGATTTTGATGATAGACATTACCAGAAAATGTTCCGAATTCATGGGAATTATTGTTCCTTAAATCGTTCCTCGAATTTGCTGATTCTGTACAAAAAAAACAAATATATTAATTTTTCATGAACATTTTCGTTCTATAAGACGAGATATATTTTCCACATAAAAAATATGAGAATCGTTGTATAAAAGGGAATTTTGTAAAATCCAGAATAAAAACAAATGTAGATTAAAAGATTTCTTATGGTACCCGTGGCAGAAAATAGTCGATCGAATTTGTGAATACGATTGTTGAACGCGAAAAATAGTACTATATGTGTACACAATATAATAGATAAATATGTTGCAAGAGTTAATGATATTTTAGAAAGATGTTGGAAAAATAATGTATTCTTTGCCTTTTTGTTAAATATAAAATAATGCATTTACCTTTGTGTGAAAAATGTAAAGATATTAAAGTAGAATGACATCATATTTCTAACGATGAAAATGATGATTTTGATGATAGACATTACGAAAAAATGTTCCAAATTCATGAGAAAGTATTGTTCCCTAAATCGTTCCTCAAATTTGATGATTCTGTACGAAAAAAACAAATACATTAATTTTACATGAACATTTTCGTTCTATAAGACGAGATATATTTTCCACATGAAAAATATGAATAATTACATAATGATAGATACTTGATTTGTTTGTTGGCTAGCATTGGGATTAAGCTGCAGGTTGTTATGCTTCATACAAAATACCATTAAATTAAGTGATCAAAAAATAAGAAGACATTCATGCATGTACTATATATGTGTATAGTTTCCATGTGATTCTAATTTGCATCCATTGATCCTTAAAAACGTGTACAATATAATTTGCATAAATATTTGCAGACCAGTTACAACTATGTAAATTAAGGATAATTTTGCAAGCGTGCCTTGTTGCCTTGGCTTCGTTTATTGATCGACATAACAATCGGCATAACCGTAGATGTAATAGATATATTCTTCACTGAATTCATATTATAACAGTGCACGTATTTACATTTATTACTAATTTTTTAAATCACCAAGTTATTTGAAACTATATTAGCTTGTAACAACATAATTGTCTACGTAAGCTTCACCCAACAGTCAGGACAAATAAGTTAGATTTCTGTAATAAACATTTATTTCTATTGCTTGTAATGTAGCCACTTTTCTAAATATGCTGCAGCAGTTTAATAAGTGAAGTCTGGTGAAGTTTTAACACAGTTATCGTGTGTTATGCGGGATATCGTATACCTAATTTGAGGATACATACTAACTGCGGAACGTGGTTAAAGATGCTGCGGTTAGGAGAATTAGCTTCGACCTAACCATTTCTAGCAAATTGAGTTAATGGCAACTCTGGGCTGGATATTAAACGCCAGCAATAATTAGGTACACCTTACAATGTTCTATAAGATTTTCGTTAAAAGAGCTTTACTGAATAACATGTTAACGATTTTTTTAACAATCTTGTTAACGAGTGGTTTAATAAAAATGATTCAGTATTTCAGATTGTCTGTTACTATTATCATTTTATCGATAATTCGAAATACCATTGTTATTAATTATTCAAAGTGAAAATTTGCGATCATTCTCGATAAAATATGACTAATAACATTATACTATAGAAGATTCAAACTTCACGTGTCGTGCAACGTTAATATAATTTGCAATTATATGCTAAGTTTGTTACTAACTCGCGCTAGCTTTTATTTGCACGACAATTTTACATTTAGATGGTTGACTTTAGCATCAAATATTTCCCCCTGTAGCGGTATGTTCGATTTCTCGATGAATTGTTTGTGCGTTGGTTGCGGAGTATAGTTCAACGGTGACCCATTAGTGTTGGTCGTCGCACACAGGCGTCGAATTGGAAAATTTACATTGTGATAATTGTACAAACTTATAACCAAAAACTGCTTGAATACGAAATTTCCTAATTTTGAGAAATTGTAACTGTTTAAACAACGATAATTCTGTTAAAAAAGAAAATAGTACGACAGTATACCTGGACTCATTTTAAAGCTTAAAACTTCTACTTTTACTATATATCGTTCATTTTTGTCTATATATTGTACTATTCTTTTAAACAAAATTAACACGGTTCAAACATAGACAATTTCTTGAGAATTTGATATTCAGTCTTCGGATACTTTTTGCATCTGCTGTACACCGTCCGCTTCTGCCTAAAATTTACTCGAAATTGACAGTGTGTGTATCGTCCTAAAACCACAAATTTTTGCGCACGCTGCAACATGCGTCTTGCATTATTGTTGCGATTTCGATTACAACAGTTTTTCCAACGAAATTCTTTCGTCTCGCTCTTGCTAAAAGTATTCCTCGAATTCCTGTGAAACTTAAAGAAGCGTGAAATAAAAACAGCATTATATGAAGCGAGTTTTAGAAAACTGGAAAGCGCAGATTCGATATTTTATCCGATCAAAATGTATAGCCGCGGAATGCAGAAACAAGTTGCTCCCCATCATTAACTCTCGGCATTAAAATATTTTTCCAAGATAGCAATTCCGTCGCAGCGCCGTGAACACCGCGTTAAGCGTAATTCCCAAACAGTTTAGCTCGATTCGGTTCCGTGCTAATTGCTAGAAAAATACTCGTTCGAACGGATTACAACGTATTTACATGATCCCGTGATCAAGAAATCAGCGAGCAGAAATTCGTAATTTATTCGAAGCAGCCTCGCGCGACTTTTATCTGCCGTCCCAGTGAAAGGAAGCTCTTAATTAATTTACATCATACAGCGAACGGCTCTGACGTCCATTAAAAACCTCTAACGGAATCAGTTTCTGTTTACCACGCGGGAACGAACCGCCCGCGAGGTGGATATCCCTTGGACGGATCGCATTCCCGTCGATCGCAACGCAACGCGACGCGACGCGACGCCGACGCCAATGGAATCGCAACTGCGAACTCAGGCAGTCCGGTGTATCCGGTTAAGTCTCACGTGAGTGGCTTTCGTGTCTTATGTGAATTCGCGCGGATCTTCCTTTTTTTAACAAGCATTCTCTCTCTGCGCGCGAGCGCACGCGCCGGAGATCGAGTTACAATCCTCGTGGAAATCAAGCAAAAACCGGGCCGGTAAAAACACACTGTTAGAAAAGTTCCGGTAGGTTGCTCCGACTGAACGGGATCGTTTTCAGAGACTCCGGGCCTTCAAGAGGACCGAAATTGGTGTAACGGGCCGTATAAGTGTTTCGCAGTTTAGTCTTTGAATTCTTGCGAACGTTACCAGTGAGCCGTGAAACATGAACCGTTGAAATGAAATCTGGCGGAGGTAGCTTCTGAAGTGACACGTGCACTTCTGACTTAAATAGAACAAATACAGTCAGAGGTTAAAATATTGATCCTAAAGGCAGAGCGTACAGAACAATATTAAAGTTTGATAATTAACGATAGAGAAGTCTTTCTCACGAGTCTTTCTCAGTCTCTTAAATCACGAGTGGCTGAAGGTAGCTATAAATTAATGAACGAAAATCTGGAAGTTCAACAGTGCCGTATCCTAATCCTCAAGTATTTCTATACAGTTTAACATAGCTGTAATTGTAAAGGAAACTGTGTGGTCGCGTTCAAAAGAGCCAATAAATCGAGTGGCTAAAGTAACCATCTAACCTCTGCTCCTAGAAGGCAGCTATAAAGTAATGAACCAAAATCTAGAAGCTCAACAGTGTCACATCATGAGTCTCAAATATTTCTAGACAGTTTAACAAACCCACAACCATAAAGAAAACTGTGAGGTCGCGTTCAAGAGAGCCAATAGATCGAAGGCTAAAGTAATCATCTAACCTCTGCTCCTACAAAGGAGTTATAAATTAATGAACGAAAATATGAAAGCTCAACAGTATCATATTCTAATCCTCAAATATTTCTAAACAGTTTAAAAACCGATAATCATAAAGAAAACTGTGAGGTCGCATTCAAGAGAGCCAATAGATCGATTGACTAAAGTAATCCTCTAACCTCTGCCCCTAGAAGGTAGCTATAAATTAATGAACGAAAATCTGGAAGATCAACAGTGTCATATTCTAATCCTCAAATATTTCTAAACAGTTTAAAAACCGATAATCATAAAGAAAACTGTGAGGTCGCGTTCAAGAGAGCCAATAGATCGATTGACTAAAGTAATCCTCTAACCTCTGCCCCTAGAAGATAGCTATAAATTAATGAACCAAAATCTGGAAGATCAACAGTGTCATATTCTAATCCTCAAATGTTTCTAAACAGTTTAAAACCCGATAATCATAAAGAAAACTGTGAGGTCGCGTTCAAGAGAGCCAATAGATCGATTGACTAAAGTAATCCTCTAACCTCTGGCTCTAGAAGGTAGCTATAACTTAATGAACCAAAATCTGGAAGATCAACAGTGTCCTATCCTAATCCTCAAATATTTCTAAACAGTTTAAAAACCGATAATCATAAAGAAAACTCTGAGGTCGCGTTCAAGAGAGCCAATAGATCGATTGACTAAAGTAATCCTCTAACCTCTGGCTCTAGAAGGTAGCTATACATTAATGGATCAAAATCTGGAAGCTCAACAGTGTCCTATCCTAATCCTTAAATATTTCTAGACTGTTTAACAGACCTATAATCATAAAGAAAACTGTGAGGTCGCATTCAAGAGTGCCAATAAGTCGATTGACTAAAGTAATCCTCTAACCTCTGCCCCTAGAAGGTATCTATAAATTAATGAACCAAAATCTGGAAGATCAACAGTGTCATATTCTAATCCTCAAATATTTCTAAATAGTTTAAAAAACCTATAATCATAAAGAAAACTGTGAGGTCGCGTTCAAGAGAGCCAATAGATCGATTGACTAAAGTAATCCTCTAACCTCTGGCTCTAGAAGGTAGCTATAAATTAATGAACCAAAATCTGGAAGATCAACAGTGTCATATTCTAATCCTCAAATATTTCTAAACAGTTTCAAAACCGATAATCATAAAGAAAACTCTGAGGTCGCGTTCAAGAGAGCCAATAGATCGATTGACTAAAGTAATCCTCTAACCTCTTCCCCTAGAAGGTAGCTATAAATTAATGAACGAATATCTGGAAGATCAACAGTGTCATATTCTAATCCTCAAATATTTCTAGACAGTTTAACAAACCTACAACCGTAAGGAAAACCGTAAGGTCGCATTCGAGAGAGCCAATAGATCGCGATAACCTTTCTGCCTATTAACCCGAGGTGTCCGAACACAAAAATAATGAAGGGATAATAATCTTCGTGATCCATGGCGAGCCCAGAAGACTATCGTTACGCTGTGCCGATAGTTCGTTTGGGATCGTCGTCGCAGTCCAGTGTGTCCTTCAGCACCGACACCTTCCATTCATCAGCGTTGTCCGGCTCAAACGGTACCAGTTACCATTCAGGCACGTACCATCAAGATCAGGTGAAAGAGTCCGGCTTAGGCGGTTCTTCCGAGTCTAGCCAGCGTCAGAAAACTCTGCCGAGTTACGATGTTCCTGTTGAAAAGTCAAGGTTACGCTCGGAGGAAAGTGTCTTCGTCTACAAGGACGAAGAGGTGTGCTTATGCGCGCCGCAGCAAGACTTCGTCGAATCCCATTACAAAACGACGAAGTCGGTCCTCAAGTATCTCAGAGAGACCTTCGACGGTCTGAACTTCGGCCACGAAGACGAAGACGATTTTTCGAAAGTATTCCTCGATGGCTCGACACGATCGCCAACAATCTCGACGACGTCGTCGCGAGAGTTTTTCCGCGTGTACCCAATAGGCGATGACGAGAGCGACTCTAGCTACTCGAGGAGGCAGGGGACCTTCAGGAGAACGGTGTCCGGAGAAGCGACCCTGAGGCCGAAGTTGAAGAGGTCGCCGGAACCATTGACGTACCTCTGCCTGTGCGTGATCGACGAAAATGTAATGCGCTGCGAGACAATGGTTTCTGACTCTGCATCTTTTTATGATACATCGTTATTTTGATCTTCAGGATTTTGATTAAAAACTTGGACATTTATTGTCAGTCAAAGATGAACAAATCAGAATCTTTGCGACCTCTTCATGCGATTATTCTATTGTATATCGTTGAGGGATTTTGGATCAAGTTGTTGCTTAGGTTCTCTGTCATAACTTCGTTATCCGGTGGAGTTTTATTAACACATTTACTTTTTTTTCGTGAGATACATAGACGATTGAGGTTCATCGAAGATGATAGTTAATTTAATACGTTTTTGTAGGCAAACATGACGCGTCTGTTGATGGGTATCAGAAATAATTAGGACGTGTCCGTATTCGTAGATAAAAATGACGGGTCTATTGATGGATATCAGAAGTAATTAACACATATCCGACAGCATGACTAACATTAGTCATTTCACCGACAATCATCAACGACCAAATTACTAACATTAGTCGCATTAGCTATTTGTGTCATGCGCAGTGAATGTATGATTCTTTTTCTAATTGAAATTATCTGAAATAATGCATGAATAATAAGGAAAAATGAAATTATCATTGAGTAGAAAATATATAAGAGCCGAAAGATGAATAAAGAGAAAGTTCCGATCGGATATGTGTTAATAATATCGAAATTCGTGTATAAAATGATGTAACAATTAATTATAATTTCGTGTTTCAGCCGCAAATCTTCACTCTCACCAATTTGAGTGGAGTGAAACCAAGACAGGATCTTGGGCAGAATGGAGTCGAAGACATGATTCAGTTGACGTAAGTACAATCTCACGTGTTCGAAATCATTTATAAAATTGCATCGATTGTATGATTGAAAATATAATGAATATTACAGCGATCTCAATGAAGCCTCTTTACTATGGAACTTGAAAATTCGATACGACAAGGAGTTAATATACGTATGTTCGCTTATTTCCATTTGTACTAATAAAAATTGACTTTAATGATAATTCAATCAATTTTTTAACGGCAGACGTACACGGGGAGCATCTTAGTGGCAGTAAATCCTTATAAAATGTTTGACATTTATGGTCTGGACCAAGTGAAACTTTACGAAGGACGAATACTCGGCACACTACCACCGTAAGTTTCACTTCGTTTTATAATTTGGTATGAACAACTTGTCTCTTTAAGCATGTATTATAAACAGACTGAGAATTTTATGCATTTATGACAAAAACGAGTAAGTGAAATCTAAAACAGCAAAAACATTAGACGAATTTAATGTTACTGTTATATCATTTTCAACCTGTTAAACATTTTAAGAAAGAAATTATATTTTTATCTCAACCCAGTTTGTTACTATTCGGGTGGAAAGTTTTCATTTTGCATAAAGATCCGCAGTCTAATTATAAATAATAGCAAGCTTTTCTAAATTTTTAAAACTGTAATAACAATCTTCTTTTCAGATATATTTAACACATTGAGAGCCATGTCGATCATAAATGTTTTATCAATGTCAAAAATCAATTTTTACTACAATTTATTAAGTAAACTAAATTTCAGTACAATTTACAAAGTGTGAGAATATCACAAAAATCATTGTTAATTGATTGATCGTTGTTTGATAAACTTTGTCTATTCTATTATTGCATTATTTATGGGCATTGATGTAGCACTTTTAAATTAATATAGAAGTTCGTAAAATCGTTTCGTATTTTCCTAACTGTTTTTGATTATATAAAATGTGAAACAGAACTGCAAAAATATAATATTTGTAAGCCAAACACATCTTGCTTGTCCGACTGCAACTATCACATTCTATTTACTACTAAAGTAGTTTTATTTAACGATTTCTTATTTATTCATAAAGAAAACGAAGGATGGTTTTCATTTAACGATCTACTGCTTCAATAGCATCATTGTTCAATAACAAAATAGTACGATTGAACTGCGAATTTTGAAAGCAAAATAAAAGTTGTCTGCATTAATTTCAAGTTACAGTAGCCACATAAACGTTAATTTCATTTTCGAATGATTGTGATAAGCTGAAAATAATACAATAGTATTTTAAAATTATTCAAATCTTTACTGTTTTCCATTTAATTTACTCAATTTTTTAATAAATGTATAATATGATCGTTTGAATCAGGGAACAAAAGTTCTAAGATCATTAATGCCTTGTACTGATATGTCTGCGATACTCTCCTGACGTGTGCCACGCAGAACAGTTTCAATTAACTAATGAACATGTTACGATGTAATTGTAGTCACCTGTTCGCCGTGGGATCGTCGGCGTATAGTCAAGTAACAGCTGCGAATAATGCTAGCGCGAATCAGGTGGTCGTTATTTCCGGTGAATCTGGCTCGGGAAAAACGGAATCCACGAAACTCGTGATGCAGTATCTAGCTGCTGTTAATCGGGCACCGAATAATCTGGTCACTGAGCAGATACTCGAAGCGACGCCATTACTCGAGAGCTTCGGAAACGCGAAAACCCCGAGGAACGACAACAGTAGTCGTTTCGGCAAATACTTGGAAGTTTATTTTAGGGAGTGAGTATGCATTACTACTTGGACCGTTCGATGATGTACAATCTAAAATAGTCTTCATATACCATTCAAAATGCAGTCACTTTCTAAAACGTGGGCCAAATCATTTGAGTTTCTTCAAGAGTTCAGAAACGTTAGGTAACTCATGACGTGTAAAGAAAATTTTGAAGAAAATTGAAATTAACAAGAAAATTGAAATTAACAAGAATCTTGAAACAAACAATAAATATTGATTTTGCAGAGTCTTTACTGAGCCTGTAACAAAAATTTCAAACATACTTTTCGTAGATTTCTGTTATGTAATAGACAGAAATAATTTTAAAATTCAACGCCTGCCACTTGTCCCTGCATCAGTGAAACGTTTAACTGTATACGGTTGACATAAATCTACAAAATGTGTTTGCTCAATTTTCATTAAAGGTACATCTCAATTAAATGCATCTTTTCCAAAATTGTTGTATACACAAGCTAGTAAAACTAAGTTTCGTAGATTCATGTTATGTAATAAATAGAAATAATTTTAAAATTCAACGCCTGCCACTTGTCCCTGCATCAGTGAAACGTTTAACTGTATACAGTTGACATAAATCTACCAAAATGTGTTTGCTCAATTTTCATTAAAGGTACATCTCAATTAAATGCAACTTTTCCAAAATTGTTGTATACACGAGCCAGTAAACTAATCCTTCTAACATCTCGAAAAAGATCAAGCTGTATCAACTCATTTGAATAAAGTTATTCCGTTTTGAACCAACATTGAAGCCACAGAGCACAATAAATAATTTTTCTGAAATATACTCTACAATAGAAATAATACTTTAAATATTTCGTAACTGTTGGGTTTGAGAAAAGCTATCCTCAGTCGCTCCAGTGTAAATAGAGAAAGTGGTAGCGCGCGAGTGTCTATTTTAAATCGATTAGCGTTAAGAAGCACGCTTTAATGATGCTGATTAACATACATCGGCATTGTTCCCACTGTCACTGAAATCATCGTCGAAGCTAATCAATCTTCATCAACACTTCCAGTGGAGTAATCGTAGGTGGGAGGATAACGCAGTACCTGCTAGAGAAAAGCAGAATAGTCACGCAAGCCTCGGAAGAAAGGAACTACCACGTCTTCTACGAGCTTCTGGCTGGCTTAGACCAGCAACTCAGGGACAAATACGGGTTGCTGACGCCGGACAAATACTTCTACCTCAACCAGGTTACATAAAATCCGAATAAACCGTTGATACTTCATCCGAAAAGCTCAGAGATAATTAGAACGTTAATTTTCAGGGTGGAAATTGCGAAATCGATGGGAAGAGCGATGTCCAGGACTTCAAAGCACTTTTGTCTGCCATGCAAGTGCTGGGATTCACGTCCGAGGAGCAGGACACGATCTTCAAGATCCTCGCTAGCGTGTTACACCTGGGCAACGTGTATTTCCATCGGAAGCAGATGAGACATGGCCAGGAGGGTGTGGAAGTCGGCTCGGACGCCGAGATTCGCTGGGCGGCTCATCTTCTTCAAGTGAACTCCGACGGGATCATCAGGGCGCTGACAACTAAAACTACGGTGCGTGAAAGTGACTATACAATCCTATAGAATCCTATAAAATCTTGGTCGATCGGCGGAATAATCGAGCTCATTTGCAGGAGGCGAGAAACGAGAGAGTCTTCACGGCGTTGAACATCGATCAGGCTCTGGATGCCAGGGATGCCTTCGCCAAGGCCTTGTACAGCTCATTGTTCTCCTGGCTGGTCGCCCGTGTCAATCACATCGTCTACAAGGGCACCAAACAGACCGCCGCCATCTCGATCCTCGATATATTCGGGTTCGAAAACTTCGCTGAGAACAGCCTCGAGCAGCTGTGCATCAATTACGCGAACGAGAACCTGCAGTTTTATTTCAACAAGCACATATTCAAGCTGGAGCAGCAGGAGTACGCGAAGGAGAAGATTGACTGGACTACCATCAATTACACTGTGAGTAAGAAACGGGACATTCCGTTCGGCGAATATCATTTGACGAAACCAATACAAAAAGTTGAATTGCAATCGACATGTTCTATTTTCGATGCGGGCTGTGCCAGGTATGCAGACCATTAGTGTTTGCGTTTGCCTTTTTCGTTCACCTGCGACAATCGTTTATTTTTAGCGGAAATTCTTGACACGATGATGTTGCTCAATTGATTATTCTTGAGATAATGATATTGCTCAATTTACTAGAGGACTTCATACGGAATACTATGTGTTTTTAATTAAAATCGAATTACCCGTCTCCGCAGGACAATTTGCCAGTTATTCACCTAATCGCGAAGAAGCCAGTCGGCATTCTGCATCTGCTGGACGACGAGAGCAATTTTCCCAAAGCAACGGACCTCTCGTTCCTCGAGAAGTGTCATTACAATCACGCTCTCAGCGAATTGTACTCGAGGCCGCGAATGAATTCAGCCGAGTTCGCCATTAAACACTATGCCGGACAAGTTTGGTACAACGTCGATGGTTTCTTGGACAAGAATAGAGACACGCTCAGGCCCGACGTGGTGGAGTTATTAATAAGCAGCAAAATATCTGTAAGCGTTTTTTCATTCTAAGAATTTTTTTCATTAACACTGTTGGTCGTCCAGCTTGATCGTTAATTGTCTCGCAGATGGTCAGCAAAATGTTCCAGCATGTAAGGACAACGCACGAGGCTAACAAAACAATGAATAAACCAAATGGTAGATTTGTGACCATGAAACCTAGGACGCCGACAGTGTCAGCCCGGTTTCATGACAGTCTACAGCAACTGCTTGACTCAATGTCGCAGTAAGTATTCTTCCAAGCGAACTTATTCTTGAACAATTCGGTGATCAGTTAGGCGTCGTTGGAAACATGAAAAATTCCAGGAAGCAGTTCGTTGTTTTAACTTTCTAACGTCTCGCGATCAAATGTAAGGAAAAAGAAACGTTAAAGCTAGCTCCTTGTCTGGCGAATCGAATCTCTGCGCGCACACTGTGAAATTTAATCAAATGTATCTTGATGTTTATTGGACTTTCACAGCTTGCATGCCATAATCAAACTGCCGTCTTATAGCTTCATCCGGAAGCAAAGTTGATGTACACATCAAAATTCATTTTATGGTTAAATAACTACACGGATACAGTTTACAAGTATTCAATTAGCAAAGCGGTCGAGATTGTTTCCGTTTGTCTTAGAAACAAACTGAACGTGTGTTATCGTCTCATTTGGTTAATTGCAATCTCATCAGCAGACCACCGGAATTTATCAGAAAATTATACTTTCGTAGATAGACATAACGAATGTTTTTCTACCTTCGTTATTATTTACTTTCACTGAATTAAAACCAGGCTATATCGAGCTGAATATTTTTATTGTATCTCAATTGGAAGATGGAAGTAACGTTAGCAGAATTAAGTGATGCTTCTAATGTTTATTGCACTTTCCAGGTGCAATCCATGGTTCGTACGGTGCATCAAGCCGAACACAGAGAAGGCCCCGATGAAATTTGATATGCCTTGTGTACTCGAGCAGTTGCGCTACACTGGGATGCTCGAAACGATTCGTATACGAAAAACGGGTTATCCAGTGCGACTGCTTTTTGGACACTTCGTTGATCGGTACAGATATTTGGTATCTACGCATTTACCTAGAGGAGCGCCGAACAAGGAACTCTGCCGCATCATCTTGGACAAAGCTGCGTCGAAGGAAGCACAATCTCAGTATCAACTGGGTCTGACCAGAGTATTTCTGAGGGAGTCTCTGGAGAGGACTTTGGAGTACAATCGGGCCCTCATTTTGGAAAGAGCTGCCATTACTGTTCAGAGGTAATCACCACTGTACAAAACTTTTAAACTATTTTCTCTGCGGTTCGATCGCGTGCCAAACTCGTTTTTTCACTCGTAGACTGCGGATATTAGGCATCTTATGCATATGAGATTTAAAATATTAGAAACAATAAAAGGCGCTAAGAGTGTCGGATTACTTCCAGTTTACTAAAATTATTAAAGACGGAACTTTTAATTTGGTTCCTGTGCCCTGCAATTGATGCGGAACATTTTGTTTTCCCATAAAGATACGCAGTCTACTCGTAGCTGGTATTTTTAGAAGCTGATATTGAAACTTCCAATTCTTACACTTTATAAATTAACACATGTGCGACACTTATCCTTGACCAAAATTAGAAATTCAGTTTTATGCATGGATTTGTATGAATTTGTATGAATATGTACGAATTTGTATGAATATGTACGAATTTGTAAGAAGTATTGAGGTTTATTCTATTCTTAGCACTTTATTTACTGAAAATCTACTGATAAACTTCTGCATGACTGTACTACATTAAACTGAAATTTCTAAATAATAATCCCCCGAAAAATTATATGTATTGTTTAGTAGAATCGGTCCATGGCTGTTTGAAAACTTGATCAAAATAAATCCTTAGCTCGCACATATTTAAATGACTCAACAGTCCCCTTGTAATGAGTTAATATTGTTATTATTGTGATACACATTGTATATTACCAATAATTTGAACCGTCCAGTCTTCATCTTCTTCTACAAGAGATAGAAATTAAACAACTTACTTTTATCAATCTCTAATGTTCAAGAGGAAAATATTTCACTTTATATGTTGCAGAACCTCATAAAGTGTTAAGTTCGTTAATTTGAGAAGTATATCTTTCATATCCATTTCTTGTTAACATAGTGTATTCACAACTTGAAATTAGTGGGAAGAAGCAATTAGGGGAAGCGGAGGCGTTTACAGGAGAGCCTCTGCCTTTCTGTTGATGTAACTTTCATTCAGCTACACTAGCCAATCATAAATCATTGGAGAAAAGTTTCTCCCAGCATCGAGAAGTTATTGACGATTCGAACATGCTTGTGCATACGTGCGGAATAATTCGAGCCAGCTTGCTAGAACTATTACAATTCTTCAAATCTATACAATTTTGTATGAAAAAACGACTTTAACCATTGTATCGTTTCGGTAATTTGAGTATTTTGTTTACTGAAAAATTGCAGATATACCAGAGGATTCCTCGCGAGAAGAAGGTTCCTCAACATTTCAAGAAGTACAGTGCTGATCCAAGCTGTTTACCGTGGTTATCGCGAGAGGAAGAAGTTCAGGGCACTGAAGAAAGGGGCGCTCATAGCACAGAAGATTTACAGAGGGAAGAAGCAACGCGAGAAGTTTAAAGTTCTCAAGGAAGAGATGACGAAGAGAGCGGAAATTGAGAGAGCAAGCAAGGAACGAGCTAAAGCGAAACAGCAAAGGGAGGAACAAGAGAGAACGTCGAGAGCTGTAGCTGGTGTCAATCATTTGGAAATTCCTGCCGAGCTCGCCTTCATTTATAGCAAACTCGACGGTATGTTATTAACATTTTTTTATCATTTATACGGCTATTAATCTTTGCGGTACTAACTTAATTGCGGTCTTCGAAGATTTAAAATTTCATTTTTCTGATATACTTCAGAATGCTACCTTGTGGGTTGCAAATTAACATCAATTGCCAGCCTCAATTATTAACCCCTCACTCAGTAATGAATTAATATTAATAAGCATCATCTAGTATTAATATAATCTTCGTACAGTTTTCAGGAAATTATTGCATTTAAATTATCTATTTACGTAAGGAACTCATCTGTGTCTCGATTAAATTATGTATACAATTTAATTCGTAGCTCTCCTTCCATAAATTTATTGTCTATTAACAAGCAATTGAAGTAGAGAGTAGGTCAAAATTAACTAGTTTACTGAAAGAACTTGTTTACTTTGGATTACGTCATGCAGATAAGCCGACTAGTTTTATTTTGAAAAAATAAAGTAATATGAAGACCACGAGTTAATTTGTACGCGTAACAATGTGTATATAAAATGGTATTGATACTAAATTTATTTATGGACCAGTGATTGTGAAAATGGTCTAAATATGTCAGAACTCCAAACAAATTCCACTCGTATACTGAAGTGAAAACTTCTATAAGATTTAAATTCTTACAATTTACCATTCGACCCTATGAAAATTGAATTTACTTTCAAAATTCAAGTCTGAAAAGCGACGATCTTTCTCTTCAGATTGGCAGCCAACCCACACCGAGAGGAATCTGTTGAAAGTCGTGGGCCAAGTAATCCCGGTGCACCACAATTACAGCCTCCCACCGGACATCGATCAACACCAATTCTCGAAATTCACCAACATATACTTCAAGAGCCACATATTCGGCATGAAACGGGAACCGATAAAGACGCCGTTCCTGACGAAAGCCCGGGACCAAGACTACACGGATTCGTTAATGATCTTCAAGATGATCCTCCGATTCATGAACGAGAATAATCTGAGCGGCAAGAGGGAGCAAGCGCTCGGCGATTACATAGTGAACAAAGGAATCGTCAATGAGAAGCTACGCGATGAGATCTTGTGCCAGCTTGCCAATCAAACGTGGAAAAATGAGAACGACGCGAACAAAGAGAGAGGCTGGCTGTTACTATCGAATTGTCTGTCGGCGTTCCAGCCGAGTTCTACGTTGTTCAAGTACTTTCTCAAGTATGTGTCCGATCATGCGTACGACGGGTACAAAGCCTACTGCCAGAGGAAGCTTCTGCAAGGCGAGAGAACGATATTTAGGATAATGAGCAATAATCAACAAATCGTGCAACACGTACCGAGGAATTATCCGCCTTGCGTGCTCGAATGGAGAGCGAACAGAAATCGCGTCAACATGGCGCTCAGCGTGGGATTCTATGATGGTAGCTACAGAATCTACAATATTATTGTATAATTTAAAAATTGATACAAAATTTTTCATTCGTGTCACCGTGAGAAAAGTCATAATAATTAGATGGAATTTATTTTATCGAACTTATTGGATTTAAATCTATTTTATGCAAATAATTAGTAAATACACATTCAAATGGAGATTAATGAACTAAAATGTTATATTATTATACTTGCTGAATCGGAGAGACAGATTACGCGATAGAAAACCCTAATTTAGTTTCAATCCATATGTTACTAACAGACTGCGGAACATAATGCACAATAAACATTGTTGGCGTCAACTGCAGCAAACAAGGGTCCACTAATTTCTTTCATTCTTTAATAATGTTTATAAGCTGCGACTAATACATTAATGTGCTTGAATTTTTTAATTTGTCCACTTTTTTAAATTGCAACAGCTTATGTTTGTCATAAATGCACAAAATCCGCAATCTAGTTATTAAATTTACTGAAACAGAAGGATGCAAATTGCGTGGTCAAAATTCAGATGATTATTACCATGAAAATGTACAATATGAAACAAAATTGATAAAATAGAATTGCACATTACTAATGTAGAAGTACCAATTTAATTATCTAGAAAAATTGACTGTATCATGATTTACTACTAGAAATTAAAAAGATATTTGAAGACATAAAGTACGTCTACTTTTAGGCGAATCAGTTACCTGCACTGTGGACTCATGGACGACCTGCGAGGAACTCGCGAATCTCGCGGTCCACAATCATGGCGTCGACAATGCCGGCTGGACGATCACTCTGTGGAACCAGTTGGACGGCCCGGACGCCATTGTTACGGAAACCAACGGTTTCGACTATGTTCTAGATTTGATTTCAGAAATGGAACTGGCGCCAGCTTTCCCAGCCGCGAAACATATGTTCCTGGAACAGCGGAAGAACAGTTTCCCACCTATTAAGAAGCGAGAGGTAAGTCGTTTAATCGAGGTTTTGATCGATTCGTGACATTTAATGAAATATGATTTCAGCATACGCAGATAATTCGAGAATTGGAGCAAGAGATAGAGCCGCCTGTACTAAAGACTTTCCAACCTCTTGAGAGGAAACCTGTGCCAAAAGTTGTCGATAAGCCTGTCGAACCGGAAATTCAATCGCCTAGAAGACCTGCTGTCCCGCCCCCGCAACCGCCAGTGGCGAAACCATCGGTAAATCGAATTTATTATTATAATTTATCGTTGCTTTTGTTTACGTTGCATTGAATGGATGTATTAAACGATGGTAGCAACGTGATAAAATTATTTCACAATTGAGACTAGTTCACTTATGTATGCATTTTTGTTTATTATGTATGCACAATTTGTTTAAAAAGATGGAGGTTGCAGTTTCCATTGTAATTTGTACTGTGCAGAATTATACATCAATTTTAAGCACGTTTAAAATATCATTCATACATTCGTACATTCAGACTTTAAAATTGAATTACAATTTATATAATTTCTATCATTTATGTCCATCAACCGAACAGAAACACAATTTTCTTTTCATAAATATTGAACTTTTACAGCAAATGCACATATATCTGCATATAAGTTCTTTCCTTATTAGAAAACGATTAACGACGAATCAATTCTATAAACTTGATCTCAATAATGTAAAAATGATCTAATAATGTAAGAATGTGTGAGTTTGAAAGTGTTTAGTCGGGGACTGACGTTTATTCCAAACATTTTACCACTAGTGTATATTATAATCGTGGGTAATCGTGTTCATCCATACGATTTCAATTTCGATTCACCGTAATTGAGCAAGTGGCAACGTAACAGTTTCTTGAAAAATGCACAAGAAGTAATACGAGATGAGAAACGATTATATTAGGTGACCTAGGAAAGGCGTTCACTAGCCTAGATTTGTTAGTGAAATATTTCATTTCCTTCTAATTGTGCTCGTTCCAGGTGAGGAAACAGTCTCACGAGGCGATATTAGAAACTACAACGCCGACAGGATTGTCTCGAAAATCGGCCCTCAACGATAGGTATTTCGAGAGGGAAAAGCAACGTAGTCGCAGTCTGGACAATCTTCTCCAACCAGAAGTGGTGTTGCCCCCTGTGAAACTGGCGAATCTTGGACTATCCTCGTCGAAATTGAACGAACGTTACCACAGCCTCGAGAGAATCGGAGAAACGTCTGCGGTCAGCAACGCCGAGTACATGACGAGGTCTGAAATTACGCAGGAGAGGAAGTACAGCAGGATAACGAGATCGACAGAGCCAAATATCGAGGAAGAAGATCTGACGATCGATTTCGAGTACCCTGATATTCAGTCGGTTAGCCAAACTGGAAGATCCGAGGACGATAAGAATAGTTACATTAGGTCGCAGACTAGGTTCATCAAATCCCAATATCCTGGTGAGCATACACTTCTTATCGCTACACGGTAGGACCTCGTGCAATCATAAATTATACAAATAATAGAAGACAAAGTTCAATACCATTTAACATAGTTTTTTATCGCTTTTCGTCTCTGAAATGATTTTTATAAGAAATATAACGTTACTGAACTTTTCTGAAATTTGTCTTAAACGAAAATCAATTGCTAGAATTTATATTTTTCACTAATAACTTTAATATGTAACGTCTTTTCACGGTTTTAAATTGCACCTACTTATTTTTGTTACAAATGCATTAAATCTGGAGTCTAATTAATTAATAATCGTGATACGGTAATTGTGTTTTAACCGAGACGATAATTTATCGTCTTTCTTCTAATTAAAAACTACACCAAAAAAGTTACATTCCAGTCGATAGTTAATTATTGGCATTACAAAGATGCTACCAAAGAAACGATTAAATAAACTTCTTCATATTCAAGCACCGTACACAACAACGCGTATACCAGTCACATTTCGTGCTCGGCGCGATTAGTATTAAGACATTCACTACTTTCTTTCTTTCATTGTTGCCATAATTAATGAAGACTTTCGCTTCTTCCGATTTTGATTAAAATCCTCATTCTCGCCCAACCAATCATCTTCAGAACAGTCAGAACATTCAGAATATTCTTCCAGCTCCTACCGTGTGTTGATATTTTTCATTTCGTGTTTTCTACGGGTTGTGCGCAAAAATATTTCCTAAGAATTAATGTGCCATCCAGTTTAAATCACATACAATAAACCAGAGAAAATCCCGTATTCATCAGCGACTTTCCCATTCATTAGTAGTAGGTCGAGCAGTGCATACATGAATGACGAAATTCTCCCATAGCGCGAGCGCGTTATTCGAACAGATGATATCACTCGTTGCATTTTCTACGGCGTCGTCTACAAAAAAATTCTAGTTTTTTATAGCAATATTTTTTACGATCTCAACTGTGCGTCGCGTTGAACTTGAATCATTCGTCGCGTTCGAGTCAGACTATTTCAGAGAAAAAGTAAATACCGTTTCTTTGAATCCGAAGGTAAACGAGCGCTGCCGGGCAGCCAATCAAGCCGAGCCTACATTGAGAAGAGCGAGTACGGTGTGAAATCGTCCGCCATGTCTGACACGAGCGAAGCTCCTTCCCTGGCGTCGC
Source organism: Lasioglossum figueresi (assembly GCA_028455805.1). Classification (NCBI taxonomy): domain Eukaryota; kingdom Metazoa; phylum Arthropoda; class Insecta; order Hymenoptera; family Halictidae; genus Lasioglossum; species Lasioglossum figueresi. The sequence continues at coordinate 5,629,146 of CM052196.1, read as the reverse complement.
ACGTGAGACGCGTCAGGGTCCCTAGTCAGGCTTCGGATGTGGATCAGTTCTTGGACGAGTTGTTCATGCCGGTTCTGGACGGGAATCTCGACGAGTTATCAGACGCCCGAAGCTTGGCAGCCAGCATCAAAGGTACAGACGAGGACAGAAGTCGAGGAAACGGTATCCTCGTCGATACCCTAAAAGCAAACGTCTGTGACGAGGCTCGGATAGATGGTACAAGTGTCCGAAACGTCGAGGACTTCATGAGACTGATGTTGAGCGGCTCCGAGGATGAAACGATCACGGCGGAAGAGTTCTCCAGGAGGATCAAGGGTGGAGGTAACATGGACATACCGAATCAGAACGCGACCTACAACTTCGGCGCCATCACGCCGGGGATGATGTCCCCGCCAATGATGATGCCAATGTTCAGCGCGTCGCAACAAGTGCCACCCCCGCAAAGTTCGAGCATCAACATGGGCGCCAGCTTCATGCCGATACCCATTTACAGCATGCAGGGCCTCAGCGTGCCGCAGTACCCGAGTTCACCGCCGAGTCAGAACAACGACATGATGGCCTACCAGCAGAATCTCCAAAGAGCATTCCTGCAGAGCGCCATGGCGCAAAACATTCAGATCCAGCAGCAGCTCTTGGCGCAGAACCAAGCCCTGCAACAGCTGCTCGTGCAGAGTCCGAACTCTGGACAGCAACCGGTGAGAAGCTCATTGAAAATCTTTACTGTGAATAATTACACACGTCGGGGCGTCGTTGACGCCTCTCTCGCGGTTCTCTGGGACGACGTAAGTGGCGGTAAATTCTGCGCATTCTGAAGCGATTGTTATTCGAGATAGCTCGCTCGGTCGAAGTTGACCTATGAAAACCTTCTTTCGAGTTATTAATTTGAAAGATGAACGCGACAACGCTGTACACCGAAGATTTGCATAGTTCGAGTGGAGAAAATCTTATTGGATAATTTTCTCAAGGATTTGTTATACACTTTCTAGCAATCCTTTTGTGTCTGTCCAGGCGCGAATCGTGGAATGATACATCGGTCAAAGAATTTTCTCATTAAAGTTGACTATCCTCTTACGTCGTCCCAGAAAACGAGCACACCACTCGGACATACAGTTCATCGGGCACACAGAAATACCAAAAGAAGAACACACTCACACACACACGCGCGCGCGCGCTCACGCACCGTGTAAAAAGAACGACGAACACACTTCGGCTCTCGATTGAAATTCTTTTTCCCCGACACTGCAGCTCGTCGGCTCGCCGCAGCACAGTATAACACTTAACGACGTGTCGTAACGACCGTAAACAGAGAGAATTGCATGTTAAATGTCATCACAGTGAATGGATAGCCGCGGTCCGGCGTGTCACTTTCACGATCACATGTAACTAGTACTAACACGATATCACTATTGCACAACGACACTGCACGAGAGCGCAGCTTCGCCGAGATCGCGATCGCTCCTGATCGAGAGACCGTGTCCCTCCGGGCGATCCTGGCAGGCTTTTGAGCCGCATCGCGGCATGGGTGTGTGTTTCCAGGGCACGGCGGTGTCCGCAGGCCCCTCCAGTATGAATCTTGTCCCCCCAGCCCCTCAAAACGGTGCCCAAATGGGGCCCAATGATTCTATTGGACGCTACTCCAAGGTATCTACTGATTTCATCTAACAAACGCTGCCCCTGGTAAAAAGTATTCGATCGAATTATTCACCCGTCAGACCTGGAAAATAGTCTAGACCCGTCGTCATTCATGAATAACATATTTGTTCCTTTGCGAAGTACAGAATAAATCAACTTTTAATATCATCTTCTTTGTTACCAGCATAGTATGTAGAAATGATAATCGCCAATTTTTTATATAACTGTAGTACGAAGGATTTCTTACAAAAAGATTTCACACTTATCACTTTTACTATTCTTATTAACGTATCTTCGATTATTTCGACGTGCGTCAAGAATAGTAGCGAGACAACAGTCTTCGTTTATTGTTTTATAGTAACCTTTAAAATGAAATAAATGTATTTAGAACCAATGAAATGTTGAACTATTCGACATTGTAGAATATACTCGAAGAGTTAAGAAAAAATCAAGTTTGGCTTGTAAAAAACGTAAAAATTGTAAATAACAATTTTCATCCCTTACTAAACCTTGAACGACTACCCTTTTCAACATAAATGCTGTGTGAAAGAACATGAAAACTTTTTGAAAGAGCTCAATGAAAATAATCGTTGAAACATCGTGGACATTTCTGTTACCGATTTTAGCAACGACGTTAGATCATCGCCGTTTTGATCGAGCACTTTCTACCAAGGATAGTAGAACGGCGAATAACTTCCGTGTATGTACTTGACGATTTCAAATAATAATTATCGATATTCGGTAATAATAATTATCGATATTCGGTAATCGTGTACAAATATTGTATCATAGTTTGAGGATATTAACCGGTTATGGGAACGTTTTCCGTGAAACGAGTTTGAAAGTTGACCTGTACAGTGGTGTGAGGGAATGTGGGTTCCGGGGGCACTTGGTACACATTGTAACGATAGATAGCCGTAGCGAAAGACATTGATTATGTTTTACGATTCTTCGGGTGGTGATTGACACAGTTCGCGAGGATCAGCCTGTAATTATTTATTATCCACGGCGAGGAATCGTGTCATGGTTGCTTGAAGAAGGATGTAGAGTCAGAGCGCCGAGATGAGGTCTGTAATTACGTTTTTACGTTATCCATAAATTAGTCTTGCTCGAAATTTCAGCCGAACTTGCATGAACATTTACTCGAAAATGATTCGGAATCGCATTAAACCGCCAGTGTAATCGGTAAATTGTCCTCGAGAAATCGATCAATATGGTAACCACTTTCCCATATTGCTGGCCAAAGGAACCCCATCCGACTACAATCTTTTTGCAGCACTGTACATATCAACGCACAAGCAACTCGGAGCATGTTTACGATTCGCTACGTTGTAAAATACTTTGCAAATCGCCTCGAACATAACTGGTGATATGCCTGGTTATATAACCAGGGCATTGGTAACATTGTACCACTCCGAACGACAGCGAGGCTACAGTCATTAACATTAAGTTTGCCACCGCCAGGTATCGTTTAGGGAGCCAGAAGATGGAGAACTATGGTCGACGGAGAAGCAAGGCACGCCAGCTCCATCGTCGGCGAACAGCCAGCGCCAGGAAGTGACGGTCAAGGCTCAGATCCATCGATCACAGAGTCCGCCGAGGAAGAACTCCGAAATAGTCAGGAAAACCAGCGTCGAGTATGCCGTAAGGAAAGTGAGCGTGGACAGAAAAGTGGCCGAGAAGAAGATCTCCGGTTCCACTGACCCGAAGAGATCGAGTTCGAACAAGAACAACGTGCAAAGTAACTTTACTAACGTGCTCAGTGAACTGAAGAACCGCAAGAGCAGCGTGGACAGCAACTTGTCGAATTCTAGCAACAATAAGGGAGTGCCACCACCGCCGCCTATGCCACCACCCTTGGAGTCCCATGACCCGTCCGAATCGCGACCTTTCCTTGATCCTTACGGGAGAGCCAAGACTGTTCGAATTGGCAAATGGAGGTAGGCAAATATCATTTAAAATATTCAGTGTTACATCAAATTCTTTTACTAGATCTACATTTATTTCTACGCACTGTGGCGAGACGACAAGACTTGTTTCCCCTCGTCTGGCGACACTGCTGTCAGGGACCTTCTTGTCGTCTCACAACAATAGAGAAGCCTGACGTTAAATATTTATCTGTTTTATTGACTTCAGGTGGCCACCGCCGAGCGACTCGAACGAGAACCAGAGTCAGGACAGCTTCATAGAGTTTAAGATGCGCCAGCATCAGCAGCAGCGCAAGATCACGCCACAGTTCGGAGAATACAACCAAGGTGACGGAGAGCCGAGCACGGAGGGTGCAGTCGAATGGGAAGAGTTTGAAATAGAAAATATTGTCGGCAACGAGGAGAGAACGGTGGTGACTCACACGCCAGTTCCCGCGGCCAAACACGAGAACGGATACAAAGAGGAGGGGGAGAAAAAAAAGAAGAAATCCAAGTACGATATCGCGCACAATCGTACACGAAACCCCATTCACTTGCTCGTTCAAGTGAATCAAATTTCCTCATTTCCACGTTTAATTGATAGCCATTCGAACGATGTTTTCAGGTCCGCGCTAGAGGTAGGCGCTCAGAGGCCTTCTCCGGGCAGCATTGGCAAACTGAAGCTTAGTTCCGAGATGAGACAGAGACTGGAAAAGGTGACCGCCAATCACAGCGTCAGATCGACGAAAACGACCGAGAAACCTGCTCTACCGCGGGACGACGACAAGGTGAAGCGTCTCGAAGACAACAGGAAGCTTCTTCTCGAACAGCAATTGGGTAACATTGTCTAAGAATTTTAACATTGCTCTTCAAAGGGGAACAGCAGTATTGGAAGATGAGGTCTCATTCCTCGTGAACAATTTAAACAGAGCTTTAAAGAGAACTAATGAATGGAACGCGCGAGTGTTCGGATAATATAACAGTTATCTAACTACCGTGCTAGATTAAACAATGAGTCATGTTATTTATTATTTATTATTTATTTATTTATTATAAACGGGCTGAAGCCCTTTTTACACATGAGAAAAATACAGACTACTCGTATAATAACAAAGAAGGGACATGCACAGAAAGGAAAATTTTGATAATTTTGATAGTGGTACAATCGATATGGTATTATAATATAATACTGCGTAGTTGCATTTTAAATTTTAGTAAAGAATTATTGAAAAAATCAATACGATTATAAATAGTGCATGATTTTGCAATAATGCGATTCATTGGATTAATTAGTCCATAAGTCGATTTTGCTTTAAGCGTTTGAAAACCCGCTCTTGTTCTCAATTCACGTTCCGGTACGTAAAAATTGATTTGCGCAAGCAGAGAGGAACAATCAATATAATTATTAATTAAATTAAAAATAAAGCTCTGGTCAGTTACTATTCTTCGAGCAGATAATGGTTCTAGGTTCATCGTAGTTATTATTGCGGAGTAATCATGATCAAAGAATGACATTTGATTATTTAGCTTATACGAACAAAACCTGAGAAATTTATGCTGTACTCTCTCGAGCATGATTACGTACTTAGAGCTTTTCGGAGACGTTGCATATGAATAATTTTAGATCGAACTGTTTATAGGTGAGACACGTATTCAGATCATGGGCGATTGAAGTAGTACTTTATCGTGAATTAAACACGTAAATATTATCCAAATTATATCATGTTTGGTCTCATTTTAATCAGAAAAATGTCCGAAATATATCGGTGAGATTTTCATTAAAAAATAATTAAAAACAAAACAGGATTGTCAGTGAATTATTATTGTTTCACCAGTGTATCTAATTACGTGTCAGGTTACGCTTCTCGAGGATCGAATTTCTGGGTCCCTCGAGGTGTACATAAATTTTTCAGAAGTATCGTGCATATCTGTTTCACGTATACACATATATCGTAACATAATTAGTGAAGTTATTGAGTCGTAGGTTACTGGAACCATCGTTTCAATCTTTAAAGCCGTTTATCTCGAAACCACATTTTTGAGAACGACGTCCACATCTAAACTCTCGAGAGAATGAATGCATCCACTTCGAACTTAGCTTTCGAATGCTATGCATCTACAATTAGTTATAATAAATGAACAGTGTGCTCATCGATTGGTATTAAAATAATCCAACTCATTGTCGGAAGAAACCATTGATTTTAGCTATCGAGGACTGCTGTGCCTCCTTAAGCAGTGTGTCGCGATGAATGGATAATTGTCTGATTTCTTCTAACACCGTTGCAATCATCGCGCAGTTTGAATGGCTTAGGCTACGTAGTTAGTGGAAGAATGGTTGTGAACATGATTTGACGCTTTAAAGGAGGTCGATGGGACGATTATGCATCCACGGCCGATGACACGCAGAGCGTAACTTCGAAAGGCACGACGGACATGATGACTCAAGCGCAAGTAGTTAGAACCCAGATCGAGAGGATGGAGAGACCCGTGCCACCTCCGCTTCCGGTAACACCTCCGCAACCCCCTAGTCCAAGAGGCGGAAGCATGTATAGTAATAGGTACGTCTCTCTATTCTTTGTTATCGCCTCATTGTATCTTCTTTTGTGTTCCACTCTTTCGAATACGGAATGCGTCAATGGGAATTCATTCGGTATACCGATTCATTTATATATATGTACTTCGGTAAGAATCAATTGAATTCTCAATGCGTACATGTTGGAGATTTATTCAATAAAAATCAAACATAGCCACTTCGATGCATTGCCACTTCTAAATCATTCTTCGTTATCCAGACTCTAATTTTTCTGGATAGTGTCTATAATCAGCTACTGACCAACAAATACCGTCATAAATTGCAGCCAATCCGGCGTGCCGCAGCCAAGGTCGCCCCCAGCACCGATCGAGCCGAAAACTCGGGACACTTTCCGGACATCCCCCGACTCCGAGGCTTTCGACCACTTCGCGAAAGCTCAGCGCGACATGTTCAGCCACAGTCGAGACATATTCGCATCCCAGCAGCACCTGAGAGAGAATCACGAGTACAGAAACGACTTCGACAAGTCTAGGTCCCAGGATCAGAAGTCCAAGGACTTCTACAGCAAGGATAGCACCGACATGGCCAGCTCTGCGAGGGACAGAAGCTCCGATTTCGACTCGCGTCGGGATTTGAACTCGGATATCTTCGACCCGAAGTACGCCAGGGACATTTTCGAGAACTCGAGCTCGAAGAGGGATCCTTTCGGGATGACCAGAGACGTATCCCCGAAGTCCAGAGACAGTTTTGGTATGCCTTCGTCCAGGGACTTCGGCGTCATGCCAAACACGAGGGATTCCTTCGCGGTAGCTCGCCAGAGCTTCAAGAAGCTAGACAGGGAAGTCGACAGAAGATCCAGCATCGCGTCTACTCATCGTACCGACAAGATGGAGAGGATCGAGATCGAGGAATGGCCCGAGTTCCTCAGACCCGTATTGCCGCCAGCTGACAAGCCAGAGATAGAAAAGGTCCAGGAAGTGATGAACACAAAGCTCTATCCTCAGACCTCCACTGCCCACTTCACGTACAATCGAGTGACTTGGACGTTGAGGGTGAAGAAAGAGGTGTTCGCACCCAACGAGACCCTTAACAGCCCCCTGGCACTTCACCTGGTGTTCTGCCAGGTTGCTTACGACGTTCTAGCCACGTCCAGCATCAGAATCACTAAAGACGATAGACAGAACATGCTGAAGATGTTGGACAATTACGGTATCACGTTGGATAACCTGCAGAGCACGCAGCACAAGATCACTATAAAAAAGAACGTCGTCGACATGGCGAAACAATGGCCGCTGTATTTCGCTAGGATATTTCCCGTGTCGGTAAGTGTTCATGGGTACATCGATAATAGCAATCAATTGGAAATCGCATTACTTGCGTGGTTCTGAGCTGCAACTAGTTGTCCGTGAATTCATACATGGCTAATCAGACGCGGCACTCTCATGTAGAAAGTTTTAAAAAGAAAATGGGGATTAAATTGGTATCGTGTGCTCGATTGTTAGCAACAATGTAACGTCTTATTCTGATGCATAGGCGATGTGGTTATCCTTGAAATTTATAGTAGCTGTTATTATGTCCATAAGTGCCTTTGTCTATTGTTCTCTAGCTATTCCAATGTTCCAGTAGTTATTCTCTACTCTTTCATTTTAAGTTGTCTATCAAAACGAATAATAAATTCATTGAAAATAAGAGTATTGCACCGATTGTTTAATTAGATTGGACCCCAACATCCAGAGACCCAACACGTGGCAGTCTCTCATCATGGTCTGCGTCTTGTGAAACGTACCCCGCAAGGGGATCTGGTTATTCTGGAGACTCTACCTCTGGAGGACATCGTCTCCGTCAGCTCTCCTCGCGCTGGAGTCTGTGTCATGCAGATCGCATCGGGTGTTAGGCTACCTTTGCATACGAATCGTGCGCCGCAGCTAACGGAGATGATCAACAACTACATCAGACTGGTGAGTGACGTTTGCTATTCACCAAAGAGTTTAAACAAATCAACAATTTCGTAGAAAAACTACGGATTAGAATGAACAGTGATTAACCGTTTGAGCCCCAAGCAGCGCGATCGCGCTCTTCAGATTTTGTGTCGAAAAATCCCAGTACATTTCGAGCGCTGTGGACAACTGACGGTGCAGTCACCGTCTGTTGAAGTAGCGCGCTCAGATTTGCTGACGCACGTAAATCACACAGCTCCTTTTTTAAATGTAAATAATACATTTTGCAATAAGTACGATACTACAATAATAGTACAATAAAAGAAAGAAGCGCGGTCGCGCTGTTCGGGATTTTTCGAAAGTGTTTTTTCAATACCCCTTGGAACTCAAACGGTTAATGAAGAGAATTATAGATACATATTAAATTATAATTTCAAATTTACTCTCCGATAATTAACCAGTTCGAGACGAAGTTGATCGCGACAGTAGATTACGGTTAATGCCAGGATTAGAAATGTGAAGTTCAAGCTCGGAGAAAATCCGCGTCCTTATTCTTTTTCGTTTGATTAAAATGTATCAGGGTTATGACTCTTTTCACCAGAAAATAGAACGCGTCATGCAAAGCGCGCAAAAAGACTGGAGGATGTTTCGGATTTTCGCGGTGAGCCGCGGCGCGTTCTGTCAACTTTTGCTTGTCGCTTTTCTGCGGCGATCGTTTCTTTAAAGTCGATAGGTTGATCGTATAACCGTTACCTACGTATCGCATTATACAATTTGGAACGGGCGTTGAATGCGGTTATATTAATAGGTGTTACTAATTTTACATCCGCGGTGGACTGCGACGGCAAACAGTGTAGAATAATTGTAGTTTAACCGATGTTTCAATAAGTATTGGAATTTACACGGTACGCGGGAAATTGAGCGTTATTAAGTATCATTTCAAAGAGTGTGCCACACCGCACCATAATCTACGCTTTACAATCCAACATCCAGAGACCCAACTCTAAAATTGCTGGAATAGAACCGCGTTAAAAATCATTTAAACTATATCTCAGTATCTATTAATTTTTTTTACGTTTTTACATTTATTTTTTGCCTCTACAGTCTTTTCCTCGGGGTTCAACTTTACCTTGAACAACATTGATATTTACACTTTGCAATAAAAAGAAGCTCAAGGTGACTACTATTGAAACCATAGAGCTTTCGATTAATATATAAAATTAACAAAAATGTGATAAATAGACAACGGATTTTTATAGAACAGGAACCAAACAGAAATCACTTCGTAGCTTTAATAATTTCGATAAACTATGACTCGTGCATTAAAGTTTCTAATTGTTAAGATCCTTTTAATTTGTCTATTCATTTACATTGCACATACTTATTGTTACTATAAATGCATAAAATCCGCAGTCTAGGATTAGAACTAGTTGATTATAATAGATCAACCTTATAGGAGTGAGTTCATGAAGATGTATTACAACAAATATTCTGAAAATGTTAACTTTCCGGGTGACTTGAAGCAAAAACATTTTCGAAACGTAATAAATGTTTTCCAAAGGCAACAATCATCCAGAGCTGGTGAAAATAGTATTTTAAATAGTAAATAATAAATAATCCTATTTATTTTAAAGTATGTGTACAACTTTGAAATTAAAATATTTTATTTGATGCAGTAATTTTTCAAACTAGTATTTGCGAATAGTATCTTACTTGAAGAATACTTTTTGAAATATTTGCATTTTGTCTTCATTTTCAATTTCAATTTTAAATATCATTACTGAAAATAATGGTTCGAATTCAATACATTTATGAATCGCTTAACGATAAGATAGACTGTATGTTTATGCGGTTTCTCAGAGTGTTATAACACTGCAAACAGTCAAATATTTTACTTCGTGTTTCAGTTTGTTCAAATGGAAATATTTTATTTTGTGGATCAAATTGTTGAAATAGAAATATTTCATTTAGAGGTTCAGATGGTTAAAACAGAAATATTTTATTTTTCTTATCTAAAATACTATTTTCTTTACGCAAAATAAGATCTAAAATATTAAATAGTATTTGAAAGATTTGTTTCGCCAAATAATGCCCACCTCTGCAATCATCTGTCGTTCCCCATATTTCACCGCACTCGGTTCTCCGGGAACAAGTAATTTCGCAGCGACAGAAAGAATCGCACGGCCAAGTTCATTCAAACGAAGTAGTAATCAGAGGTCAATTATCCCATCAGAAGCAAATGAAGGAACGTCGCCCGTCCGATCGGTAGGCCGTTTCAATTTCTCACGAGGGAACTGGTTGTCCCGCGCAGCCATCCCGGCGATCTCGCCAGGATCGCCGAAGGTCGGCAGCTGCGTTCGATCTTGCGCAATTAATCGCAGCTGGGTGAAGTAACGCGATCGCACGTGAGGAAATCGGTACGCTGCTGTAATAAGCCCCCGAAGAAGGATAACGACGGCGAAACGAGAGGGGGTTACAGGCTGTCGAGGCGCGCGTCCGATGGACAACGCATTCCACCGCGATAATGCGTGGGTAGCGGAAAGCAAGCCCACGATTTCCTCGAGAAAGGACGAACCCGGGTAACGATGTCCCGAGGGAGGTGTCTACGCGTGTCGCTGGACAACCAGAAAAACGTAAACGTGACCTCGAGTTGGTTAGACGCCGATGGCTCCGTTAAGCTGGGATTTCCTGGACGCGTCACGACGCGACGCAGCGTTTCGCGATCCTCGGGTCTCTTACACTTCATTCGTCAAACTTCATCAGAAGTACAGTTACTGGTCATCGAATTATAGGACCACGTCCAAAAATTACACTTTTATGGTTGAAATCATAGAATACTAGCTTTTGCCCGCGGCTTCGCTCGCACAGGAAACCGTTTAATGCCCTCGGAAAATGAAACCTTTCAACCCCCCATTCTTCCCTACATAATTTTAATTTTATGTCATGTCGCCATCTTAGATTTAAAAATTGATGCCATTTTTGTAATTAACGTCCCAAGAAATCTCAATAACGTCACCCATACCGATTTTTAGGCTTATTTGCACCATTTTACCGCATTCGTCAAATATAAGTTTGAATTGAATTTATAAAGAGTTGATTCTTGAAAAACTACGACGTACCTAAGGGTTATGACTATTTGGTTTATACTTAAAATATCTCTTTCGTCGTCGTGGCCCTCGCGGCGGTCGCGGTGTGGGTAGTTTCGCGCCTCGAGACGTAAACGTTACAAAATTGTCCCGAAACATATTTGGGGCTATTGGTTTCTACCGATCGATGACAATCTATGCCGTTCAATTCCATTTCGCTTTTCGCATTGCTCTGTATATCTCTCTGACGGTTAACTTTGAAGCAACGGTTTAGCGATAAGATAATAATTACGTACTTATACATTAGTTTCCAGATACATTTACGGAAATAAGACAACTTTAAAGCGAAATAATTGTATCGATGAACATTAAGACCAAGTTTCAAGTAAATCCGACCACGAACGAAATATTCCTCGTACAAACGTTGCAACCCCTTTTCACCCCCTTAGCGGTTGAATTTCGAAATATCCTTTCTTATCCCTTGTATAGATCATAAAGGAAACCTCTGTGCAGAATTTCAGCTTTCTAAGTCCAAGGGTTTAGCCTGGGCGTTGATGAGTGAGTGAGTCAGGACAGCGTTTTTATAGACAGGATGGTTATGGTATATGGTATATGGTCCAAAAATTACACTTTTATGGTTGAAATCATAGAATATGGTTATATCGTAAACTCCTTCCGTTTTACACGTCTTTAGGATCACGGAGATCCTAATATACAGGGTGGGGCAATAACTATGACTACTTTAAATATTACCGTTATTTGTAATAATATGAAAAAATTTTGTATACAAAACTTACACGGTATAGAGGGGGGCATATTGTGGCACAAACATTTTCTGCGTGGGTGCATGCATAGACGAGATTTCAAGGTCATCTTGATTTTTTTTTATCGGAAGACCTACTTTCTGTATCATGAATCGACAGATTATCGAATTCTGAGTAAAAATGTATCGACCTTCATATGCCCTAAACCCAATAGTTAACGAGATATTATCCAAAGAAGAATGAAAATTATTTCGATGATATCTCGTTAACTATTAGATTTAGGACGTATGGAGGTCAATACATTTTTACTCAGAATTCGATAATCTATCGATTCATGATACAGAAAGTAGATCTTTCTATTTAAAAAACTAAAGGTGACCTTGAAATCTCCTCTATGCATTCACCCACGTAGAAAATGTTTGTGTCACGATATGTCCCCCTCTGTACCGTGTAAGTTTTGTATACAACATTTTTTCATATTATTACAAATAACGGCAATATTTAATGTGGTCATCGTTCTTGCCCCACCGTGTACATACACGTTTTATTTTTATATTTTACAACAAATTATATATTTGATATGGAATTTTGAGAATGGAATAAAATAACTAACTAAATTGCATAAATACTTACTAATATTTTCAGTAACGCTCGTTTAATATCAAGTAATATTAAACAATAAATTTGTAAAAAATTGCAATAGAGTTGCTTTTACATATTTATTTTGCACCCTGAAAATACCAGTTACGATCTTCGTTATCGTTAAGTTTTCTCGTTCATACCAGAGTAATGATTACAACAAGGTACATATGTACTTGTGAAAGAGGAATAATTTATGCTAATCCCAGAATATTTAGCTAATGCAAGATGGTGTCCGCGGCGTGGCTGCAGAAAATAAATACTTTATTCCCGGAGATAGACTTGATTAATCGTTTTCGAATGGAGCAGGATGTTCAGCGAGGTTTTCCATTTCCTCGTTTTCTCGTCACTCTACTTATCGAGCCGGTGGCATCGCTAGGAATGCTTCTGGTTTTGCGCTCATGCGAGAAGTGATGGAAGCGATGATCGCCGAGTCGATTATTCTTATTGGAACACCGGAGGTATTGCAGGAATGATAAAACCTTTGATACTTAGGCGTTGGAAAGCGGATGATTTATTCGAGACGGAACATAGTATTTTCGTCAATTAAGATTTCGCGCTGGCAAATAACTCGACGCGATTAATTGTGCAAAAATATGAAAGCAGCGATATACATAGAAAAATATCTGCAGATGGTTCTGTACATTGGCAACAAGTAGACTGTGAATATTGACGTGTATCACGGTTTTCATGGCCTGATTTAACAGAACATACAATTAAATAGGAACTGTATCAATATTTAAATAGGACTGTATCAATATTTAAATAGGTCAGCGGAAATATAAAGTTCAATCTTATCTATCTTTGTATTTCCGCGAGTTAACATCCGATTCTTAATTTATCGATTATAAATGCCAGGCGCTAACGCAAAGCTAGATTAATTCAGATAGTATTAAAGTATTTTAATACAGTCATCTAATCCAGTGATAAGTACTTCGATCGATAATTATTTGTAGTATACTTATGCATGTGTAACTCATGAATAGACTGCGAATTGTTATGCAAAATAAAAATTGTACGTAGCTATGAGTTAGGAGCCAAATACACATTCTTTCTCTAATAATTTCAAGAATTTGAAAATAGTACATCTACACAAATCATTTAAATCTTGCTAATGTTTTAAATTACACCTACTCACTTTTGTCATAAATGCATAAAACCTACCTCAAAAAATATGCTTAAAATTTAAATAACTCAAACTAAGAACTGCAAATCAATAATCATTTAATCTATCGTTGTAATTAAGCAATTCTTTTATTATAGAAACTTTCATGCTTCCCTGTTTAAATCGAATAATTATAATTAATGGGAAAAATCGATAAACATTTAATCTATTATTATAATTAAGTAACTGTTCAATTATACGAACTTTCATATTTTCCTGTTTAGATCGAATAATTTATGGTACAAATCAATAAACATTTAATCTATCATTGTAATTAAGCAACTCTTCTATTATACGAACTATGTTTCTCTGGTTAGATCGGATAATCGAGGTCCTATTGTATAGAAAAATAGAATTTCATACGATTTCGTATTTTGTGATTGACGCTATTGATCGATTGACTCGTCAATATTTTGCGATACGTGCGAAACATCGCATTTTACCGTTAAATCAATACCGATTGTTGCCTTCGATGTGTAAATATTCGATATTTCGAAAGATCTTGTGCTGGTCTCGAACGAGGACTATCGAACAGTTCGCGATAAGAAGACTCAGGAATTGTCGAACGAAACTGTACGCAACAATAGCTTGTAATCTTGTCAGCTGCGACATGAATGGAATCCTGATTAATTATCACAAAAGCGGCTCGGGGATTTATCGACGAATGGATGATGAGCCGCGTTTTGAAGGCTCGTTTAACCGTTATTTCGAAATTGCCATCGACCCCGATCCATTCTTCGCTAGCAAATATCTGGCTATGATCGTGGATGATAGACTGACTGGAATTAGCACTAATTTTAACCAAATAGACGCTTTATTCAGCCAAATTGGAGATTTATTGTAATTTATACTGGAGGTGGAGCATCATTGCCAAATTTTCTGCCCTGTAGTAGTGTGTCCATCTCAATCGTCCGCATAATAGGTGGATAAAACATTATTCTTTTATTTAAACACGTCTTTTCCCTTCGTATTTCGAAATGTTAGCCGGATTCACTATTTTCCCTCGACTAGTCAATTTTTAAATTCGTTGAAAATGATGTTAACGCTACAACACGGAACAGTCAAATTGACTCTTTTAAATTCTTCATTTTACAATTACCGAAATTGTACAGGAAATAATTGAGTCTCGTACACTCCTCAGAAATAGTTGCGCAAAATATCCCTCCGTAGTTTTCATCCATTCTCGTTTTATATTTTAATTTGACCACCTAAATTCCATTAATACTTTCATTTTCCTGAATTGAGGGGAACAGGCTACCCTCTGGCGAGTTTGATAAAAGACAAAAATTGATACAGTGACCCGAATTAATATTCGGACGCTCTAAAAAAGACGATAACTTTTTTAATATTGTACCATACGATTTGAATTTTTTTGCGAAGCTAGTGCAATTAGTTTACTACAGAATGTAGAAAGAAATTTTTTCCAAAATTACAACTTTTTTTATGTGGACCTATATTGAAAATTTAAAAAATACGTTTTGTAGATCTGTGTAAATTATATCCACTGTGAAAGATTCATCGAAGTCGGTTGTTGCGGGAAAAAACGACAGGCCTTGAAAGATGTAAGAATCCTTAGATTTATCAATGTTAGAGAAAATCGTGAAAATCTGCAATGTTTAACACCTTTAAACGTTTGTAGCTCATTGCAACGTCGACCGATTTTGACGAAATTTTCAGAATATGTATAATTGACACCGATTGACAAAACGTATTTTTTAAATTTTTGATACCGGCCCACACACACACACACATACATAAAAAAGTTGAAAAATGCAACTTTTAGGATTTTTTTCTACAATTCCGAATCAATTGCAATTTTCGAAAAAATTTCTTTTCATATCCTGTAGTAAACTAATTGCTCTAGATTTGCAAAAAAGTTCAAATCTACAAATATCTACACTTCCAAAACAGGAATAGATATTGGGATCATGTAAATTCAGTTTAGACTTTAGACGTTGACATAATTGAGAGCGGATATTATATTCAATATTCTCTATTTAATGTTATCTGCCAGATTATTTTTGCTAACGAATTTAATCTGGACGACATCCAGGTTTAATTCATACTGGAGGGACCTTCGGAAACAACTATTTTTGCAAACGTAATTTCGGTGGAGAAACTCTTATGGTGTGCATTTTTCTTATTCATTTTACTTGTATATTAGAATGCACTTTATGTATTTGATTCATTGCCTATTTTATACGTATGTATACATGAAAAAGACATGTAGGTACATACGCTACAAGTAAATAGCGGAATCCTATGCAAAATAAAAAAGTTTTACCTAAATTGCAACAAACTGGAGAGAAACATAAATTTACTTTCTTCCTCAACATGTGTAACAGGTTTCAAATAATATAACGGTACTTCAAAATTTTCCTCACGTTCTACTATTTTAAATTACACCTACTCATTTTTTGTAAAGAAGTCTGCGAGTTTCGTGTAGACTCAGGATATTAATTAATTATCGGATAAAAACCGACAAGGACTGTGTTCGACAATCCGGATAAATGGATGCTACTATTATACAAAAAATGTTCTTCGTCTCTACGGGAACGATTAAAGAATGAACAATTATGAAAATAGTGAAAGAAATCGAGCAATAATAATAGACGAGTCGTTGTGGTTCTAGTGTTAATTGCAGGAATTTTCAACGTCAGCAGAAATATGATTCCGCACGAACGTCTCTCAACCGAGCTAAAAAGAATCCTTCGACATTGAATATTAACTGATGCCACGATATTCGTGCGACAGTCCAGCCTCTGCATCAGGATCAGTCAATCGATCGGCCCGATCATTTTACTACTGCGATCAATGGCGTAGTAAAGCTCCCACAAACCGAGAAGAAAGAAAACTCAACAATCATTACTTTCACGTGATACGCGTCTCTGAAAATAAAAGACTTTCGATTTCAACAAAATTCCGATCGCTTTCCATAGTACCAATCAAACGCCACGGGCATTATTTCCCAAGGTTTCATTACAAATAATGATCGTAATAATAACAAACATCCTTATTACACCTCGTAAAAACGAAAACAAACAACGGCCGGAGAAGAAAATCGATTGTGATGCGGCTTGATGAGAATTCTCCATGAACGATTAAAGTATCGATGGGGAAAAGAAGCAAATACGGCGAGTTACGTGTGAAGCGGCTCCGAAACGAAAAGAATAGCGATCTCTATCCTATTCTACTGTGCAAACACAAAAAAGGAAAAAGTAAAAGTAAATTATGTGTTGTAAAGACTGGGTTGGGCGCAGCGGTATTTACGCTTGGTTTAATTGCGCGATATAATTGAGACGTGTAATTAGAGAGGAAGTTTAACGATATCAGGAAGGATTAAGAAGTCAATAATTGTCCAGGGGAATCCCCTTTTCAATATTGCCGAAGGTTTACGATCTATATTTAGGAAACTCCCGATATCTGAAGGGACTCCTTATCGGCACCGATCGAAAACTGTCTACGTTGATGATAGGTCGCAGATACGCTGCCACGGTATGAAGAAAAAGAGGAAGAAGGAGGCATTGGCCAGCATATATGACCACTCACTGGAAACGCAATTTACACTAGGCGTTGCCCGAGGTTGCCTCGTTACGTTGCAGCACGGGTATCGTGCTGCTAGGATTTCCAAGTCGATCGTCGCTAATTGGTGCTGTGCCGATCGCCTTGCGGTTCGTCTGTTCTTCTACGGAACAATTTCAGGTGCGGAGGATCGCGAGAAGTCCGGTTCCGTTTCTGTTCAGCCGTGACGGAAACGGATCTCTGGCGAACTCCTAGTGACATATTTTTCGACGATTTCGCCAGTTTTTCCAGACCACTTTGGAGGGCACGCAAGAAACTAGGGGTCCGAGTAAACAGTTATCTGCCGTTTTTAAAATAATTCTGCTCGGACTTTTCTTATAGATAGCCTCGTAATTGATGGTACGCGCTTTAACCCTTCCGTTGGCAACCGGGTATCCATTTACTGCATTTCTTTCAATTTTTTTAATGCTCCTTTGAACATGCAAAACTGCTCTGAATTTTTTGTTTGATATTATTATATTGATTTATAGTCTGGAAATAAGAAATTGTGCAAAAAATTTTGAAAACCAACGTTTTTAAATTGTTTATACGTTTCGGTTGGCAATGAGAATTTTGGAAAAATTGCGTTTAGTCGACGAGTATACGTGAATGCACATACATATTGTATGTATTTGAAATTTATTCATTAGCAACGTTGAAAGAAATTTTTATTTGTATAATTGCATTTCTTTCAATTTTTTTAATGCTCCTCTGAACATGTTGCAAAACTGCTCTGAATTCTTTGTTTGATATTATTATATTGATTTATAGTCTGGAAATAAGAAATTGTGCAAAAAATTTTGAATACCAACGTTTTTAAATTGTTTATGCGTTTTGGTTGGCAATGACAATTTTGGAAAAATTGCGTTTAATCGACGAGTATACGCGAATGCACATACATATTGCATGTATTTGAAATTTATTCATTAGCAACGTTGAAAGAAATTGTTATTTATACGTTATTTGTAAAGATTTATTTTTATGTTATTAATTCATGATTTATTTTATTTATTTGTACAGTTAGTATGACAGCGTTTGAAAAATTGCTAACGGCTAAAATTTTTCATACGTAAAAAAAACTGTTTTTCACGATTATCTGATTTGAAAGTTAGAACGTTTTCGAAAATTAGCTAGGGGAACCGATTTCTATCAGTAGAAATAATTTGAAATTTTTTAATGAGTATGAAAGCTTGAAAGTCAATATAAATGCTCATTCAACCTGGATATTTAATAATAATTTGAGATAGCAATCACAACTTATTACTCATGACACAGTGATTCAGCTTAAAAAAATTAAATTTTTGTTATGAGATGTACGATTTTTACTGTAACTCACTGTAAATCTTTTCAATATTTAAATTAACTCGTCAAAAAATGTTTATTTTTGGTGTAACTGGAATCGTATGATAGGATTTATGAAATATTAAATTCATAAATGCATTAAATTACTAGACTTTATGCATTTATAGCAAAATTGAGTAGATGAAATTCAATATTGTTTAAAAATGTTAAAAATTGAAGATGTAAATATATGATTTCTCTAAAATTCAATGTAATTTCTATTTTTTGCAATCGATACAGACAATTTTTATTTTGCATAAAGTTCCGCGGTCTGCCGATTATATTTTATTGTAGTGTATTCGAATTTTACCAGAATATTTAACGGATTTAGTATTTACAACCACGATTTATTATTCTTCGAAGAGCTCTTCACACTATTCTAAAATTACTGTCCAGTCAACGCGGAACGTATTTGGACAATAAAAAGCAGGAATCACAGTAACCGCATGAGTTTTCTAAGCAGACGGCTGTACGTTAGGGTAAAAGGTATTCGAAAGGTGCAAAACCGGTAACAAATTGTTGTTCGCCTCTTTTGTCACAAGCGAAGTGACGACATCGTACACGAAGCTTGACGACACACACAATAGCCAGCCCTAACCGGAAGAAGTCGGCGTCTTCGGAGGTTTCAAGTGATGCTTCTAGATGCAAATCCCGCGGATCTCGCATAATAATAGTCAATTACACTACCATTCTCGTTTCTCATCTGTGCGATTCTCTGGTGGGAAAATCGCGAATTCAATCAATTTTCTTGTGCCCACATTAATTTTCACAAACTGGTCTCGATCTTCCTGAATACATCTCGTTTATATTTACAGAAATATCCGAACCAGGTGGAAAATGAATACTTCAATCCTGAACGGGCTCTTCCCGGGTAGTTAAATAAATCTTATTAATGGACGAGCGTAAACGTGAATCCCCGTTCTGAATTGCAAATTCTTAATCTACCTTGCGCCATTCATCACCAAAAGAAAGTTTCCGGCCAACTTCCCGGCGAATAATTCGAACGCGATATCTTATAAGCGTTTTCACCGAGCACCTGTTTAACATCACTACTGATTTCGTAATTTATCACGGACGCATCATCCTCGACGCTACCGTAATCAATTTTCTATGCCGGCGCCGAAAAAATAATGTCACGCGTAATGGATACCGATCCGATCTACCGCAAACCCCTGACCAATTAAATCAGATTCAACCGCTGTTCATAAATCACTGAATTAGACAGTCACCTAGAAGTAATATACAAACGAATCCGCATAACCTACACCGGTGGCTATTCTTCCTTCATAAATCATCGCTTCATTTATTCGAAGATGAAGAAAAAACGCGGACGACTATCTAGAACCAGTTAGCAACTGTGATTGCGTTGTTCTCCATATCATTATAATTGTTACAGTCGTTAATATTATTCTTATAATGATTAACAATCGAGTCCATACCCTTTCTTAACTGGTCGTTTCTTAATTTCATGCATAGATCTGGCAATAAAGTGTATAGTTAATAAGAAATCTTGGATACGCTGCTGTTCTCAAAGTATGTCAACTGCACTTCGTTGGATATTTAAAATTTCTTCTGGGTCAGAAGTGACCTACATCCACATTGTTAAAGTGCAAGAGTATACGCAAATTCCTGTTTTTATATTATTCCTATTTTACATTTTACGATATTTGATAAAAGTCACAGAAAGAGAAGATTTTTCATGATAAAAATAAAATAGTTTTCATGATAAAAATAAAATTTGGAATTTCGAAACGAATTTTATAGTATCTTACCCAGCAATACAGAACTCGAAGGGGAATGTTAACATAAAAAAACTATTAATTTCATTTAAAAAAATACGAAAAATATTACAAATTTTCTTAGACGAACGAATCCAATAAAAAATATTTCAAAGTTATCAATAGACTACAGATTGCATGCAAAATAAAAATTGTCTGCATTGTTTTCAAGAGACAAGAGTCAAATAAAATTATTTTGCTTGCTCTAAAAAAATGTTGAAGTTTGAAATAAAATACAGACATCTTAATTTTGTGTAATCCCATCACTGTTTTAAATTTTACCTATTCCATTTTGTCATAAATACATAAAATCGTTCGTTAATATTTTTGTTAGTAGAATACAAGAAGAATTTAATTAACCTGTTAAGAAATTTCATAAAAATTAGGTAGCAACGATTCTCTTAAACTCGCGCACTGAAGGATTAAACTTACACAAAAGCATCAAGGATAGAGAATGTAAAGCTCTCCAGCTGCACAAGTAAATCTGGGAACTGTGATACAAACGCAATAAAGATCTGAAAGAGCAGGGTTTGCCGCAAACAGCGGTCCCGGTGAGTGTTTCTCCTTCAATAGAGCATCGTTTACGATTCCGAATACCGTTCCGCGATTTACGATGCAATTCGCGGCCAGTATTATATACCAGTCGCATCTTTGCATTCCATTACGACTGGAGACAAAGGAAAAAGGAATTCCTGCCGGCGACGAGGGAGGGAAATGTCGATGCGTTCTGTCGCGGCCCTACTAGCGCACAGTGGTCCCAAATCAGGATTGAACAGTTCGGAATTAATACAAGCAACTAACTTCAAAGTTTACAGGAAGTATCGTTAGGGACGTCCTAAGTGTTTGTTGACACTATAACAACCGAAGGTTAACTTTCACTCACGGGATCAAAAATTTCCAACTTTTCTGAATGTAATATTATAGAATTCGATCAAAAAATTATGAAACTTTAAATCCTAGTGCGAGGAATCCAAGACCTAATCCAGACCTACAGTAAGTGTACAAAGTATTCGTACACCTTTTAAAATAGAATAATTTTTTTATATTTGTACCTAACGACCTGATTTTTTATAATCAATTAGAAGCATTTACGAAATTATACTACGAACATACATACGAACGATACATACAAAAATAGAAAGCCATTTTTAAAACTTTTTTATTTGGGTCCTCAATGAAAATTTAAAACATATGTTTTGTAGATCTATGTTAGTTATGCACATGCTGAAAATTTCGTCGAAATCGATCGACGCAGGAAAAAACGACACGCATCGAAATATGTACGATTCCGTGGATTTGTAATCTTTTTACATATCATTTCGTAAACCAATGCTTCTAATTGATTATAAAAAATCAGGTCGTTTGTTACAATTATAAAAAAGTTATTCTATTTTAAAAGGTGTACGAATACTTTCTACACCCACTGTATGTCTGGAAACCAATATGGCAGCGTTTTAAACTCTCAAAAGTGCTTGAAATCGAGCAACATTATTCATGCATCAACTTTTAAACGAGTGAATTCTGCACCCTGAAACTTGGATTCCGCACACTAGAATTTAAAATTGTATCACTTTTTCGTCAAATTGTATATTACATTCAGAAAAGTTGAAAAGTTTTGGTCCCCCGTGCGAAAGTTCAGCCCAACCGAGCACTAAAGTGACTAATTTGTATCGCCTTTGCAAAATGACAAGACCGCATTTATCACGGCACGATTATTTTTTGAAAGTACGTTTCGACAAAAGCGAAATTTTCATTCGTAAAAATGTTCGTCCCGGCTTCGTTAAGATTTTATTAACCAAATTCACGGACCAATCAGGGCGCGGCCACGATGTACGAGGAGAGCCCGGTTCGGCGGCAGGTTCCACTGAGCGTAGCGTTGTTCTCGCGCCGCGTTGAAACAGTGAACAAGATAAAAAAACAAAAATTTATTTAATTAGAACTCACTTATTCTCACTCGGTGACGAACTGCACAGTTGACTTCGGGTATACGGCAGTAGAAACACACACATATTAACAACCGCGAGCTTCGAATTGACACGTTACTAGAGATGTTCTCTCTATCGCGGTTCGAACGACACTGCTTTTACGTATGATTTTGCTGAAGAGATTAGGAATGCTAACAGCGTTAGTTCATAATGCCCTTCTTAAAGGGCCCCTAGACGATCAATAATATTGTTAATACGTCTATCAATAATATTATACGTATATAGTTAGCTCCAATATTATTGTCAACCTACATTAACAATATTATTGCTCGTCTAGGGGCCCCTTAATGCCCTACCTAAACAGTTCCGGAAAATCTCGCGTAAAGTCAGTGTTGTTCGAAGCGCGATAGAGAGAACATCTCTAGTGACGTGACAATTCGAAGCTCGCGATTGCTGTATACCACTAAGCTGTGCAGTGCGTTGACCTGACCGTAGTCACTGCACTGTACCTGAAGTCAGCTGTGCAGTTCGTCTCCGAATGGCCCAGTGACACACATTTCGAAGCAGCAACTGGATTTCCGACTGAATAAGTGAGTTCTAATTGAATCAATTTCTGCTCCTTCTCTTGTTCACTGTTTCACCGCGGCGCGACGCCAACGCTACGCTCAGTGGTACCTGCCACCGACCCGCGCTCTGATCGATCCGTGTTTTTCGTTAATAAATCTTTAACAAAGCCGAGGAGGACAATCTTGCAAAGGAAAATGTTATTTCAAATGATCTCGGGAACTGCTCCTTTTACGATTGTACATTTTTGGGACACTGTATACACTGGTAAAAGGGACGATTCCCGAGATTATTTGAAATTACATTTTCCTTTGCAAAAATGTATATTTTCGGGGTACTGTATGCACTCCCAATCTCCCCAACTTCCTTCTACACTCCTTAGGAGAATGGTGATCCACAAGTTGCTCAGGCGTGGAATAAAATGACGTGTGATAGATACCTTCGAGGAACAATCGTAACATCCTTGTGTCTCTCGTTCCACGGGTGCAGGACTCGCACGCTCAACGAGCGATCCTGAATTTGTAAACACTTCGCGCGAGTGCAGGTGCATCGGTGCAAGCGCCAGGAAAACTCGGATCTCACCTGGTTTCTCCTGTCCGTAAAAAATCGTCTGTCACACCGCGCCGGTATAATTACGCGACGAGGAAAGGCGCGATCGAACCGGTTGGGGTCCCCGCAGAAGAAGAAAGTTTGTGTCCTCTCTCCTTCTCTCTCTACTTGGTTACTCAAACGCATCGAACAAGTGCATTGTTGCGCCGAAGACTGTTGTCCTACCGACCGATTTCGTAACTTGAAATGTTTGTTGGTTCTGCAACGACACGCACGGTATTGAACAGCATTCTTCGCTGTCAGCGACGACAATTCTAAATGGCCGACTGCATAATAATAATCATTATCCGGTTCTGCGCACACTGTTGTTAGACTTGAAAGGGAATAGAAGGATGTTTGTAAATGAAATTGCACAAGGTAGTGAGAAGAATTGTGGCGTAGATAAGTGAAATTGAATGTTTCAACGACTTGCTGTCAATCCATATGCTTCTCTTCCCAGATACAACAATTAAAGTTTCTTTCTACTTATTGTTAGTAATTCCATATAAGAAAAAAAGTTTATATTTATTGTGTGCTTGAAATGGATAACTTCAATTTTAAATAGCAGATAGTTTAAAAGAATTGAAAAGTACGGATACATTATGTTCGATCTGCTCAAATTTTTAACACATTATCGTTTAATAAACCTTCCAACAGCAAAAACAATTTCTATCGGAATTATCATGAAAAAAAAAAGATTTTTAAGCTTCCTTTTGGTACAGCAGAATTATTGAAATTCTTATTAACAGGCTTCTGATACATAAATTGTTGAGGGTAGAAAGTCATTTTCAAGTGACTCTTGTTTCTTGCGAGACCTAACCCAGACAATTTTTATCTTGCATTTATCTTCATGGAAAAAAAAATTGTCTGCATCGATTGCAAGAAATAGAAACTAAATTGAATGTTATTTCTTCCCTTAACGATTTTAATAGAGGAGAAATCATATATTAACATCTTTAATTTGTAAAATTTTTCAACAATTTTGAATTTCATCAACGCCGTCTCATTCATAAATCTTTTTCGGTCCAGAAAGGGTTAACTGTACAAAATTTCTGTACCGAGCACCAGCGAAAGAGATTGCACGGAGAGAAGGAAGCATGAATGAAGCGGATCAGGAACGAGGACTCGGCATGAAACTCCAATTTCGTTTTTTTTTTCGTTGTTTGCGGATCGGATGCACACGGTTGCATGCGTGGCAGGCTTCTCGGATATTCCTCGGACGAGGGAGCCGAAGTCACGCAGTTACGTTCAGACGCGCATCTACTTAGGCTTCTTTCGAGCGATTCCGAGTTCAAGCAACTCGTGTTTACCGGAGGCAACACCTTCGTCTTTCTCTTGTACGAGGTACCAGCATGGAGGCCGGAAGCCGTTTGAATTGCTAATATCCCTGCCAACGATCGCTATCTCCTTCTGACACCCGATGGCTGGCCTAAATTCTCTGCCCGGTGTCCTTCCCGGTCCTGCTGACTCAGAGTCGCCCTTCCTTGCACGCATTTTCGGAACAGATCTGCACACGCTGCTCCTACTCTGGTTTCTATGTACAGTGGTTTTATCTTACCTACCGACGAAGCCTGTATCAACACTTTGTGAATGAAGATATTCTAAAATATTAACCCTTTGCGCTCGGAGCTAATTTAACTCGAAAATTAAACATTTCTTCCTAGCTAGAACAATTCCATCCTATATATGACTTTTTTCATTTTATGAGCATGAAATTGATATAATACCTCATATAATATCTACATGTTTAGTAATTGATTAGATACAACATATTTAATAATGTAAATAATATTTTGAAGAGTCACTCACTTTAAATTAGAATACCTTTTTTAGAAATGAATCAAAGTTTAGATTCCCTCCCAAGGTAGATGGATCAGTTTATTAAATATGTAAGTAAAATTTATGATTTCCTTCATTTTATGGGCATGAAATTGATATAATACCTCACATAATATCTAAATATTTAGTAATTGATTCGATACCAGCATATTTAATAATGTAAACAATATTTTGAAGAGTCACTCACTTTAAATTAGAATACCTTTTTTAGAAATGAATCAAAGTTTAGATTCCCTCCCAAGCTGGATGGATCAGTTTATTAAATATGTAAGGAAAATTTATGATTTCCTTCATTTTATGGGCATGAAATTGATATAGTACCTCGCATAATATCTAAATGTTTAGTAATTGATTAGATACCAACATATTTAATAATGTCAACAATATTTTGAAGAATCACTCACTTTAAATTAGAATACCTTTTTTATAAATGAATTAAAGTTCAGTTTCTCACCCAAGCTAGATGGACCAGTTTATTAAATATGTAATGAAAATTTTGGAAACATTGCGTTTTTTCTTACGAAAGGAATACTAAAAGTTGCTTTCCATAACTTTTTTTATTTGGGCTTGTAACGAAACTTTATAAATGTGTTTGATAGACTCATACTAGTTATGTATCTACTGAAAATCCTATCAAATTTATTAATTGGTTTATGTTTAAATACACTTTAAGATTTATTTGATTGTTTAACCTTCAAGAATAGTAAAAAATTTGTCTCTAATAAGGAATTGTGCCTAAACATATTGTGAAAAGGTTTCTAGCTCTATGTCATTTAGTTTTCCTGAAATACATTTTTAAAAATTCTGTTCTGCGTGATTTTCTGCATGGAAACAGATGAACAAACATCTTTTATCAGATTTTCAATGAAAAATATTTTATGAAAATCTATGTAGAAGGTGTAAGTAGGTTACAAAAGCAATCGCTATTGTGCATCTTGACTTTCCAGTCCGATTTCATTAAATGATTTGCTTTTATTCTGCGGAATTCCGATGGGCGTCAGATAAGCAGACGGTGCAAATCCTTTTAATGGAATTTTATGCTTCTGAATTTAATTAATTAAGCCTGAGCTATGAATTGCGAAGTCTACCTAACAATTTGATCGATATTTTTAGTACTACTTTCACATGTTATTAACATTTCCATGCCCGCAAATAATAGATTACTTCCAAAAAATACTCTCTCATTAAGTTTGATTTTTTAATAGGGCGTTGAATATTCGCTTCAGTCGTATTAAAATTTATATTTTTCTGCTATGAATATTTAATCTTAAACGTAGACTTCCAATTAACTTAAAATTATTTTTGTATCAGATTATTAACTGTGAATTGTGTAGCTCTGATGAGCACGATTTTTAAAGAAATTGCTAGAGGTGCAGAGTTTGATTATGCTCGTATTTATGTTTACCGTTATGCAAAACAATGAAAATATTTGAAAAAAAATGTATTATTTTCAATTCATTAAAACTATTAAGAAAAGAAATCAATTTCTAGGTAGCACCTGTATCTTGTTATTAATACCGGCAATTTTTATTTTGCATAAAAATCCACAGTCTTGTTATCTTTATACAAAATAAAAATTGTCTGCATCGATTGCAAGGAATAGAAGCCAAATAGACTGCTGTTTCCTCCCTTAATAATTTTAATACGTAAGAAATCATATATTGGCATCATGAATTTTCAAAATTTTCCTACAATTTTGAATTTCATCTACTCAGTTTTCTTATAAATGCATAAAGTTCCGCAGTCTAGTAATAACACTTTCGGATTCGCGTTTTCATAAGCGAAAAGGAAATCGCTGTCGCCTGAGGTGTTAAATGAGCCGCTCATTACCAGAAATAAATGCAGTTTTTTGCGCTCGTCAATTAACTTGATTGCATCGGTTACCGGCTCAGACGAGTGTTACACAATTCAGGAAGCATATTTTGTATACGATACACTATTATTAGGGTGTAGGACGCTTGATATAGCGTTAAATGAACCATTAATACCCCGCAACTGCATGTTGAACAGCCGATATTTCTATACAGAGCAGGTAACTCTTTTCCCGTGAGGTGGAGTGCATCCGAATTAACGAACCTTCGTTACCTAAAATCATAATGTAAATTGGAATCCGTTGCAGCGAAACGGGTAATTACGGTATTGTTGTAACGCAGAACTGAATATTGTAATTTTTTCTTGCCAATACAATGTCTCGCAGGAAATTTAGTAATATAGACTGGTTCAGAGAGGTCGTATGCAATAGTTCATAAAATTTCAAAGTACAACAAACAAAACAAAATGGTTTATGGGTTTGACAGGAGATTGAAAAAGTGATAAATCTGTGAGGAATGCTCAAGGACAAAAAGTTGTCGGCTCAAGAACACGGGGAATCAGGAAGTCAGGAATGCAGAGGTGTGGAAATGCAGAATCTCAATTACAATTTACAATTACTTTCTTTACACAGTCCACTATAAAGTTACTTTGAAAGTCCTGGCATTCCAAGCGCTAAAGAAGCTCTATATGTAATAAATTCGATGTAATCAACGTCGCTTCCGAGTAATTCCGATTAATTGTAGTTTTTTCAAAAACTTTTTTCATATCTTGCAGTAATATAATTGCTCCAACTTCTTAAGAAAATCCAAGTCGTATGATCTGATATTAAAAAAGTTATCGTTCCTTTAAGAGTGTACGAATATAACTGTGATACACTGTAGCAGTAAATACCGTAGTAAAAGTTGCTTAATAGTAAAAATAAATATTGCTAAAATAGTAAAACTTGCTTTCCATAATTTTTTTATTTGGTCTAGTAACGAAACTTTATAAATGTGTTTGGTAGACACGTATAAGTTACGTACCTGCTGAAAATTCTATCAAAATTTATTAATTAGTTTTTTATTAAATGCACTTTAAGATTTATTTTATTGTTTAACCTTCAAGTATAGTAAAACATTTGTCTCTAATAAGGAATTGTGTCCAAACATATTGTAAAAAGCTTTGCAGCTCTGTCATTTAGTTTTCTTGAAATACGTTTATAAAAATTATCTTCTGTGTGATTTTATGATAGAAACTCTACAAACTGTACGTCCCATTCAATACCGTAGTAAAAGTTGCTTTAATAGTAAAAACAAATATTGCTAAAATAGTAAAACTTGCTTTCCATAACTTTTTATTTGGTCTAGTATCGAAACTTTGTAAATGTGTTTGGTAGACTTGTATAAGTCATGTACCAGCTTAAAATTCCATCCAAATTTATTAGTTGATTCATGATTAAATGCACTTTAAGATTTATTTTATCGTGGAACCTTCAAGTATAGAAAAAAATTTGTCTCTAATTAGGAATTGTACCCAAAAATATTGTAAATAGCTTTGTAGCTCTATGTTATTTAGTTTTCTTGAAATACGTTTTTAAAAATGATCATGTATGTGATTTTATGATAGAAACTCTACAAACTGTACGTTCCATTCAATACCGTAGCTTCGAGCAATGAAACATCAGATAAGTTTCCAACAAGAAGGCTTGCCATCTAGGAAATGCAAGTATTTGGCATCCGCGTGTCATGTCCACAGTACATGGACGCGTAACGCGTCAGGGGAAAAGGGAGTTGCGAAAGAGAGAACGTCAGAAATGGAAAATGCGACTCCGGATCGCGAAACAGGGGAGAGTTTTCTAAGAGCCGACTGGTATTTCTAGTCACGACATGCGCCTTTTACAGTGCACAATCATGTCGGTGGAAAAGATTTCGCCTGGATCGCGTTCTTTTCGCCGTGTTCGTATCCAACCTGCGTGAAAAAAGGTTCGGAGACAAACGGAACTGGTTAGGAAAATGTTTTGCGGGAAAAACTGCGGTCGAGAAAGTGTTGAAATTGCTTCGCCAAGAACTGAAATCAAATTGCATCCAGTTTATCCGCCGTGTCCCTCCCTTAGCGGTTAATTCGAGGAAGATTTCTCTCTCGTTGTCGGATTCCACTTTCCATGCTGATTATTGCACAGTTTCCGAGGTTAATTTTTTGCGGAAAATTCGGAGAATTTACGTAGGTTCTTAATGCAATTCAAAGTACTTCGTAATTCTAGTTATTCGCCAGAGTTCTCATAAGTGATGTCGTTTCTTAGAGACTTATAGCTAGACTACGGATTTCATGGATTTATAAGGAAAATGAGTAGGTGGAACATAAAATACGAGAAAAATAGAAAGCATTTAATAGTGTTGATATATTTTCATCAGCTTATTAAAATTAATAAAGAAAGAAACAAATTTTTATTTGATTCCGGTACCTTTTAATTAATAAATGAAATTTTTATCTTGCATAAATGTCCGTAGGCAACTTGTAAATAACCTCCGGATAATCATTATTTATCTAATATAATAGTATATCCATATTTATAAAATCTTTACTGTTTGAAATTTTATAACACATTTTATCCTATTTAAAATTTAATACGAATTAACTTCGTAATAAGTAGACTGAAGAGTTTATGCATTTATGACAAAAATGAAAAGGTGCAATGTAAAACAGTAAAAATATATGAATTTAAAAATACTGTCATATTATTTTCAACCTATTAAACATATTAAAAAAAGAAAATAAATTTTAGTAGATTGCAATGTGGATAGAAAATTTGTATTTTGCATAAAGATCCGCTGTCTAATAATAAGCAATCTTCACGTTATTAAAATTAATTGGCTAGCTAATTTTCTTCAAAGATAGCAAAATTTATTCAATCTGAAAAATACACATCATTTATCGGTACCTATGATCCAAGACCTCTATGCTCTCTAAATTTGCAATTTCATAGACTATTCTTCGAAGAATCGGAATAAATCAAATTTTATTTATTAAACATTGAAGATTGAAAGCATTCCTAATTCTAAGAATACGTAAGAGTATTAACTATCGCGCGTTTCATTCAAAATGATAAAGTAAAATGTTCGACGTGCACATAAAATTTCCATAGAATAGCAGACTCATTTTTAAGCTGCGCAAATAGTGTTGAAGATTCATAATTGCCCTCTCACATAATGGCTGCTAATTAAACATGCTTTTAATTGAACCTCTGTTAGAACGTTAAAGTGCAATCTGAATAGCTTCGAAAGAGTTTCGGATTTGCTGTGTGTATATTATCCGGAGGACGGCATAATAACTAACGAGCTCTCTGTCTCATCGCGATTGCTAAATCATCAATGATTTCATCGGGTCTAAGTAGAGAAAGATCGAGGTCGCAGGTTCGGCCACGTAGAAACCCGTGGGAACCCGTTTCTTGGAAGTTCGTGTGTGTGTCTGTGGATCTTCGTTACTTCCGGCGGAAAGGGGCGACAACGGTTCGCGTTCCAGTAAAAATTTTGGTCTCTGTTAGTCGCTGATTACATCTTTCGCCTTCCATAAACACCTGGCGTATTCTCCTTTTAATTACAGAGCTGTTATTATAGCGACGACGAAAATTGCACAATCAAAAACACCGCGAATTACAATGATTGACGTGAAATGCTGCATTTACCTTCAGATTTAGCTGATAATTCGAACGTTTAAAATTACATTTGTTTCTTACACCTCACACGTTTTGTATATTTCATGTACAAGACGTGAAATATAAATACATTAATTTTGGTTCCAAATAGAAACATGTTTCTTAATTGTTTGTAACTAACAATAAGTTGTGGGTTATGTGCATTTATGACAAAACTGAGCGAGATACTTTTAATTTATTTCTTAGACAATATACATATTGCTTCCTATTAATATTAAGCAATATTTTACTTCAACGTGTACGATGTCATAAGAAAAGCACGACGGGTCTGTGACGTCTTTCTACAGGGTGTAAAGAAATATTTGGTCTTGGCTGCCAAAATTGTCCCTGACCTTGAATTTCAAGGTAAAATATTTTTTTATTGAATTCTATTCTGCTTTTTGTCGAATTTTTACTGTTTTAATTTTCTTTAAGTTATTATTTTACTAGTTTTATACAATATATCAACAATAGCACTACGTGAGAAAAGCACGACGAGTCTGTGACGTCTTTGTACAGGGTGTAAAGAAATATTTGGTCTTGGCTGCCAAAATTGTCCCTGACCTTGAATTTCAAGGTAAAATATTTTTTTATTGAATTCTATTCTGCTTTTTGTCGAATTTTTACTGTTTTAATGTTCTTTAAGTTATTATTTTACTAGTGTTATACAATATATCAACAATAGCACTACGTGAGAAAAGCACGACGAGTCTGTGACGTCTTTGTACAGAGTGTAAAGAAATATTTGGTCTTGGCTGCCAAAATTGTCCCTGACCTTGAATTTCAAGGTAAAATATTTTTTTATTGAATTCTATTCTGCTTTTTGTCGAATTTTTACTGTTTTAATTTTCTTTAAGTTATTATTTTACTAGTTTTATACAACATATCAACAATAGCGCTACGCGAGGAAAGCTCGAGAAAGTAAGAAGGGTATAAAAATGCATTTTTACTTAATTCTTGCAATTGGTAGAAACGCATAAAAATTCGCAGACTGTTTGTAATAGCCAAAGAGAGCAGTAAAAATTCAATAAACATTGACTGGAGTGTTCAACGAAATAAAGCATGGGTTTCGGAAAGTATGTGTCTGCAGAAGCACGCTTGCGTCGACCACAACTCTCGGAAACAATGGGAAACGAAGCTATACTTCCGCGATCGGGCTTCACGATGACGCCGAAGTATTATGGGGTTCTTTTCAGGGTCCGAGTGTAATCGTTCGTTTCCGTTAACGACAGGTGCGGTCGCTGTTACACGTACACGCATGAATCACGCGTCTTTTTCTCTGTAGGTTCTCCTTTTTTTCACGTGGCGTCGATCGGGAATGTTAAATTGTGGACTGGTCGGTCGAGGTTCGACGAATTCGTACGGTTCGAGAAGAGAGCTTTAACTCGGACAGGATTCCTTCGGCTCGATCTTTACAAGTCACTGTTCTAATTGGATCTTTAGAAAGTTCTGATTCTCTGCTTACATATTAAGCGTGGCAGATCGAGCCGCGCGTTATGCTTCGGAATATCGCCGAATGGTTTTCTTCATTTGGAAAATAAAATCGAGGGAATCGGGCAGGTTGAGAGAGAAACGACGTGTTAATTACAGGTGGAGTTAAGCATCTGTGCGTACGTTTCTCGTTAAATAGTAAGTAAAATTGCACACGCGTGTCCTGCGGCGCGAATTGCTTTCTCGAATAGAAATTTTTATTTTTGCTCAAGGCGCACCCGATCGACGCGAAGAAACCGCGATTTTTCGCTGTGAACTACTATCACTTCCGACTTTTTCCTGCCCCTTCCGGTTCTGATTTCTATTTCACTGCGAACCACTTTGAAAACGTTGTTCTCGGTAACGTTCTCTCTCAACGTGCTCACTGCTTTTAAAGGGAAAGGTAATAGGTGAAGAAAGCAAAGTGTGCTGTTTCAACGTAATTCGCAAGTCGCAAGTATTAGGAGAGGGCAGACAGTACTGCAGACTTCGGGTCGCTGATTTGTCAGCTCTCGAGGAAAATTAAAAAATAGCTTACGATCCGCTTTCTCTGTTTTCTTGTAACAATTAATGGAGAAGTCATTGCAGGTTCTGATGCTTTTTAAAAATCGTCAATATTTGAAATTACTGAAAGTCGAGTAAAAACATATCTAGAACGATACAAGCTGTGATTGACTCATACGTGTAATGAAAAAAGTTATTAAATAATCCAGGCTTTCTCTGATCTATTACAGAAGTTAATGTCGAAATTATTGAGAACGCGATAGTTTAGAAAACACGTGTTACCTTTTAAATTGCTTCTTGAAAGTCAAACAAGAATATATCTACAAGTTGTAATTCATGGGTTGATAAGTGTAATAAAAACTATATTTTCTCTGCTTCGTTATAAAAGTTAATATAAAAATTCTCCAATAGTCGAGATCGCTTTTTTAACCGACTTTGAAAAAGGAGGAGGTTAAGTAATTTATATGAATAGACGCCAACTGTTAATAAAATTGATTAAAATAAAATATTAAATACATACCATATTAAATACAATACAATCTTTTCTTCAATAAAATCCTTAAATTCTTCTACATGCTTTTACATATTAATGTATCTTCTCTTCCCACCTACTGATCTCCAAGTCCTCCATATTCCAATGAAATCATAATCAGCAACATCTGTTATTTATAAAATTTTCACTTTTGCGTCGCCTCCGAAAAGATTGTATTGTGTTTAATATGGTATTTAATATTTTATTACCACTTGGTGTGTATTCATATAAATTAAATGGAAATTATTTTATACTTTTTAGTGCATTTTTGTTTTCATATTAACAGTTCGTGTGTATTCACATAAATGAAATGGAAATTATTTCATACTTTTTAGTGCGCTTTGAAGTCGGTTTAATTTCCTTTTATAAAATTTTCGAAAGTCGAATTGGAATTCAGATGTAAAATAACAATACAGACGTTCCGCGTCTTGATTAGATCGCCATCTCGAAGTGATTTGGATCTAGGCGAAAAGAATGACTTCTTTATCTGAGCAATTAATTTACTTCCAAGTAGATTAATTCGCTTCCTGCAGCTTCTCTCGGTTTCTCTTTCTTTTCATAATGCGCGCTCAGTGCCGAGAGCACAGCCATTAGCCAGCTGTCGC
The DNA here is from genome assembly GCA_028455805.1 of Lasioglossum figueresi. Taxonomy (NCBI): domain Eukaryota; kingdom Metazoa; phylum Arthropoda; class Insecta; order Hymenoptera; family Halictidae; genus Lasioglossum; species Lasioglossum figueresi. The sequence continues at coordinate 5,595,294 of CM052196.1, read as the reverse complement.
CAATGAGAACTTATGGCAACCCTCTGTCGCGATTTCTGCGTCTGCAACTTTATCGTCCAGCACACCCCTTCAATTTCAACGTACACGACTCGTCGTGCAAGCAATCATGTTTCACAATGTAGAGAATATGAAAAACAATTTTTGATGATAATCGAATTAGCGAGTGGAGGTTAATCGAGTGTAATAGTAGCTGTTGCTGTGGTGCGAAATTAAATTCACTGCGAAAAGTACTATGCGTTTAAAAAACTACCATCACTATGCTTCATAAAAATCCTAAAATGTAATAATTTTATAAATTACTGTAAAAAGGGGGCATTATTTTCTTCTTAAAAATCACTCGAACTTCTCAAAACATAAATTATCGTACTAATTAAAAACTTTAGGGACGGGCATTGTTGTTTTATCAAAGTCACTCTCCTTCTTATCATCTTAAAAATAAAAAATACTAATTAAGATCTTTAAAAGGGGGCATTATCTTTTTCTTAAAAATCACTCTTCTTGATATATAAAATAATATAAAGGGGGCATAGTTTTCTTATAAAAAAATCACGTTAACGCGTTCTCCAATGGCTGAATATTGACTGCAATAAAATGGAAATGTCATTTCAATTCGAAGGGAATCGATAACATTGTATTTAGAAAACATAAGGGGTCAAGATCTTTAGAAAAGAAATACTGGTTTCTTCGTAAATAGTTTCTCGAATCAGAATGCTAAAGAAATAGAATATTCTGACAGAAAAATTCAGAGTAAGGAGAATTAGTTTTCTTCGGATAGATACACGAAAACACATTAATCACAGACGTTCAATGCAATCAGCCAGAACCACGATTAGAACCGCGAGAGCTATAAATATAATCGGTGGCTCGTGTAAGTACGTGACTTTCCGCTCCGAATCGAATAAAATCGGCGGTGTTTAATGAAACAGGACGACCAGGAAATTTTCACTTGTCTGTTACGAAATGAATGAGCACAGCGGCTGCAGCAACTCGTTGGAACTTTTCTATTCCACATTCCTTGTTTTATAATGCGCATACCAACACGGTGCATTTCTCATTGGCGCTCGATGAGAACGCGCCTCGATGGTCAACGAACGATTAAGTCTTGCGGCCTATTGTGCGCACGGAATCGTAAGATGCTGGAGCACCTCGGGAAATATCTATTGTTCGAGTGGCTTAGTATCAAAAGCACGCGCGAAATCTCCCCGGTTTGTAATACTAAAACATTTCCGCTCGTTCTTCCACAAACTATCAACAACGCGCCATAATTTACAGCAATAATTAAGGGAGTAGACTCCTTTTTCCAGGATTGCAAGATTGCTGGATTCGCGTTCTCATTTCTCGATAATACAAAAATGAGGTTTTTCAGTAGTCAAGAACGCTAGATAAAAGATCGATCTACGGCGCTATCGCCCTCAAAAGTCCTATTTTTTTGTTTATGAGGCGTAATTTGCATTATTCGCCAGCATGTAGCTGTCGCAGCTACATGAAAATAGCTACATGCGCAGTTCTATGCTTTCGAATAATGCAAATTACGCCTTGTAAACGAAAAAATAGGACTTGTCTCCATGATTGCAAGGGTGCGGGATTCGCGTTCTCATTTCTCGATAATACAAAAATGGGGTTCTTCAGTAGTTAAAAACGTTAGATAAAAGATCGATCTAGAGCGCTATCGCCCTCAAAAGTACTATTTTTTCCTTTACAAGACGTAATTTGCATTATTCAGAAACATACAACTGCGCATGTAGCTATTTTCATAAAGCTGCGACAGCTACATGCTGGCGAATAATACAAATTACGTCTCATAACTACTAGCGCGCATTTTATGCATTTTAGCAGAGAAATGGGTAGTCGAAACAAAATACTGAGGGCGTCAGAAAAATTAACGAATAGTTTAACGCTATTTTCCACGTATTAAAATCGTTAAGTGAAGAAATATATTTTGATGTAGTCTTAGCTTCCTGCAGATAATTTTAACTTAACGTAAAGACGCAGTCTACTTATCCTGAAATTGTAAATTTATTAAATTATTATCTTGAATTCTAAAAGTATAATACATGAAATTTTCCCATTAAAATTTAAAATCTAAATTCACAGTGTGTTTGAAGATTGAATACCGATAAGTACGAGCTGTTTATCTTCATTAAACGGAGCATGATCAGAGTACCTGAGACTTTGTTGCCGGGCATTGTATGCAACAGTAACTGTAATTAAACAATCGGAAACTGTTCAGGATGCAGTAATTCGGGATACCGTGTGGCAGCTGTGTACGCAAATCGTGCATCCACCAGACAGTCAAGTGGGAACATTCTTGTAGGGGTCTAATGTAATTAAGACACCTGAGGCCTCGTTGTTATGTCATAAGCTTCACTGACCTATGTTAATTGGCCTTTAAGCCGGCTCCTTCCGTCGACTGTTAAACACTCGACTAGTTCGCGCGCACGCAGCTCGCATTCGAAATTACGAACTGTACATCCAGCGACGCACTGTCATACCAATTCAGGAAATTAAATGCTAAAGGATGCAGCCGTGTGCAGCCTGGCTTCACCGTAAACGAGCAATTTATTTTAATTACAGGCTCCGCCGCTGGAACTGTGCTGATTGGTCCGGGCATTAATTGTTTATCGACATTGCTTCGGACGTTCGCTCAAAATTTAATCATTGAAACGACCAGTAGTCACGTCGTAAACAACAAACATTTATTTTAGCGTAGTTGAAAATGAAAAAATTCCAGATTTTTCTAGCATACTTTAAAAATAAAAATTAAATATTTTTAAAGTCTCACACAAACGAATGCTCTTTAAGAATAGTATAAAATTGGATTTTATATTTGTACTCTTTACACACTTTTATATTTGTACTTTATAATTTCGATGATAATTATTGTCATTTTGTCTAAAGTTTTCATTATATACAGGCTGTCCCAAAAAGGTTGTACTTACTTGAAAGAGGTGATTCCTGAAATAATTTAAAATCATTTTTCTTTTGAGAAAATGTTCTTGAATCAGCCCTTTCAAGGAACAATATTTTGAGGACAACCTGTATTTTATACTTTAACCGCTTGTTAACCAGTTAGTGCTACTTTGTTATCAGTGAAGTTCTACATAAGACAGTTTATATTTAATGCATAGTCTAGAGGCTACAAAACAAAAAGATTGTACGTTCGATTTAAAAGAAATAAATTACTTTACTGTGAAGACGCTACAAGGCAGCTTCTAATCAATAAACCGACAATAATTAATTATTATCAGGACATTTGCATACATGATTGAGATTGCTCCATACCATAAAACACATTAAGGAATTCTCGTACCAATTCAAGAAGCATAACACACTTCCCAGCAATCATTTCCATCCCCATTCATTCGCTCGATCACAACTGTCAAACAATTTCCCAGCAGTCCGTGTAACAACTGAATTTCTGTGACGAAATTACTCGTCGTCGTTCTCCGTTGCCGCCGGTAATGTTCCCAATCTAAATACCTGGACAACCCTGTTTATTAAGGTCGCTCGCCTCGAAAGTTTCACTCGGTTATCTAGTCGAGCCTAACTCGGGACACCGGGGAAACGTTTTTAGTCTACATTCCCCATTTCATTATGTGCATTCCGAACGGCGCGTAACGAAACATGAAGAAGCAGACGTCAGAATAGGGAGTGAGAGAGAAAGAGAGAGGTTGTGCGAAGTCATTGGCACCGTGACGGTTCCGATGTGTGGAATCGCTACGGGAATGGGATACTTCGACGCTCCTCGGATCAATCGCAGCATATTTTAATAAATTCTATTCCCAGCGTCCGTGGAAACTTGAGCATCGAGCTGTCCGACATCGAAGAACATGAAGTTAAAGTGGCTGGAAAATAACTGAAATTTTAAACAATGCTATGCAGAAGACCCCGATTCCGTCCGAAGACTTCGCGGTGCTACCGAAATGTTGGGGAACGCGAACACCATTTTCTTATCTTTCTTGGACAATCGTTAGAATCTTACTTTCGAAATTGGTTAGCGTCTTCAGTTCAATTATAATATATTTAATCAATTTAATTTAATTAATCCCCGAATTATTATGTTTCTATTAGGTCAAATTTATATTCTGTAAAAAGAACGGGTCTAGCAATTTTGATTGGCATCGTGTGTGCGAAACAATGTTGTTAAGTTGAAAGATAATCCCCCAAAATTTTAAGTCGCACCCCTCATTTGAGGATAATATGAGGGTCAACACTAACACAAACTTTATCATTTTTTTCTCGGTTGTTAAAATACTCGACTTACCTCCTGCATTTCATATATGTTTTCACAAATTTCAGCAAATTATTGAGGGTAGAAAATAAAATTAATTCGTGCTTAGGGGTAGGGGTTACAAGGTTTGAGTGACACTTACCAAAAAATTCTAGAACAATGTTCTGTTACCTATCTAACGTATATGAAAGTTTCAGGATGATCGGATAGAATAACCCTCATCCCCTCATCACCATATCGTCACCATTCATTTAGAGGTTAGGCGTTCGTCTTTTAGGCGAAGTTTACACGCTCTGTAAACATACAACAAAAGAATTTTAAGTTTTAATATTCAAGGGTTTTGATACATGGTTATTTTAGATTATATTGGCACAGTTAGTTTTCGTTTATTTGAAAGTTAATTTTGTCCAGCTAAAAAGGCCATTCGTCACACTGTGCGTCGGCGTAAACCTGTTAACCGATTTTATTTTAAAATGGGCCTAACGTACTGTTTGGGGGCCTACCCAATTTCCCCAAATACCAAACATTTTTTTATAATTTATTTTTTCTTAAATGTTTAACCCTTTGTAGTCTAAAATAATTGATTTTTTTTCATTTTATGGATATGAGATTCATATAATACCTCACACAATACTTGAATGGTTAGTAATTAAAGAGATACCGACATATTTAGTAATGTAAACAATTTTTGAATAATGATACAGCAATTTTTAGTGATGCCTCGAAGTCACTACTCGACTGCTAAGGGTTAATTTAAATTGTTTTAATTTTTTTGATCGCGTAGGAGGTCCTGAGTAATAATTAGAAATGATACAGCAATTTTTAGAGGTGCCTCGAAGTCACTACTCGACTGCTAAGGGTTAATTTAAATTGTTTCAATTTTTTTGACCTCGAAGGGGGCCCTGAGCTGCAGCCCATAAAGCCGATGTCTAAATCCATCGGTGAATGGGCCTCATATTAGGATAGTTTACTTCGAAGATAGAGTTTCGGCTAGCTATTCGCAAAATGGCACCGCTGTTCATTTTAAGGATATGAGATGCATATAATACCTCATACAATACTTAAATGTTTAGTAATTGACTAGATACCGACATATATTATATATTATTCAATAATGTAAACAATTTTTGAATAATGATACAGCAATTTTTAGTTGTGCCTCAAAGTCACTACTCGACTGCTAAGGGTTAATTTAAATTATTTAGTGGTGCCTCGAAGTCACTACTCGACTGCTAAGGGTTAATTTAAATTGTTTCAATTTTTTCAACCGCGTAGGTGGCCCTGAGTAATAATTATAAATGATACAGCAATTTTTAGAGGTGCCTCGAAGTCACTACTCGACTGCTAAGGGTTAATTTAACCCTTTGCGCTCGGAGCTATTTTAACTTGAAAATCAAACGTTTCTTCTGACCTACAATATTTCCATTCTGTATGATTTTTTAAATTTGATAGACATGAAATTGATGGGATACCTCGTACAAAACTTAACTGTTTAGTAATTGGTCAGACACCGTCATATCTAATAATGTAAACAATATTTTAAATAATAGTACATCAATTTTTAGTGACGCCTCAGAGGCGCCACTCGACTGCTAAGAGTTAATTTAAATTGTTTCAATTTTTTTTACCGCGAACGGGGCCCTAAGCTGCAGCCCATAAAGCCCATGTCTAAATCCATCGGTGAATGGGCCTCATATTAGGCTACTTTACTTCCAAGATAGAGTTTAGGCTCGCTCTATTCGTGAAATGGCACCGCTGCGGCTCTGTGCGCGATGCCCATCCAATGCTCATCGAATGCCCATCGAATGCCCATCGGCGTGTACGCCGGCGTACGCACGCTGGTGGAAAGGCCCCTCGACCCAGATATCGGTGTTTCGATGGTGCCGGGCAACAGAGCGCAGCCGGGCGGGGAACAGCGCTGTCTATCGGAAGCCGCGCGGCTCTTCAGTTCATCGACTGTCGTCGCGCGGTGCAGCAACGTGCAACCGAGCACCGTGTTCGTGTTCCTCGCATCTCGTCGTGTGCATCGCGTCGCGGCCCCGACCCTCTTCGCTGAGAGAAACTTCGCGAGCCCCGTCGTCGGTGTTCTTATCGTGTTTGATAACGTGGTCAGTGGAGTGCCAGTGAGTCGACACCTCCGGAAACAGTGACACTCGAACCCTCTGGTATAACTTTGCTGCTTTTACCCCTTGTCTTGAACGTACCGAGGATTTTGGAGTCTCTCTTACTAACAGGATCCCTCGACCTTTGCTTCGTTTCAATCGATTGTTCAAGCTGCCAGGAATCTATGGAATATGTAGGCTAATTCGCGGATTTTTCTGAAGCTCGAGCAATCTTACGGGGGTGCTTTTATACGTCCTCGAGAAGTGTAGTATTTAAAGATCTATGGATAATTCGTTTTTATAAATGAATGGTTATAGGACAGTTTTATTTTCTTCTTGACTCTTGGATGGCGGAAATATTTTACAATACAATTTACGATGCTTAAGACCCTCCACAACTTTATTTATCAATATTTATGGTTAGGCTGTCTGTTCTATCTTATCTAATAGCTACTAATTTAATGTAATTGTCAGAAATTAAGACCCAGGCTCCGCTGTCGAAAGATTAGTGACACCTATATCGAAAAATGAGTGCTTATATGAATGGTGTAATAGCTAGAGCGCTGAATATTAAGGAATAATCGAAGTGAATTAAATAACAAACCTATAATTGCAAAGTTCTTTAACGCTCCAATGGTAGGGGTTGGATCTATTTTGACTGACAGTATCAAAACCGTCATTTAATTACTCAATCTCTGTCCATTAAACCGAATGAGTGCTATTGCATTAGGAACAGCTTTGAAATGGTGTGTAAAAACCTGTAGTGTATAATAAAGGGTCTTCCATTATGTGGTGTCATTTTAAATTTAGCACTATTTTTTATTTGTGAAGACTAGAGTTGTCGCTCTTCAACACGAGGTTAGTAAAGTTGTAAGAAGAACTGTAAATTCTGAAAAACAGCGTTATTTTATCATTCAAAACAACACTTCTTAATGGAAGACCCTGTAGAGTTTCTACATCGGAAAGGTTCATTGCATTTGCATTCTAAAATCGGAGGTGTTGTATGCACCAACCTAACATTAAAATTAAAATTATGACGGTGTACTCAGCGATTGCAATCGTCCCATTATTTAAAAAATACTGGTTGTCTCGGACGAAATAAGAAGCAAGGAATACTGTAAAAGTCCGTAGCTTAATGCGCGACCACTAGAACGTAATCGCACGAGGCAACGCAATTAATAATTGTCAATTTCGATTACCCCTTTCGCGTGAAGGAAACGCGGCTTGAATAATTACCGCGGCACGTGAGTAACTGTATCCCTGAAACGTAAATACAACATTTGCGATTGCCCGATGTCGTTCATTACAAGCGCGCACCTACCCGAAGACAGTAATTTCTCCTGCTACAAGATACGAAATTGTACTCGATTGCAGAACGCTTATTAAGTATGGAGAAATGCTTTGCACGTAGTTAGATCGTTTCATATCGGACTCTGAGTTTACCTGTTCGACGGAATACAGAGTGGAAAACGTATTGAAGCACGCGGTTGCGTAACCGGCGAGAGAACTCTTCGTGCCTATTCCCCTGTGACGGGAAAAACGGAGAAACGAAACGCCGACGTTGATCCGGCGAAACGAACTTCTTACGAGCCGCGATTTTTCTTTTGGTCCCGCGCGTTAGTAGTTTTTCATCGTCTCGCATAATCGGATTTGCGTCAATCGTATGAACGCTTTTCCGTATCTGGATTGTAGGATACACTGGATCAGAAAAATATTTGAACACTCTGATTCTGGAAAATTGTCGATATTCGACCTGTCGTAATTTTCTAAAAAAAAACACAGAAATTAATTTGATTTTACTTCTCCTTTCGACGACCATCGCTCGTCTTATTCTAAGATATTTTTTTAAATCATTGGAAAATTGTTTTTAATCTACCACAAATAAAGCCTTTGCTTATTTACGATTTTTTTCCCCACTGTTGTAAAGAACAGAACCGAAGGACAAGTTCGATCTTGCAAAGATCTCATGGTATAGCTCACATATTTATATTTACGCTGCGGATTTTATGCATTTATGGGAAAAATGAGTGGGTAAAATTTAAAGCAGTGAAGAGATTACAAAAATTTAAGGATGTCGATATATATTTTACAAATGTATACAATTTTTAAAGAGAGGAAGATATTTGTATTTGGCTCGTGTTTCTTACAATCTATGAATAACATTTTTATTTTGCATAAAAATCCGCTGTAAAGGCGGTATACCTTTCGTTAAAAGTTTATGAAACAGTATCAACAATGATAGTCTATGAAAGTAGAAGTCCCAAGCTTTAAAATGAGACAAGGCTTATTGTTGTACTATTTTTTTAACGAAATGATCACAGTTTGTCATGATTTTTCGCAAATTGGAAATACAGTGCTCAAATACGTTCTGGATCGACTTCCTTTTCTTTTCTATGCGAGATTCGATGGTTGCTGGGTAAACAGTGACACCGCTTCTCGTTCTCGGGACCTCCTTTCGGAATAAAAACCGTTGAAAGTTGATATTATTCGTATGGAAAATTCACCTCTGAATACAACGGTCTAAATAACGACGCTAATAAGGCAGGCCTAATTGAATGAATAATTCTAACTTTTATATTGCCGGATAGAATAATTAGAACCGCAAATAAAGATTTCATGGAGTATTATTTCTTCGGTAGTTCTCATTGAAGGATGTTGAGAGTCATTTCGAAGCAGTCTTCTCCGTTTCTTTCAGCAACAAGCTTTTCGAATTCGTTGTTTTCTCACGCTGTCGGGAGGATGACATACCCGCTGCCTCTAACAATCGGTTTCCGTCCTTAAGCAGAGGAGCTCATTAAAAGTTACCACTGTTTGCGAGTCGTCGTTCGATTATGGACAATTATTATGATAGCGTGCAACATCTTTGAAAGCAAGCGCTGCGCGCACGCGGTCGTATAACAGTATCGTACACGGCAGCGTGAAATCAGCAAACGGTCTAGTAATTAATAGCGCGTGACCTGAATAAAAATGGGCAGCGAAACACTTGGTAGGATGTCTGTTCTCGAACTCGAGGACAAACGTACAATAAGAAACTATGATGTATAAGAGAAAATCATTGGACATTGAATATTTTTAAATTTCCTCCATTCGCGCGTGCGAAAGATTAGAATTAATTAGAGGAAGCACTAAACCTACCACCATCGGTGAAAATAACCGGCTCCAGATTTTTTATTTCATAATTATCGAAGTAGTACAAATGATTTCACAAGAAATGATTGTATAGATATCTTTTTAGTAGAGTACGTATTACAATAAGAACCGCACAAAGTCGAAAATGTCTAAATAAGGCAAACTGGTCATTTTTTTATAAGGGAACATGTACCAGTTACTTTTAAGCCTCGGTAGGTTTAGTGTTAAAATCTTCTATAACAAAATGATGGTCAATTTTCTCGTATCTAATAATAACTGTAATTTTTTAACGCTATCAGTAGTTACTCAACAGTCCTTTATAAATTAAGGGTGAATTATTCAGGATCTTTTTTCTATAACAAAATCACAATTTCATTGTGTCAAATAATATTGTCAATTTTTCAACGTTACCTACCAGTTATCTAACAGGCCCTCATTAATTACAGGTCAATAATTCGTAATTTTTCAATGAATTGTTCGACAGCGAAAGCAATTTCCATTGTAAGCGAATCAATTATCTTGAAGTATGTTTAAAAACCTCTCTTTGAGCATCGTTATTTAAAAGAAAATGATTAGGATTCGCCACTATTATAGCTTCCAGGTGTACTGTTAATTTATTAAAAATTTTGGCACGAAAGAAATTTTATTTTCCCCCTTTGGGTCACAAAATTCACACCTTTAATGTGAATACGTAACCGTGATGAATATTCAAGTAAAACAAAAACGCAACAGTTGCGTCACCAGTGTTATTCAAACAATCGACGCATCATTAGCAGCGAAAGTGCGAATTAATCAGTAAGCATATCGAGTTACGTTCACGCAGGTTTATTATTTGATTTAAATGCCATATCGATGCACAGAATCTGCTGGAATTCCATTATTTCAATCTTTTATATAATATATCTAAAAGCTACATTACAGGACCAATTTCATCTAAACTCTTCTATAAACCAATTTTCAAATGTATATTTTCATTGTATACAATATTTAGTCTTACTCGATTAATAAATGGATAACAATCTTTCCCACATTTGAGTCGTACGAAGGTAATGAACGTTTACCAACATGAATTTAAATAATTACCAACATGAATTGAAATAAGGCTACATCGGTTCTTATTGTCCATTTGATGCTTAACTGTGTTGATATAAATTATTACTACACACATCTATATCCTAATAATTGTAAAATATACTCACATTTAATACACACATTATAACATCTCCGTAATCGAGCCAAAACAATTTAGTTCAGATTATAAATTTTATAATCACTGAAATTATAAAGATGCTATTGTGAGAAATTCCTAAATAAATTCATTTATTCTAAAAAAATATGACAGTACACATCCATATAACGCAATTAAAGAGAATACATATGTATGTAGTTTTATGTGGCAGTAAATGTACAATAAATGTTTAAAAAATTGTTTTGTACAATCACATATACGTATTTCATGTATCAGCAGATGTACAGAACAAGTTTTTGTATTTTTATGTGGTAGTTATTGCGCGAAACAATTTTATATGTATATAACATACGTGGCAGTAAATGTACAATACAATTTTTGTATATTCACTGTACACTTACTGCCACAAAAGATACATGTGTACTGTTTTTCTCAACAGTTTTTTTAATCGCATTGTGCGAGAGTCTATTGTGTCAGTGAAGAAGACAAGTCCCACGAAATGTCAACAAACAAATCCTTCTAATTTTAGTAAGAAACGGTAAATAAGACGCTTCGGTAGTACAGTATTTTTACAATTGTTAGTATTAGCAACTCTATTTTATCTTTACCGATTTGAAATAAAGACAGCAGTGGAAAAATAACGGCTTCAGCAAATATAAAGGACGTGTGTATCAGTAAAACGTTCGTGCGTCTCCTGTAAAAAGATCCGAGGTCGTTCCCGCGTCCCAGAAAATATATGTATAATAATTCCGGATTTATGGAAAACAGGAAGGCATCGGCCCCGATTTGCGATATCGGTGTCGATCTATCGGCGAGCAAGGAAAGCGAAGGTTGCGTTCGAGCAATGTCACACACATCAGCCTCCGCCCTCTCGGTTTCATAGGGTTCGGGACGGGGGAATAATAGTCTCGATCTCGATCGTGTCGCAATAAATCGGTTTCACCGCGCCAGTGTCATGGCGAAATCCTGGTATTCGTGTCGCGACGTTCAATTACGACTTAGCAACGTTGTTTACCTCGGGCCGGTTGCCGCGAAATGCCACACGAACCAGTTGAGAAACGTATCCAGAATGCACAACACGCCCAGATAATTTTGCTCCCGGGACATGGGGAGCACCGTTCCTTCTTTACGCGACAGTCTCGTGTGAATGGATCAAAAAATCGATTTTTTTCTCATTTTGTTTTTTAAAAGAACCTTAATTTCGATTCTCGAAAAATTCTAATAATTTCGTGGAAACAAATGGTTGCCTGAACTCATTTTAAAGCTGAGAAAATCCATTTTTCTTAAAAAAAATGCTGCAAATTCAAACGTCTCCAAAAACTTACGGAAATTTTTCTCGCAATTGAAACAACCATAGATTTGAAGATCAAAGTCTCCTCTAAACATCGACTTCTTAAAAATTGATGTACGATTTTTTTTCACTGTTTTGTGGAACCAAAATGAGGAACAAGTTCGACGTGCGAAGCCCTCACGATGTAACTTACACGACTGCAACGTTGGCGGGACACCTCTCATTCAATGCTCGACAAAACGTGTAAAAAGAATCGTACATGAATTTTAAAGATGACGTTGTAAAGAAGAAGCTTTAATCTTTAAATCCATGGTGGTTTCAGTCACGGAAAAAATTTTTGAAAGTTTTTACATACGATTCAATATGTTACATTTCTTCAAAAAAGTGTCTTCAGTTTCACAGTGGCCCGTGTCATGCTAAAATATGTTAAACAAAACTGAGCGATGGATTACGAAAATAGTGGCGTCTACCTTTAGAATGAGACAAAATTTATGGTCGTACGATAATTTTTTACGAAATTGTCACAGTTTAAATATCGGAATTTTTTCGAGAATTAAATACTTTTTTGATTCTTGTATGTCAGCAAAATACGATTTTTAAATATATTATTGCCGCCGAGATAGAACTAAGATACGAGTAGTTAGTATAAAAAATTGTTCTGCATAACAAAAGAGTAACTAAATCAATGACAAAAAGAATAGTAACGTAAGACGTGTTGAGCCGCTTTGAAAAATAGTCTCAGAGATCGTTAAATTATGCAGCGCTCGAAATTGTCACAGTTTTTTTGGATTCATTGTATGTCAGCAAAATACGATTTTTAAATTTATTATTGCCGCCGAGATAGAACTAATATACGAGTAGTTACTATAAAAAATTGTTCTGCATGACAAAAGAGTAACTAAATCACAATGACAAAAAGAATAGTAACGTAAGACGTGTTGAGCCGCTTTGAAAAATAGTTACAGAGATCGTTAAATTATGCAGCGCTCGCATGAGACTGGCCCCTCAAAATACAGATTACGACTGCGTGCAGGCATTCCGCGCGTTCACTCGGCTAGACGCAAACAAGAAATGACGCGACGATCATTAGCGGTTATTGTTAACGGATGGTGTCGTGATCAGATTCATGCTACCTCCGGGCGATTCATTTGAATCCGATTGTCCCGGATCGAAGACGTCCTGGTCGTAAAACTGGGCCGCCATTTATCTCTTTTCATCTGTGTTCAACTACCTTGCGGTTACCAGTGATCACTAGACCGCGCGTCTTCGTGCATTCATCAAAATGGTCGACAAATTGTATCGGCTTGGTGCAAAAATAATGACCGTTTTTGAACGAGAACTTTGCAATGCTGGAAGTTAGCCCTCCACTTTTGGAATTAAATAATTTGTTTAAAAACTCTTTAAACATAGTTTTGGGGTTTGTCTCTGTAGACTCATTAGATAGTTTTATGCATTTATGACAACGAAAGAGTAGATCAAATGTACAATAATAAAAAAATGTTTGGAATTTAAAAGTACTGTGTGTGTTATACCATCTTCGACTCGTTAAAATTATTACCGAGAGATATAGACGTCTATGTAGCTTCTGCATCTTACAATTAATGCACACATCTTGTATATTACACAAAAACCCCCACTTTTGGAATTAAATAATTTCTTTAACTCTCTGACGATGCTTAAGACCATTTACGATTTTATTTATCAACTTTTTTAAACGTAATTATGAAGTTAATTCCTGTAGAGTCTTTAAGCGACTGCGGCTTTCTGTTATGTAGATGAAATCCTTTGATTTTATCTAATTTTGTGGATCCTGGGACGTGCCACTATATATCCATTTTCTAATTGTTAAAGACATGATCGAAGAAAACGAACTTCGAATTTCAATTTCCTTAAAGCCTTCAAAAGTGTAAAGTATTTACCACTATTAAAATGTCTGCAATCTGCATATCTACTATTCACAAATGATACTCGAACGGTAGTATACAAGTTGTGTAACACAAGTACGCAGTATTAATTCCAGACTATTCTGGATTTAACATATAATCTTTCTCAAGTAGAGATAACTTGTAATTAGTAACTGTGTATTCAAAATTAATTATTATCACATCCTTCTTAACTTCCTTCCTCATTGCCATATTCGGATCACTGATGAAAGTCCTCAATTTCTGTTAAGCGACTTTTTATTAATTGCATAATAACGGAGAAAGCATAAATTAAAATGCGAAGGAATAATCATTGCTGTAAACAGTTTTACTATTTACGTAGAAAGTAATCCTAGTACATCCTAATACAACAACCTTAATACAATATTGGAAGACTAACTAATTTCGCTAGACGAACAGCGACGTTCTTCCTAAAAAAAAACATTACAGCGATACTAATTATGTTAGAAAAAGTATGAGTGTTTCTAAGTGTGTTCCGAAATAGTATACATCGTAAAATTGATTTACGTTAATGAAAACTTTCACAAAGGCGTACACGCAATCAAAGTTCGTTCACTTGAAACTGTATGATAATCTCTTTATTAGACACGATGATTTACACGAAGATATTAAAATTGCTCAACAAAAAATAAGCAGGCATGCATGTCTGAAATAATATGGCTATTCTTAATGCGGAAATAATTTAAATCAGAGACTAAGGCCGAGCGTGGTGATACGATAGCGTTTTTACACGCATTGAAATCACCAAAGAGCTGTGCTCCTATCAGCAGGCATTGCTTTCACAATTTCAATTGCACAGTATGTCGCCATAATTCGATCGTTTCATTATGCGATCGATAACTGATTTCCCTACGACATTCCACGTTTTCTATATCGAGAACTGACAAACAGAAAACTATTTTAAACTATTTCGTAGTACACGGACGTTTACTACCACTTACTTGACTATGTGATTTAAATATTGCCAGGCTCATGCTATTCTAGTACTCTTCAATTAGCAATATTATTCCCTTACAGTACAATCACGTGTGTGCAAAACATAAAATAAAAACATGAATTTAATAATAGATTGAAGTAATTATATTATATTGTAGTGTAACTATTTATTATCTTTTAATATTTTATAACTACTTTTAAGGTGGGAGAAGTAAACAGGAACATCTAAGTTGCTCTTTATGCAATGAAGAAGATATTTGAATCAATATTAAAATGTTCATAAAGTTGGAGCGAAAGATTAACTATGCTTTAGCCTCTATTAAATTCTTACTACAAACCATTTATTTATATATATATTTTCACTTTTTCTGCTTTCTTGTTTTCATCCATGTTCATTCGGTATGTTTGCGTTAAGTTACTACAGGCTTTAAAAACATTGACGTAAACACGAACATTTATAAATAAATTTGTAGAAACGGACACGCCATGAAACTGATCTCCTTCGTAAAGGCTTCTAGCAAATTAAAACTAAACTGAAACACTATTGCCCCTTTCCCTTTTGTATCCTCTGGGCCAATAATGAAAATTTAATAAATACATTTTCTAGATCCGTGTCAGTTGTACATATTCTGAGAATTTCATCAAAATCGGTAGATGCGGAGAAAACTGCTAGTATTGAAAGATGCAAATCCTGAAATTTTCACCATCTTTAAACGTTTATAGCATATTGCAACGTTGAGCGATTTTGACGACAATTTCAGAATATGTATAATTGGCACAGATTTACAAAACGTATTTTTTAAATTTTCAATTGCAATTTTTAAAAATAATTTTTTTCATGTTTTATAGTAAACTAATTGTTCCAACTTCTCAGAAAATATCCAAGAGTCGTATGATCTGATATTTGAAAAGTTATCGTCTTTTTAAAAGTGTCCGAATATTACTGTAGTTCGCTATAAATTCCAAAAATTCAGGTGCTTTAAGATTCAATTGAAAATTAAAATGAAATTGATGCCTGAAGCATTAAAATTCGTGAACAAAGACCACGATTATGTTTGCATGAAGGGAATAATACAGGCGCGCGAAAACCTTCTCAAGACGTTAATTAGAATTTCTGCGCAACCGAGTAGAAAGGGTTGCGCGCGTATCGTTCGTTTTCCATCGGCGTTTCTCGATGAAGAAGCCACCTGAGGAAAGGGAAAAATAGGCGTGCGATCGTGATCTTCCTTACGCAAGCCTCTCCCGATCACATGCGAGATCGTTAACGATCCTTCTGTACGCAGGTTTACGCGTTCCGCGGATAGTTGCGTCGTGCTTGCCGGCGCGCCAACGAAGGCAGCTTCTTCCCCCGAAGATATCGATCTTCGATTGAGCCCAGGAATAATGGGCCTTGATTAACCATAAGTTTGTTCGAACGACGCGGCGTAGCGCCGGCCCGATGTAAATTAACGATCTATCGTCATTATCATCGGGCTGACCTTGCCGGGAAAAGAAAACTGCGCGCAGAAACGATGAAACAACGCACCGAGAGCGGCCTGTAATTAAGTCGAAAACGAAATTGTTATTTGAGTGCTGTAATAACGATCCTACGGGCACGTTCTTTTCACAATTCCACTGCCGCGAGAGAGTTAATTAAATTGAGGAATTAAAGGGTCCCGTTTGATCGAGCTTGGAATTATATAGTCGGCCAGGACCCTTTTACGTGCTTTGGAACCCCTCCCTGGTTAAGAGACTGTACTTAATTTTCCCTTTCGACAGTAAATCCAATTTATACCATTTATTATACGAGGTGGACGTGCTGTATCCCAGAACTAGCCTTTTGAGAATCGGCAAAAGAAGAATTCTATAATCGGTAAATAGTTCGAGAGGATATTCTCGTTTGCAAGCATCGTTTTCAGATTATCTGTAAGATAAAAGGTTATCAGATCACTGTTGGCCAAGCAATTTAACATCTTGCGTGTTTGGTTATGATTCAAGAGAGTACAGTGTAATTTTTATGTAATTATGTATGAAGTTATTTATATTAATATAGTAGAACTTTGCTTGTTGCACGAAACTCTTGTGGAACTATTTCTGAGGAGCGATGATAATATCTCACCCATTTTTGCTTTACACCTAACAAATTATGCTTAATTTATGACGTCAGATTTTGAAGAAATATATCTCACAACTAAGATAAAGAAAGATCAATTTTTTAAATTAAATGTAAAAGTAGGAAAACAGTAAATGGATGAATTTGTAATGAATTTTCATTTAAAACGAAGAAGACGAAACATGTTTCAAGAAAGTGGCAACTACGCGAAACAAATGAACATATTCCTCAGAAAAATTGAAAGGAGAAACTAATTGCGAATATTTATATAATTCTGGTACGAACGAGGTACATTTATTTTGTGTGCATGTAAAATTTCCACATCATACTCAATATCATTGCAATCGCTGTAATTTAGTCACTTCTCCAAAAAAACACGAAAGAGGCACACATTTCGAGAGGTTACACTCGAAGAGAAAGTGCGTTAAAAAGCAATGTTTTTATTAATCAATCGCGCATATAATTTTCTATAAAAAGTCTACAGTTTTATTTCGCGGAGAAATGCCGAGCAAAATTATTAGAGCGATGAAGCGAAGAGCTGATCAATTATGAAAAACATAGGATGTCCAGTTTCCGACAGACCATTCACCGGCTCCGGTGGGCCGCCTCTAATTAGACGGCGGGAAAAGGATTACGCGAGATCACGTTAATTACAGTAGGTACCAGCCGATTTTCTAATCGGCAGCATCTTCGAAAAGTGTAACTTTTGTAGGAACGTCTATACCGAAACTGTAGCGTACGCGAAAGAATCACGGTTGTCTTTTAATTAGAGCCACGCAACAGAGCAGAACAGGACAATGCTAATTAGCCGTTTCTTGGCCGATCGTTCTGCATCCCCTTTGCGGAATGAATATTCATGGAAATCGCTTCTTTTTCTGCCACCGAATGAAAAGCTTGCGCGATTAATTAAGCGTCCTTGGGCGCACGTTCCTCATATACTCGATCGCAGATTAACCCGCGTGCCGCGCTGCGGAGTTTCACCGTCGAGAAAATATTCTCGAATCTCATCCGAAAAAGAGACAAGAGAAAAAAAGAACGATAAGAGATGGGAGAAGGAGAGAAGTCCGATCTCGTGGAACAGGTCCGGGACCAGAGGTATACGAGATAAAACACGAATAAATTATTCCCGGGTACAAAATATCCGTGTTTCCGACCAGATGGCTGACGAGCGGACAGCAATCACCGCGAAGCCGAGGTGATAAACCGATGGATAAACATGACAATTATCATTCAAGGCCGGAATTATAATTTCAAATAATCCTGAGGACGACGGAGCGCGGCAACGAAGCTCTATCGCGAAGATAAATTGACTTCGTTCAGCATCATTTATTTCATTCGTTGCAACGACTCGATTCGTCTAATCGCGAAACGGAGACATTTTGTAGGCCAGAGAGCCTGATCGTTCCATTAGCACCAAGCCAGGATTTGCCTGGATTCCGCTTCTTGTGGTACTATACGTCGCGTCGGGTCGAGTTTCCAATGAACTTCTCTTGTTTTCGAATCTGGGTTTTTCAACCCCTCCACCGACACTCTTCCCCACCTGACCACACGTGTAAATTCTTGATCCGCAAGGAGGACAGGTGAGAATTCCTCGGCGGGCATTTAAACACTTTCCAGAAGGATATTCAGAGAATAAATTGCCTCCTCAGCAAATCCGTTACTGCTCGGACGATGCGAAATCGAGGAAACGCGGAATTTTACGCATTTGCATTTCGGTTTTATACAAATTTTATGAACTTCTACTTTGGAGGCAACCTCTCTGCTAATTTATACAGTAGCTCGCAAATGTATTCAAGCCCCATACGCTTTACACATTTTCTGTTTTGGATATTGCAAAATTTTGTATTTTTCTATGATTTTATTGCAATTTGATAGACACACATGATTGCATTAAAGTGTAAAATGAAAATCTTGGGTAGCGTATGAGAATTAGGCAAAGCCTCAATTGCAGACGTGCAAATTAAAAAGTAAATCGTTTCTAACGAATTGGTCTGTTTTATTATAAATTATAGTAAAGTCAGATCAAATATGTTCATTAAAAATATATTATAATTTAGAAGAACAAACCAATTTCTGTTTGATTGACAAAAGTTTTTTATTTTGCACAAAGATCGGTATGTTCGTAATTATTAAACATCAATACTTTATGAAATGTAGTAAATATTCATGCTGGCTAGACTTACATTTCAAAATTGCTTATTTTCGTGTAAACATTGGTGATTTCAGAAACTTAAAAAAAAATGATGATTTATAGGTAGCATAAAAATATGCATTGATTCTACATACAAATAAGTTATTGTACACTGCAATCTAAACACAGCTTGTCCATCTAAATGTAAATTCTGATCCAATTTATTCAACAAATTATTAATTCAACAAATTATTAATTCAACAAATTATTAATTCAACAATTCATGCTAGCTAGACTTTCATTTAAAAATTGCTTATTTTCGTGTAAACATTGGTGATTTCGAAAACTTTCAAAAAAATGATCTTTTATCGTTAGTATAAAAATATACATTGATTCTACATACGAATCAGTTATTGTACACTGCAATTTAAACACACAGTTTGTCCATCTAAATGTAAATTCTGATGTAATTTATTCAACAAATTATTAATCCAACAATTCCGAGCGAGATGTGGAAGAATTAATTATGCAATCCTAAATGACTGAATAGTGCTCTCAGCCAAGGTTTTTCCCGTAGCAGTTTGTACCGGGTTTTTCATGAAAAGCGAAGTGCCCTTCCCACCAACGGCGATAAGCCCAATTTCCAAGAAAGCGGGGGCCTTTCTAATTCACTGACGGAACGTAGGAGAGTTCATTAGTACGAGAGATAATTGCAATGAAAAGTGTACATTGTTTCCGCGATCTCACGAGACGCTTCTTCGTCGGTCTTCTCACGGGGGCCCTGAAGAAGGTCTTTCTTCCGTGATCCACATCCAGCGTTGCGTGTTGTAACAAGGACAATTCTACAGCTTCTCGAACGAGTTATCGAACGAAGGACGCGTCGAACAGTAACATATACGGTACCCCCATCCCCCACTGTATACCTCTTCAAAAAGAGGTCTTTATAGAATCTTCGCTTTCTCTTTTATGTGTATACATTATTTCGTACATACCTCGAATCTGTCCGTTCAATTTCATTCTACGAATATTCATCGATCATTCCCACGATTTCTTTCCCCTTTCTCTCTGCTGCTTAATTGCTGGTCTTACGGTTTCTCGAAATTTTATTGGCAACAAACAGTGGGAACTGTTACTGTGATGTTTAGTATCGACATCCTCCTTCCAATATGTACGATACTAGTGCTTATTTTTCGTGATGAATTTTATATCATGTTATTATCGCGGAAATATTCTTTCAAACGTCTTTTTCCATCTTATGTTCTACAAATAGTTTTTCCAATATATCTTACTGCATATAAAACGACAGAAACATTATTTTAAGCCAGTTTGATATCATTTTTGCATGATTCAGAGAGTGAGAAGTTGAAGACACTTTCTCGGTCCAAATGTTACAAATTGAAAGATCTGTAAAAACATTGAAAAATTTTGCTTGTAACTGAAACTGCTCTAGATTTAAAGATTCAAGCTTGCCCTTTACAACGAATTTTTAAAAATTGATCTACGATTTTTCTAGTTGATTTATTGAGCTCTGCAGTAATGTAAGGTTCATTTTTGTTCTATAAAACATCATAAAAAATCGTAAATTTAGTTTTAAGCAGTCGTTGTAAAAGGAAACATTCAATCTTTGAATCTGTAATAGTTTCATTCAGAAAACAAATTTTTTAATTTTTTTACAGACGATTCAATATGTAGCATTTTCGACCAGAAACACGTCCGCAGTTTTTCACCTAATATATCATGCTTAAATATCCTAGGGGAAAAATAAATGACGATATACGAAAATACGTGTTTCATTGAAAAATTTCTCGAGAGTACAGAATATTATATTGAAACACTTTTAGGATCCACTGTAAGTAGAACTAACAAGTTTTAAGTGTATGAGTTAAATGAAGGAAAACATGCTGCGTTTAATGACAAATTGTAAGACATTATTTAAGAATAATCAGTTTCTTGCAACCCCAGCAATCTCTAGGAGATTGAATAATATGAACAATTTTAGAAAAAATTTGTGTTTCTAATTTTTTTAAATTACTCTGAATAGGGTATACGTTATTCAAAAATATATATAATAATAATAAATTATATTCTATTTAAATTTTAGAAGATTGTATTGCATAGAAAGTTGAATATTCTCCAAGTCCAGGATTCCTAGATCTCGAAACTGTGATAATTGTAAGATCGCAGATGTTTCTTTTCTCTCGGAGCACTTCAATAATTACTCTTTTGATTTGCAACTGAAACTTCACACAGCAAGAAGTCATCTTTTATTACGGAGTTATTTGCTGTTGTTTTTGCACGCCTGTTTCGCGAAGAAGTACATTTTTCAAGAGAATGCACAAAGGTGTTTCCGTTCGGGAAAAGTTCACGGCCGGCGTGCGTAAATGATCTTCACCGATTCAAGAAATCAGGGTCAATTGTATTCTATGAGATGTAATTTCCATACACTTTGCTCGCAGCCACTCATCGCGTTTCATAATGCGGCTTATGCGGACTTCGAAAGTTCTTCTCTCATCGACTTTGCCGGTAATTTATTGGGAACGGTGTGTTTCAGCGTGCATTGTCATTCGAAACGTTGTCGCATTGTGTGTTAACAAAGAACGAAGGAGACTCCTGTCAGCAGTTGCCTTTTTGCGTCATCCGAGTCGAACGGGGATCCAGTTGCTCGAGAAAACTCGGCTGGAACATGTTGCACTACCTTTGTTTAAATTTTTGCAAGAACAACATGTTGGAAACTTTTCCGTAGAATGCAACTGCTATCCAACATCTCGTAAATTGAGAATTTTTACCTGATTCTCCTTTCTTCACGAAAAATGGTCGGTACACAGTAGACTACAGATTTGTATGCATAATAAATATTTTCTAAGTATTTCTTCTTCCAATAATCTTAATAAGTCTTCTTAAATTCTTCCCACGTTTCTACAGTTTCGTTTTTCAATCAAACATTTGTTCTGTAACTGCATAAAATCCACAGTCCAGTGATCAGGTTCTAGAATAGATAGCTACTTAACAATTGGGACTCTCAGAAATAGTTTCACACCTCAGTGGGAATAGAATGTCTATGCGCAAGATCTAGAGATAATTTCGTATCTAATCTTCATGTTCCACTGCTTCCAAAACCCAAGATGCAAGATATCCTTCTACTCCGTACAAAATTAAATTGAATCGCAACGGTAGCAACATCTCGGTACGTTCAAGACCCAAGCGAACAAATGCCCCACTTAACGTCCCCGCTAAAGCAAATAATTACTCGCCAAGCAGATCAGTATCTAGTCTACATGGAGCAAATACGCGTTCGTTTGAAGTGACTGTACCCTGAAGTGATCGCGCCAAACGAACGAATGTGTTTACGGGAACTCGTCAGCCAAGTGTCGATCATCAACTGACCGCGATGGAGAGAGAAGTGTCGGATACCGAGGGGATCTTCTCTAAGAGACTGTCTAGCAACTGGGCAGAGCTTCCGACGACCCTGAGGAAGAAGCAGAAGCACCGGCCGGAGATCCTCTCGCAATTCTTCGATCCGTCCGAGGTCTCGGAGACCGATTGCCGGAAGATCGAGCCGAAGCCGTTCAACAACGTTCAGAGGATCGTTCGCCGATCGGAGTTTCTGCGGAAGTTCGAGACTAACGAGAATAGCAGGAATCTGGATTACCGGCGCGAGGTAAAGATCGAGAGAAGATCCACGCCGGACTATTCGTTCTGTCGAGTGAAGGAGGACTACAGGAAGCATTACGACGACCACGACTCGAAGCTTGGCCCTCGACGAAAGAGCCTGAGCAATCTCGTCGGGAAATTCGAGCAGAGGAATTTCTCGGACGAGGATCGCAAGACGAACTCGCCGGACAGTCTGCTGGTGAAGTCCTCGGAGTCGGACCTGAGCAGCGACGAGTATGGGCAGACGGACGACTCGGGAGCCTTCCTCGAGAAGGCGTCGAACCGCGACCGAGGGCTGAAGAGCGAGCCGAGGAACAGGTTCATCAAATTCTTCGCAAAGGATGACTGCAAGAGAAAGAAGAAGCAGGATGAGCGAAAGATATCTCCGGACTCGAGCCAGCTGGACGTGAACAAGAACAACGTCAAACAGATTTCGAGGGGCATCGAGTCGAACAAGAAAGAATCGAAGTTGTCCGGCCAGCAGAAGTTCGAGTACGAGAACATACCGAGGATCGACGTCTCGAAGCTGGAGCAGAAGGCCTTCCCGAGTCCTCTGACCCCGGCGATCAACTCGTCGAACTCGAACAACGTCGAACGGACTCAACAGAGTCAACCGACTATCGAGCAATTGAGACTGGAGGAGGGCTGTCTGCTGAGAAACTCAAGGAACGCCAGCCCGTCCGGACAACCGAAGAATAATGAGTTCCAGGAGATAAAGTATCGCGCTCAATCCCCGGCTAAACAGAGGCAGAACTCGGAAGAGCTGCAGGTGAACGATCTGATCCAGGATTTTTACGACAGCGATCAGATCGTCGGCCGCATGAATGGGGAGCGGAAGGTGTCGAAGATGGAGACGATCGCCGAGGAGAACGCCGACGGTAGCAAGCTCAGCGTTCGGGAGATCCTGAAGAGGTTCGAGGAGCTCAGGACGCAGAACGAGGCGCAGGTCGAGGAGAAGGCGAATGACAAGACGCTCACCACCATTCAGGAGACCTTGAAGAAACTCGACGAGAAGGTCAAGAGCTACCAGGTCACGATCCCGATAAAATTCTTGTCCTCGATTAATAAATAGTCGGTAAATCTTGCCGGCTTCGCGGAGAGATCGGACACGTTCGTGTTTACGGTGTCCACCGGTTCTCCTTACCTTGATTTTATGTACTAGCGGTCCCCTCGGTGATGTTGAAGAATTTCGTTTCACGGAGACGGAGTTTATGCTCGAGGCGTTCGATAGCGATCAATCGAATTGTGGCAAGAGAATTTTTACATTCGATGTTTCGCCTAAAATGGACTTTGTACGTTGAACCTTTTAACCATGACGAGTCAACTTGTTATTCGTATTCACTGTCCATCTTGGTTTTAATCCAGTCAATAATTCTTTCATGTTGATTGCGACATTTTTGATAACATGATTGATTGAAATTATCTAGTCAGCAGGTGTTTTTAATAATACTGAGTTTCTACAATTAATTTTTCTTCTGAATTTCTATTAGTTTGTTGAAATGAGAAAATAGAACTTTGGTCGATTTCTTTTCCGTCGACTTACGTATTAATTAATTTCACGACGCGTTTACTGGCAGCTAATATTCTGTAATCTAATTACAAAAGAGAGTTATATAATATAGGAAGCGTCTGGAAATGAGTCGCTCGATTACATAATAAAATTCATCACTATTCTATGCACAAAGATTACGTAAAATCGATATTTTCGCCAGGAATCCATGCAATTTTTTAATTAGACCAGCACGGTAATAACAGTATCTGCGTAATTAAAAGTTTACGTCACACAACACATGCTACCATTTGATTTCTTACTATTATCTACTAGGTGCTAACAATCTCAGTAACTTTCTCATTTGTTCGACTAATTGACCTGGCGAAATACAAATTGGGTGTGTAACATTCGTAGCATTCTTTTGCAATTTTTCCTCGCAACAGAATAAAATTAGGAGAAAATTTGAAATGCAGCCTTCATTAAACAAGTCCTGTTTCTCTCTTTTTTTTACGAAATGGCTGAGCTAGTATCAGCATACTGGATCAACAACTTCAACGACCATCGGTGGCATAAATTACAGTCACAGCTTCAGCTAATAAACGATATTAATTGTATCTGCATTTATTAACAAAATTCGTAGAATTGTAAGTAAATGTTGATTTGTTATTCATTCTTTTTAATACATAAAACGTTTCGTGTTTCGGGGGAAAATTAGTTACAAAAATGTCTGGAACAGAGTCGCCAGATTAAGACTTGTGGAAAGAGAATATTATTTAAACTTCACCCTTAATGTAGACTGAAATAATATTCCAAAGAAGTTCATACGAAATAATTTCAACTTGAATATTATATTTAAAACTACAAACTACGAAATGGGAAGAAATACCAAGACTGGGAAAAAATGACTATTTAAACTTCACCCCTGAATGTAGACTGAAATAATTTTCCAAAGAGGTTCATACAAAATTATTTTCACGAATACATACGTGAGCAATCCATTTAGACTGTTATCCTTTTACAAAACTAGCTACAGACTTCAGGAGAGTTTCCAACTAACCTCCGAAGTATTTGAATGTTTGCATACTCTCGAAAGCATTTTCTATTTATAAACTTATTTCTAGCAGCGAGGCCTGCCATTTCGACATTCCGTTTTTATGGGGGTATAATATTAGACCCCGCGGACATTCAGCCAAAAGAAAAAGCGAAGAAAGTTGCGAACGAGTTCGCGATTTCTGCACGGCATTTCCCGGTGCGTACGCGGCCTACGGAAGTAATTAACTCGGAACACATCAGGGTGATTTTTCTGAGCGACGATTTACACGCGTTATGGCGATGCGTCGAGAAGCAGGCTCGTCAACTCTTGCGTTTTACGAGGGATAGAGTTTCATTTCCTATTAATCCGAGCCGCGGTGTCCTTGATGACGCGTCGTGATTCTGCCGATCGCCGCGAGCATTTCGCGCGTCGCGTGAAAAGTCGATTTTCAGAGACAGTTACTCGGAACGCGTCGTCCGATTTCCGAAGCCGAGAAATCGTTTCGGAACGAAAACGCTTGTTACCGTTATCCGGACGATACCGAAGCATCGAAATGGAATGCAGATCGCAGAGGCTGCCCCGGAGCATCGCGCATAATCAGCCCTGTTTACGTCGCCACTATGCACGAGCCGGGGGATATATTAGTAAAACCGATGTGCCTTGGTGCAAAGGTACCGTAATTGAAGGCTACGCCGTGTGCAACGAGCGGAACCATTAAAAAGTTTAAACAGAATTAATGGTGCCACCTTTAGAAGACGTTACTCGCCGAGCAATTAAGGTTAACGAACAATGAATTACGACTTTATGCCGGATAAAATAGTGCATTCCGCGCGCGATGTCCGCTGTCATTGCTTAAACGTCTTCATTTACCTCGCTACTCTGCATTGACACTAGCTCAGCTCTACATTACCGATTTTATTGCCAATGCTCGATTTCAACTGAGGAAATCTGATATTGTTGTGACGTTTGGTAATTTCTTTCGTATTTTTTTCAATATTTTATATTGGTGTAAAATAGACACATTCAAAGGAACTGATTCCAGCTGTTTTTTGGTGAATAAAAATTCTTAATATATCCATTTGACATTGAACGATGTATTAGGCAATCTAGATGATGTAGTCTTGGATTTTGTAGATTTTATATTTTTTTAAATCTGGTATGTTCACTACAATGCATTTAAAGTTTGATGTGACTTTGGAAATCAGAAATGTGAATTGGTCATTTGTTTCTCATTTTCTTCCTTATTTTGTGTTGGTGGAAGATATACGCATTCAAAGGAACTGATTTTATAGATAATGCATGATTTAGGTGATCTATTAGGCAATCTAGATGACATTGTCTTTGATATCATAGATTTTATTTTTTAAATTCTGGTGTGTTCACTAGAATTGATAAGAATAAAGGATCCGCAATATAATGGTCAACAAAATAGGGTTTCTTAAATTTAAAAGACCCAATTTCATAGACAATTTGTGGTTCCAATTATTTCTTAGAGAATAAAAATAATGAATATGGTAATTTTATGAAATAACAATGAATATGGTAATTTTATGAAATAACAATGAATATGGTCATTTTATGAAGTAACAATGAATATAGTAATTTTATGAAGTAACAATGAATATGATCATTTTATGAAGTATCAATGAATATGGTAATTTTATCAAGTAACATAAGTCCTACCATTTTATTTTGTTATTGCTAAAAGCCGTCTATTTAGTACAATGTTTTCTCATCATTTGTTGTGCTATGCTTCAATACATTGGCTGAAAAAGTAGGCTAAGGAAGAATTGTTATTTGCATATTGTGCAGGCTAATTAACCAACGTTACATCAAATACACGTGGTTTAATGAGGCAAACGTATTCCAAGTAATATTAATAAAAATGGCACATGCATAATTTTTCTAGTCATTACGTATAATATTATAGTGCTCGTTACTTTGAGGCTAACGCTTATGACTTCTTACCACGCGTTGAAGTCTCTCGGAAGACGTCTATATCGCAATTTTATTCCGCTCATACTAATCGGATTTTAAATGCGATCTCCTCTAATTGTGATTTCTTCATAATTTATAGTTCCTCATTTCTTGCGCGCGAATACCGTAATACCTTAAAAATTCTCAAAAATAAAATTTGTAGTATGAGGAAGAATATTGTGCCGATGTTAGAAAATTATGATTTGCAGACTTTGTGCATTTCTGATAAAATTGATTAAGTGTAACTTGAAAGAGCAAACACATTGGAAGAATTTAGAAGTACTACTATATTACTCTAAATTTATTAAACAAAGAAGAAAATAAGTCTTTGTTTACCTCCAGTTTCTTGGAATTCTGATTTTATATTTTACATAAAGATCCGCAGTCTAATGATCACATTTGCGACAGACATACTTTTCTTTGTACGAAGTGTGCACACAACATATGTAAAGATCGTCATTTCAGACTACGAAACTGTCATTTTATATAGACAGGCAGATAATTGATTTAATTTATTCACACAACTCGGCGAAGCCGCAAGCAAATATCCAAACAGGCCAGAGAAATCAAATGGCTTCTTATTCTTATTAATATTATACCGTAACTATGTGCGTTGATGTCTTCCACTATACCTGACTGCATTAACGATTATGTGGGTCAGGGTCAACATCTGATTATCCCGCTTGCTCAGGTACATTCAGGTCTTGTCAGCGGTGTGTTAGGCATGAATGTACCAAATACTATTTCGTCACATCTTACACTAACTAATTTCTCACCAATATTAACAAAAGATCATTCAAAACCACTTATTTCTAGACTGTGGATTATTATGCAAAATTGTCTAAATTTGTTGCAAGGAACAGAAGTTAAATGAAAATGTATTTCTTGTTCCGATCGTTTCAATAAGCCAAACGTTAATGTAACAACATTTATCCATTTTTCTAATAAATGCATAGAAGCCGCAGTCTATTTCCTTTAAATAGTTTCAAAATCATGAAGAAAATTTTTCAGATTTCTCGTGATATACTTGCAATGAAATTGCACAATTTTTTCCTGGTAATTATCCTCTGATCATAATCGGTATTCATCTAGGTTTTCTTGAACCGTGCATATTCCTTCTAAAAATAATTTAGTAATTTTCTTGACGGCGGAGAAACTGATCCATAATTAAAATGCGCGATCGTTTTCTAATCGCGGTTGCAATCACCATCAATATTTTTCGAAATATCTAAATCGCTGGTTCTTCTGGAAGATTCATTAGTACGATTAGAATCATATACGAAAGCCTTCTCTTCCTCGTGACTGTTTAGAACCTGTTATCTTCGTTTCTTGGAACGTTCATAGTGCATCTAACATTTTCTTTTTCTCTGCACAGCACAGCTGCTCGTTACTTTCGAAATTGCAGCTGAACGAGGATTATATTATTGTAATATCATTCCTTCAATAACACTGTACTATGTATAGGTACATGCAGGGGAAAGAAATCATAACGTACTAAATATATGTCGGCCGAGGCAAATATAATAGCAATCATTCGGACCAATAAACTTTCACAGTAATATGAACGTTAGCGATGTGCATGTGAAACGTAGATAACAAGAATTTTCTCTTATTCATTCATGAATAAATAATCTACTCAAGTGTTGGACAAATCAATATTATTGGGTAAATCGTTCATTCAATATCTCCAAAATGACTGTATTAATTGTAAGACACAAGAGCTACGTAGACATTTATTTATTGTTCTTAATAACTATAAAGAGATGAAAACAATGAAACAGTATTCTTAAATTCTTTAAATGTTTTTACCGTTCTGCAACTGATCTGCTCATTTTAGTTGTAAACACATCGAATCAGAAGTCTAATAATAACGCTTAAATAATATTTAGAAATTAATTGTCAGAATACAATACAGCAAACCGCAGATTAAAAGATATATTAAAACTGCAAGTTAAAGACACATTATTCTAGTCGTAAACACATCAAATCAGAAGTTCAACAATAACACTTAAATAATATTTCTAAATTAATCGTCAAAATTTTAAAAAATATATTAGAAATATATTAACCTTTTGAGAACGATTATTATTAAAAGATCAATACTTTTCTTCCCCAATATTTAAGACTGATCTAGTACTCTAAAATATTAATCATATTTTAAAAAATGGTCGTTTAGCAAACAGTGAAAATATATTGAAATTTTTAACTTAATTTAGTAAGAAGATATGTTAAAATTTCACCAAACGAAATAAACGAATCGTCGGAATGCGAATCTCTCATCTTAAACGATCAAATGCAAAGAATGCGGGCAGATATTTAACTGGAAAGAAGGTTCAACGTTAACGTATCATTAATTCGAGAAAAATAAAGCCGCTCGATTAAATCGCAGATTAAAAGGTATATTTGGAAAGTATTAATGGCCGCGGATCGTCTGTGAACCATTAATTCACAGTTTCGTGAAGAAATGGAGGAAAAACTAATATCTTTACCCCACTAATCACGTTGTTCCCCGCATTCCTATTCTGGATCTCGATCGCGTGCAAAGAAACCCGTTTTCTCGTCCGCGAGATCGATCGATGGATCCGAGATATCCGTGACGGCGGCGTCGGTGAAAAGCAGGAAATGGAAGGCGAAAGAGAAAATGAATAATAGGAAAGGTCGAGAAACCCTCGTGTAAATCACTTGCGAAACCAGGGCGTCGCGTCGTATCGCTCGGCATGCGAGGATTTTACACTCGTAATTTACACTGCCGAATGTAATTTCGATCGAGATAAAGGAAACGGAAGAGGAGCGTTCACGAAAAACGAAATGTCGAGTGATTATATCGTTCAACAATAATACAGCACGCCTTTCCGTCGGGCTACCCTGCAGAAAGTGAACAATTATTTACTAATTACTAAAACGTAATTATCCGGGTGTCACTCACAATACGGCTGTCGCCCCACGCGCGAATTAAAAAGTATAATTAATCATTTTATAATTGTCGCTTTCTTGGGAAAGAGTCGAACAATCTCCTTTGACGCGGTTTTCCTGTGTGAACCGCACGAAAGGTCAATTTCGCGACTTTCAATGTGCGAAGAAATACTGCACCAAAAAATCAACTCGTTGCTGACATACTGTCGTGTTATCCGTACTGTACTTTCTGTTGACATATCTTATCTTTAGAGATATTTACGTGGGTATATCTATCTACTTGTTTAAACTGTGCGAACTACTTTCACGAATTAGATGTTAGTCAAAGATACTGGACACCAGGATGTTCATACTCTTTTGACACCTTAAAGTAAACTATTGAACATGTGTACGTTAACAAATAATACTTACATTTCGACTTCTTTACCGTGAAAAGAATTGACTGAATAAAATGTTTCTCTTATTTTTAGCCTTATTATTCAGACCGTTTATAAGTAGACTATGAATCTTATGCATTTAGAACAAAAATGAATATATGCAATACAAAACTGAAGATTTTACAAGAGTTTAACACTAGAACTACTGAGCTCTAAACTCGACAGATTCTTTTGTTATAATATCAGTGTTGAATTTATTCAGATTTTTGAATACAGAAATATACTAGAAAATTTCCGAAGTAGACATTTTTATTGTTTCAATGATTGTAAAGGAACAATGGTGCTCGGTATTTTTGACAGAGTGAAATTATTGAAAGCAGAAACACATAGTCGTTAGATTGAGGATTTTATGCATTTAGGAGCATATATATTGTCAGTATGTCGAATGCAAAACATATAAGATGTTTAAAGAATTGAAAGATACTCTAATATTATTTTCAACTGAAAAATTATTAAGAGAAGAAATTAGTGTCTATCTGTTTCTTGTATCCCCCAATCAATGCCGAGTCCAATTATCATTTCACTTGTGTTTCTTATAATCGACTTAGAAAATTTTGATATTGCATAAAGATCCGCAGTCTACTTATAAGTATGAAATGTACTATCTGGTACGTACGAGTATTCAAATTAACATACAAAAAGTGTCAATTAGATTTTTGTGAGGGGATATGTATGTAGTAATTGTTGAAATGTAAATAATAATAATTTGAAATGTGATTTGCTCGCAGGTCGATCAGAAGCCGCTACACAAGTCGAACCATCACGAGAACCACGTGTCCCAGATCACAAAGTCGATCCAGTCGCAGACGAATCACGGTTCTTTGAATCACGTGCAATCGCACGGTCAGTCTAATCACGTTATCTCGAATCACGAGAACCACGTGCCCGCGAGTCGTGTGCCGAACAACCACGTGTCGGCGGCGAACCAGACGAACCATCAGAAAAACCAGCAGAACCAGCGACTCAGCCCTAACCAGGAATGGCGGCAACCGGAAGACAACGGCAGGCTACAAGAAGATGGCATCTACGAGAGCGGACCAGTGGTGAACGATGGAAAACACTCTCTTTTGCAGTACGCCATGCTGAACTTCAGACAAAGCACGGAAAAGTTAGTACACCTTCTAACTGAAAGTTACTTCGTTATTTAATTCTTTGCACTCTGAATTCTTTCTGATCAACACGTCATTCACGTCAACATTTTAAATGTTTTATTTAAAGTATATTTCAAACAGTTCCTTGACTGGTACTGATTTCAAAGAATGTAACTATCGTTAAGAAGTTACTATCGTTATCCTTAACCAATTCAAAAATTCAGAGTTGATATAAAGTATTTTTAGCGAAGTTAAATACTAAAATAGAAAATACATGTAATTTATTAGATAAAACTTCATTTTTCTGAGTTCACGTGTGCCATTGCTGTAAAAAATAATTATTTTATGCTGTACGAAAAATTTACGATTTAAATAACGTAGTTACATAACTTGTACTGTGCATAATTGAATTATGCTGCACGTAAAATATACATATTCATGTTACCAAAGCATTATCAATTCAAAAGAGTTTTACACGAATTAGTTCCAAAGGAATGAACAATTTCGCAACATCTGCAATTCCCGAATAAAATATAAAAATGATTCATTGAATTATTCATTGAACAAATAGCGCAGAGTTGGCCATATTTGATCCACATTACAAAAAACGCGTTTCTAACTCATTTCCTTCTTCGAATGTTGCATGCTGTACACTTTAGACCCGGATAAGTAAGTATGCATAATTATGTCGTATTGAAACGTGAAATTTTCTCGGTATTCTTAAGCAGAAACACCTATGCCAAACCGAGACACAGCAATAAAAGGGAAATTAATGTTAAAGACTAATTGGCCTCTCTTACGCAAGGAACGCGAGACAGCCGTGTTGAGAAAGCATAACGCACTGCAGTTCTCATAGTAACATCGACCATCTTGGAGAGCGCGCGGCTAACCAGTACTCCTCGTCTTCTTTTGGCATCTTCCCATTGAGTTACCCTTTTGAAGCTTTGCACCGTTTCACGTTGTGATCGCGGGAAATCGATTTGTCAAAGTGGTGTTCATTCAGAAAAGTGTTAAAAGCTTGACGTCAATGTCCTAATTTTCATAGTGCATCGAGAGAACAATGGGGTCATATTGATTACAAATGTTTTACTACGAATGTGGCTTTCCTGTAGTCGTTTGTGAATGTGTGTGGTTGTCCACGTCATTGCCAGCCAACAATTTCTCGTGAGAACACATTAATCATTTATATTAATACATTAATCATTTATATTAACACATTATCCACCGGTGATTATTTCCTAATATTTCAAAATCTATGGTCCATGATTAAGGATTTTACAACACACTCCCAGTAACGTAATCTAATTGTTTTTCTTAGGATTATTATATAAAATATGATTTTTAAGCTTTCTTTTGGTACAGTACAATTATTGAAAATCCTATTAATAGGCTTCCAATAAATAAAGTTTTATATTAATAGTTATGGATGTAATGTTAAAAGAATGTCAATGGCTAGTAGACTGCTCCTCTATGCAAAATAAAAATGTTCTGCATCTGTTGCAAGAAACAGGAGCAATCGAAGAATTTTTCTTTCTTGAATAATTTTAGTGGAAAATAATATATCAATAATTCCCAGTTGTTTGAATTCTTCTAATCTTTCAAATTGCTAATTATTAGTATTTATAATGAGAAGATATTTTATATCTTGGTAGTTCAAGTTGATCTTTAAACGATAGATAAATTGTTCATTACGAGGGAATGATATTGCAATTAATGTTAGTTCGACCGCTTTATTTTGTGCTGGTCATAATGTTGTACAGAGGAAATTATCATAGCGGTCGCGTTTTCTGTGAAAGAGTCGCGAAAATTACATGAATACTAGCACCGCTCTGGTAATTTCAATGCGTGGTAAAGTAACATCGCCTGTTCGCTAGCTCGCATAGTCAGTTCCATCACCTTCTTGGCTCAGCATGCACGTTGAAGTTGGAAAGTTCTGTTCTACTTTGAGCAACTACAGTTGTGCTGCTTCAACAATATAATTCAATAGTTATACTCTAACATAAATGACCGTGAAAACTCGAATAGAAACGTACGCAAGTGTGATTTAACAAAAATCAAATGGTTGAAAAAATTGCGAGAATGCTGAACCCCCTATACGTTCAGGATAAAAATTCATCCGTTTACTATAAAATTTCTTTGTGTCTGTGAGATTTATGTCTTGAAAATATGGCGACATAAATGAAACATAACTTGTTGATTTTGTAAAGCAAAAGTGCAACCATTTCTGAGGAGCGTACGTGGATTAATGATAGAAGAATAAAAATAGATTTCAAGTACAGTAATAAACCGAGCGCGAGAAGAACCAAGGTAAAAACGTAAAAAGAATAACGAACGAGCAGGATGCGAGGAGCAGCGTCAAAGAAGGCTCATTAAAACACCTAACTAGAGTACCGATTTCCTAAACACGACTTTGACAAGCGACGACCACCCATTCAGTACTCTGAACGGGACTTTTTTCCTCTCGGTAACAACGTCCAGCAATGGAAAATCCGTTTACGGGCCGGTGCACCTTCGTCAAGAGGTTTTCCATTTTGGACGGCTATTACTCGCGTCGCCTCCGAGTCCCGTTTCTTCATTAAATTGATTCGAGCAGTGTTCTTGCGCGGTTAGAACCCCGTACGATCGCCGAACCCGTGCCGATAACACCTTAGTTTTCTAACTTCAACTTTTGTTGAACGCTTCAGACAAGTTCTGAACGAACGAAAGTATTCATTTGTGTGTATTCCGTTCGACAGATTCGAGATGTTGAAGACCGCGGATGGCTCCATAAGCGGTTCCCTGAAAGTCATCGAGTCGCTGAAGAGCAAAAAGAAGAGCAAGAAGAGTAAAGGTCAACAAGATGGCGCGGAATGGACCTGGAAGGAACAGGTGGACCTCGTCAAGTACTCCCCTGTGCCAATAGAGCAGAGTCTACTTAGGTTGGACGGTGATTTGAGTGGTCTAGCCGTCGAATGTTTCCTTTGCCTGATGAAGTACATGGGCGACCAACCTCTGCCTCCGGACACCAGCGAGGTCGAATGCGTTTACACCATCCTGATGGTGAGCACAACAGTTTTATGCAAGACAGAATTTTTAGACCAACCTTTGGTTAACTGGTTCAGCGATTTAACACTTTGGCTGCCAGCCCAGAAACCCCAAACTTTCAATCGTCTTACATTTTGCAGATTCTAATTAAAGGTACACTCTCAATATACTAACACAACCGTATGACAGTCAGGCCATCAGGACTCATGAGGATTTAGATCCTGCATTCTTAGGAAGCTTTAGAGGCCAGATGAAATAGAACAACTACACAGACTGTGACTCGAGACTAGGCAATTTTTAGAATATAGTAACTTCACTATGATAAAATATTTTATTGTTTGACACGAGGTTGAGCAATTTGTTTATGTACTGAATTAATTATGTACTTAAAGAATGGTAACTTTGTTAAACCAAAGGTAACCGTTCAGAATCATCAATCTTGAAGACAAGCTTCAATAGAAGATTTTTTCAATATTCTATTTGTTCAGTTATCCTCAATATTTTCTTTTCATTTATTGACAAAGTAAAGAATTACACACAATTGTTAAAACTGATGACTGTATGTAGTTTTGATTGAATCACAGTTATCTGCATTTGCCATGTAAATCGTTAAACTTAGAGCATATTTATATTTACAACCTGATTTTCTCCATATTCTGAGATTGGTAAACGCAAAGAGCAAGAGAAAGGTGTGTAGACGATTAGATATATTAAAAAGATAAGCAAACTTGCACAAATATCATGTTCTTCATGTCTAGTTAGAAAGATTGTAGGATATTATAATAATTAGTAGCATTTTGTGACTTTCAGCAAGTTTCCAGTAGCACAGAAAGATATCATTAGATGTAATTGACACTTAGAAAGCTTTATATCTCGTTCAGCTTTGCAATAAAATTAGTATAATGAAACATGCCGAAGAAGTCTCTATATAGGACAGTGAAGAGTAGCACACTGCAGGGTAATAGTCTACATGTGGCAATAGAGGTTTGTGATTTCCCTTGAATTATCTCATCAGACCCCATTTTCTCTGAAGAAAGTGCATCGATCACCTTCTAAATGATGCGCGGAGATCACCTTAACTAAATCGAGGATCTTTTCACTGCTTCAAAAAGGAAACTTTGCTTCATGCTTGTCAATTTAATCAGTCTTTCTTTGGGTTATTATCTTGAAACTATCTCACAATTATCACACAATACAAGAATAAGTTACGAATATTACCTGAAGAAGAATAAGCTGGACTCCTAAGTGCACGATGGTGGATTTCATTTCACTTCATTTCTTCCAAAACAATCTCCCAACCCGTACGAAGAAAGATCAACATCTTAGCGACTGCAATCACTTGCGAGGCGTTAATTCCTCAAACAATTACCGAGAGTGAAACCAGCTTTCTCTTCTTCTTGCTGATAGGTCCGCGGCAATCAACGTAACTTGACACCGAGGGACACCATTCTCACCTCGTAAACGGGAACTAACACTGAAACATTAAGCAACAATTAATATCGAACTTTTGTTATACTTATCTCATCAAAATGGTATAAAAACATCAGTGTATATAAAAACTGGTACATCATTGTACGTAGATCTGCTGGTCGTTTTTCGGTTTCACTAATCAACCATGACATTTTATAGAAGAATTTTGTTACCCGCCACAATCTAGTAAAATGATTTATTTTGAAAACAATTATTGTTGTGGTAAACTTTGTCTCTTTTATTTTTGTATGATTAAATTATTGTTTGGATTTTGTATGACTTTCATGAGCATTGGTGTCGCAATCAACGTGTTAAATAAAGAATATTTTTAGAAATTAATGTATAAAATACTTACAATTAATTTGTTAATTAATAGGACCAACATAGTTACTTCTATGAGTATATAGTTTGAGAGATAAGGCTTTTTGTTCAAGACATTTCACGCGTAAGATGCTTTTGCAAACCAAACAATAAAGAATATTGTCTTTATAAAAATATTGATATACAAAACAATAATACAGTGAGAAGTGAGAATTGCATAATCAAGACTACAGAGATTTACATTTACTACAGATTATGGCAGGGAATTTATAATTGGATTTTTGGAAATTTTATAATCATAATATGTTGCAGCACTGCCACATGTACGAGCAACTCCGTGACGAGGTCTACTGCCAATTAATGAAGCAAACGACGAACAACAAAAGCCCGAACCCCGATAGTTGTCAGCGTGGATGGAGGATCTTCAGCATCGTCGCTGCCTACTTCACCTGCAGCGACGGCTTGAGGCCTTACCTGACCAAATACCTTGAAACGGCGGCGTATGACAAAAGAAGAGCCTACCACGGCACCGCTACGGTGTGTTTACAGAATCTTAGGAAGACTGTTAAGTACGGAGGAAGGAAGAATGTACCGAGTGTTGACGAGATCATGGCGATCAGCGCTGGTAGAAACGCTAAGAGGCAGATCTATAGATTACCAGGTGGAACAGAGAGGGTTATCAACACCAAGTGTACTACGGTTGTGCAGGTAAGCCTAAAAATACTATCATGTGTATTTTTTCAAATTCTACTTGAACATAAAATTTGTTGAAACTTGCTTATGTTATTGATAAATAAAATTGATGTACTGGAATAGAAATTAATTGTTTTATGCAATGCATCATGCTATAAAACCATTTAATTTTCTCAATAATAATTGTTTCAACAGTAATAAATATTGATAAATAGACTGCCGATGTTCATGCAAGTTTCAATACAAATACTCTTTGAAGATCAAAAATAAATTAAATATTAAATTCTATTGAACTGTGCGTGTAGTAGTATTTTCTTTTAAGTTTTACTTTTAAATATTTGCAGCACTTTGATAAACAATCGAGAAATCATAGATCGACGTTTTAATGCTGCAGATAATAGTTAACTTTGTCTCTTTTTGAAAGGATGTCATCGAAGAAATGTGTAACGTAATATCCGTAAGACATCCCCATGAGATGGACGAATTCTCATTGTACTGCATCGTTGACGGTGATGCATTCACTATGCCGTTAGCTAGAGACGAATACGTGCTGGATGTGACGACTGAACTTCACAAAAATCATCAAGTCTTCTATTTAATATTCTGCAGGTACTTAATTGCAATTAAAAACATGTCTAATATGTGTTAAATGTATAAATTAATTTGTGGCCCTCGTAACTTTAATTAGATCCAAATCTTACATCCATCAAATTGAACATTCATTAATCATTTATAAAATAGAATAAATGCACAATATGCGATGAATATTATTTTTGGCAGTAGAATGTATTTAAATTGTTTATAAATCATCAACAAATTCGCGAAGAAAGGCTACGAATTAATTTGTGCATCTAATATTTCAATTTTACAAGATTTTATAATGTTTTGAAAAATATTCTTCACTGAACAAACTTTTTGATAATCTAGATCCGTTTGGTACTACCCTCTGAGACTGGATGCCCCACTGTATATAGAAGTTGTGTTCAACCAAATCGCTCCGGATTATCTGGAGGGTCTTCTGCTAGTTCTACCTGGTGACCATTTACCTCAAGAAGTTGTCGTAAGTGTTGCCAACAAGACATTAGATTATTTTTACCTGTCACCGGTGACAGGCTGTATTGCTTAAGAATAATTGCTATAAAAGTAACTCTGCTGTAAGGTGAAAACTTCATTATCAAATAACTAACAATTGTTATCAATAACGTTGACTAAATAAGAAGCATAAATAAGCAAACTTTGATACAAAATAATCCTAAATTTTTGTGAAAAGAATTTTTTAACTGAACACAGATTTTCATGAACTGATAGGCGATTAGCAATATTAGCAACATGTCTATACCTTCTTTCTCTAAATTCTTATGTGTATAGTCACCCCAGAAACTAAGTGAAGCTTGCATCAAACTATTCTGAAATATCAGCGCAAACAATGAATTAATATTACAAAATCTTCAAATTAATCGAATCGAAAATTGAAATGAATAATTGTATTTAATATAGTACGACATGGCACAAATAGCAGCCCTGCTGCACAGAGCAGCAGATATGGCGCATGAGCCAACAACAAAAGAAATCAAGTACTTGTTGCCAAAGCCGGTGCTCAGTTTGAGAGAGCCACGACCGCAACAATGGGCAAACTTGGTTCAGCAAGCGTGGAACAATGTGCAACATAACACAGTTGGCGCCTGTAAAGCACAAGTTCTTGGTGAGTAATGTAATTAGATCATTACACAAATCAGCTACCAATTATTTGATATTCGAGCATTTAATGATTTGAAATATGCTGATCATTTTCACAAAGAAATTATTAGGTGTACAAATTAATTCGTGTCTCCTACAATTGATTAATTGTAACTTGATTTTGAATCCAATCTTTGAATCAACATATTGGAGATTCATTAACCACTTGTAAGATGACAAGTGCATGGTAAATGCATGATAAGATGATACACGCAAAGAAAGCGATGGAGATTATCTTGGGAAGTAGAATGGTATTTTAGTAGTTCATAAACAAAGAATAAATGCACAAATAGATAACTACGAATTAGTGTATACACTTTTTATACAGTGGATCCAAAAAGTATTTGAACACTGAATTTTTGATTCTCGAGAAATTGTGAATTTTTAAAATATGACAATTTTGTTAAATTACCTCGAAATATAATATACCTTTGGGATCCACTATTATATCTAATAGCATATAAATAGGACAACATAAAACAATTGTGCAATAGATTAGAAAGGTCTTATAGATTTTTTTTTACACATAATAAGAAGTATTAGGTTGTTCGGAAAGTCATTTCGCTTTCACAATTGAAAATGAAAGCCAATTTGATACTAATTATATAGAACTTACTTATAGACCCAGCTTCAGATAACATGCCTTATTCCAAGATTATATTGTCTACGTCTACCAGATGACAGTTGTGGGCAAAGTGCTATAATCTATTGATAAGTCGCAATACAGCGAAGTTAAAGTGTTAGAGAGATAAGGGAAATCGTCACCATATCTCATTTTGTATAAATATTTATGGAAGCTATAACCGTAATCTATATTTTATTTTATTACTCATTCATTTTTACTTTACTCTTATTATTTTACCTAGCGCTAACCCATTTTGTCAATTGTAATTTGGAAAAAGTTAAATTTTAATGTAGATGACAATATGAAATCTGTACTTACTTTTTCTCACAACTTACTTTATTTAAAAGAACAATATATATGCGATATTAAGTATAAATTACTTACTTGTGAAAAGACATATTTATATCACGGTTTTGTCGTTCCGTACAATTCTTTGTGTAACAAATTTGCGCCATTTTTTCAAATATGTATTAACGAAATAATGCATAAATATACTTGTACACCTCGCTTTTATATCGCTATCCACCATTTTGAATTATCTTGTGACGTTATGAGCATCAAATATTATTTACGTCATCTGGGAACACTGCGTCCTATGCATATCCTATAAGTACCTAAATATTTATGCCAGGTCTATGAGTACATATGATCTAAGATGTAGAATAAATTTTATAAAATTTGGTCTATGATCTTTTGCCATTTTTCAGGCAACTTAAAAATCCCATGCTTGTTAAATTTCTGTTTTTTATTAGCAAGAAATTGAGTTATATGACTTTTTACGTTATTTGAAATTAAATTTACACAGCATAAAAAATGTTGAAAAGAGCGGGAAAATTGGTAATCCGATGTTACATCCTCTCCGTAAATAGCACACATCTTTTTATTCTTTCGTGCACTGCATTTCTACTCTTGCGGTAATAAAAAAACAAAAAATTATGGAAATGCGTACATACTTTGATTTTACATATTTAATGCGATGACAACAAAATGCTTGAAAGGTTATAAAGCACTACAAGGCACGAAATGACGTCCGAGATGTCAACTGTCAAGATATACAGGGTGGACCACATAAATGGAAACACCATAATATCTTCCGTATATTTACTGTCCTATGAAAAAATTTGTCAGGACGAAGTTACACTATTTTAAGGGACAAATGTAATAGCATACAAAAAATATTTGTAGGTAATTTTTTTAATAAGACATCAAGGTCATCGGTATTTTTTTAAAATGAAACAGTATATTTTTTCACGCTAGCATGATAGATAATAAAATGACCTTGAGCAAAAATAATTATGTTCGAGCGAGTAAGATGTAGAAGTTTAAAACTTACGTGTTTCAGGCTGAATGATGTACTTTTTACGTCGTGGTTGACACCTATTGCTTTACAAATTATAATAAATGTTCGAAATTTTTAACTTCTTTATTTGTTTTAAACTTCTACATCTTTCTCGCTCTAACATGATTATTTTTGCTCAAGATCATGTCAAGGTAAAAAAGATAGTACATCGTCGAAATTAGTTTTTTATTATCTAGCATGCTATCGAAGGAAAATATGCTGTTCCATTCAAGAAAATTCCGATGACCTTGATATCTTAGTAACTTCGTCGTGAGGAGTTTTTTCATAGGACAGTAAAGACAGAATATATTTAGGCGTTTCCATTTCTACCACCAAGCAATGCCACCTCTACACGAAAAACGAAATGGTATTTTCCGTAATCGGAAATGTAGTAATCGCAACAGTTAGGCACGAGATCGGGAACGTCGATTTCATCGTATTGAGTGTAGTTCTTCAATAAAAATTCTCGATAGAAAGTATAATAATAACGGTCCCGTTCATGTTACAGAAATTTTGTGGAAGTGGCCACTGTTCGGATCCAGTTTCTTCGCAGTGAAGAGGGTGCCCGAAGGGAAAGAGAAGGGCGGCGATCACATTCTGGCGCTCAATAGACACGGCGTGCATTTCATTGATTTAATCACACACGTAAGAAACCTAACACTGTGGAAACTTTATCTCGCTGACTTTCAGTTTCACTTTCTTCAAATTGCTATCAAGTTTTCATTACGCTTAATGCTACGATGACGGCAACAATCATGCCACGATTTCATTATCAAGCTGCTGCACATTATCAAACTTTCTTATTCTTTATTTCTATACCGCGAATTTTTATACAAAATAAAAATTATCTGTATTAATTGCAAGATACACCAGCTCCATGGACATTTATTTCTTCTGAAAAGAATAACATTATAGGGTCAAAAACAATATAAGAGTATCTTTAAATTCTTTAAATACTTTTTACTGTTTTGCATTGGATCTACTCATTCATTTCATTAATAAATAAAATCTGCCGTCTATTTTTGATTGATAATTTATACATATATTCCAATTAATATGATGCTGCAAAAGATACCTACATTTGCAATCTTTGTACAAATTAACTCTTAAATAAATTGTGTATAATTCCTTTTTGTACAAGTTGTACAACTTGTTCAAATTCTAGTTCACATTTTACATCTGATACAATTTTATGGAACCTCTACAAATGTATGTGAATACAACAGAAGGGTTAATAAATAAACTGCAAATGTGAAAGAAAAATGTACATTAAAAAATAACTTTCTCTTTGTTTTGACGATTAAACTAATTGCAGTTTTTAAATCTTAGCTGTTGTTCTCATTCTCAATATTCAGAAGATCCATGTATTTGATTATTGAAGTTGCAAACAAATGATTTAATTATTGTAGCAACAACGGATCAGTACACATTTTTGTTTCTTCTCAGTACTGAAGACTTTGATATAGGACTTAGCTTCCTGAAGAAAATATTTCCAATATTTTAAGAAATCTTTGTCCACAGAGAATGAAAGATTAGTTGCTGTTCTCATTCTCACTAATCAGAACGAAATGTTTCAACAGTAAGGATAAAATGGCAAAAATGATTTGCAGGAGACGTTGCATCAGTATCCATATTCCGAAGTAATATCCACCAGAAAAGTGAAATCCGAGGAAGGAACCCTCTATTTGGACATGAAGTGTGGCAATTTGATGCAGCAACGGATCACCAGGCTCCAGACAGAGCAAGCACACGAAATCTCGCGGCTGATTAGACAATACATCACCATGGAGCAAAGGGCGACCAACAATCAAGCCACTGGGATTGGATTTGGAATGAGATAAGGCTCTTGATCACCCTTGCTTCTTGATCACCCTTGCTTCTTGATTAATTGATCGTCGATCGTTGTACATACCTATTTAAACGAAGGAAGTACGAAGCAAAGAAAATATTGGTGTCCAAGGAGTCTATAGTCTAATAAGCATATTGGAGCGAAAGTCCTCTAATAACGTTTAATTAAGTCCACGAATTCACAATTAATGTATTAAGATCCTGTATGCTTCTTGCTCGCAATCGACCTCTCCAATGAAGGCACAGAATAGGAAAATCATTTTTCGAAGCTGCGAAGAGCAAGAAAGAAAATATTTACTAACAATGAAAGTCAATATTCTGTTCAGGAATAATGTTATTGTTCGTGGTTCAGGGAGATCCCCAAATTTCGCGTTTTACTCTGTTGTTATTTATTTATTATTGTGGGGTGGTATTGTAAAAATGATGGGGACCCATTCGGATGTTTAGAGAGAGGTGTTGAAAGTCTTTGAATCTGTAAATATGTTTAGACAGTGTTAGTAGCAAAAACGAAGAACGAACGCGAGGTTTGCCACGAGCGGAAAACAAGAAGAACTCAGTCCCATGCATTTGTTTCTCATTGCGAGAGTTCTTTCATCGACGTTATAATCTTGTATGATGAAAACGAAAGAATAATAAACGATCGAGCAATGAGCCGATGCATTCGCGAGAGTGCATCGACGATTAAGACACCCGAGATTAATGGAACGATTTAAATATTATCATAGAATTAGACGATCTAGTTACACCAGAATCGGTTCTCGAAACCGTCGTCTTCGCCAACGTGAGCCAATTTGTACGTAACACGTGAACGTTGATGCACCGAAGACAGAAGAAGACAGAAGAACGAATGCTCAAATATCTAAGCAGCTATTCTCGGCTCTGTAAATACGCGTTTAGAAACGTTTTAGACGGGAAAGCCGATAGATCGAAGAAGAGAACTACAGTCCTGCGCGCGGAACGTTGTCAACGTTCTCGATTTTTTGATGAAAGACAGCAGGACGCGTTGACACTCTTGACCAGAGTCGCCAGATTAAGACTTGTCTCCCCACTCTACCTTCCCCTTCTACGACGCTATTCTCCCACGCTTCCGCCACGACACGGCCACGTGACGCGTTTCGTCACAATGTCACGTGATTAATCCGGTACTGGCAGAGAGAGGGTAATTATTTCCCCTAAATGCGAGTCAATTCCCCTGATCTGGCGGCACTGCTCTCGAACAATTTTGCGTCTTCCGATTGATTTCTTTTTCTTCTCGATCGCGACGACGAGTTTCTGCCGGAGGAGT
Source organism: Lasioglossum figueresi (assembly GCA_028455805.1). Lineage (NCBI taxonomy): Eukaryota > Metazoa > Arthropoda > Insecta > Hymenoptera > Halictidae > Lasioglossum > Lasioglossum figueresi. Next base: position 5,551,314 of record CM052196.1, on the reverse strand, counting down.
AGCCGGTTAATTAATTGTTACGTTGGTTAAGAACGGAGCCTCGGTTTAGAGTTGTTTTATTTATAAGAAACGTAAGAAAAAGAAACAATACGGTACACGAATGATTTATTCTTAATGTAAATCCGTTTGAAGACTAATGTTTAACGAGTACTGTTTTGATGGAGACTAACAAGTTGCGGTTACATGTTATCATAAGGAGACATTATTATTAATAATTGTACGTATTGCGTATCGATGTGAACAGAGGTGTTAAACTTTATATTAAAATTTCTACGTATACGAACCCTGTGGAGTTTGAATCTTAAAATTCCCACCCCTTTTTAACAAGATGAAGTAATATTATTTCACAGGATTTTGTTAATGCATTGAAGGGATAACTTTCAATAATATCACGGTATTTCATAAAATATATTGTTTAAATAAACAATAAATGATAAACATGGTGTTACATATGTATTTATCGATGACCGGAGGCAGTGAAAGTAAATAGAAATCGATATAAAATAATAAATTATTTCAATAGAATTATGTCTTTCTCAGTAAAAGTAATATTTAGCATTTTTAAACATTCGACATTTCACATAAAGTAATAGAATGTTCAAGTCGAGTATAAGGTTTTTATAAAAAAAAATGTTTTCTGTAAAAGGTATCATAAAAGAAACTTATAGATAAAATATATTTTACTATTCATAAAACGAAGAATATCAATGAGAACTGAGTAGGAGCTTTGGTTCATGAAATCGAGACTGGGCGAATCTATCAAATAGAATATTAAATATTTTCAAAAATCCTTGAAACCCTCAACAAAAATGGCTTCATTTCTGTTTTGATAAAACAGTCTAAGAAAATTTACTGATGTCAAATAGTTGATAAATCAAACAGAACATTATAAAACTGATCGACAAATTCTGTACACTGAACTCTACAAAAACTATAATACAGGTTCTCGAGTCTAACGTGTTAAAACTAGTAAAAATACATTGTTCATACTTCTTAAAATATATAAAAGAAGACTTACTGTCACAAATAAATAGTTACGCCGGCAAATATGCGAGTTGCCTAGTCTTTCTAGAGTGAATTAATTTTTCGCATGAACGGGGCTACCACCGGGTGTCCTCATCTTCGTGTCTTGGGGCCAGTTACTGACAGTGTGTCGAACATAACCAGGATCAGTAGGCGACGAAGGTGTTCGAGCTGCTCCAGGTGTTTGAGTACCTGTGCTGGCTGTTCGAAGGGAGCCGAAACAGTCTTCCAGCATTTCCATTTCGTCTTTCATTTTATTATACGCCTTCCCAAAACCCTTTGGCGGCGATGGAACGTTGAAAGAAACGTCGCGATTCTTTTTGTGATTCGGTGATGCTCCTCGCATGCGAATTGGCACGTTGTCGTACTGGCTGGTATCCGAGTACCTGTCGACGTAAAGATGTAATATACCAAAAATGAATACTTTTATATTATTAGGTTATAATGAGTTAGCTAATGTGTTTACATGAAATGAATATGTTAATGATGTTATTAATATTAATATTTTTTCACATGGAACCGTAAACAGGGCAACGGTAAAAATAAATATTCGTAAATATTCAAATAATAAATAATACTTTCTGTTTCTCTTTTATTTTCTATTACTGCACGATACACCGAAGATAGTACAGATAAAACTTATTCTTATCTTGACACTGTAAAACATATTATACAAATTCATATTTTTATAGAAAAATGTCAATGAGTTAAAAATAGAGTGTGTCTGTGTTAAGCTTCGTCAGACTGTCCCTTTAAATATAATAACCAATTTATTTATAACTTCTTATTTAATATAATACATGATGAATCGTTCTAACAATACCTCCATTTACTACAATATATAGTAAAGTATAATAAATAATTGCATTTAAATAACCAAGTATATGCTATTTTATATGTATAATGATTGATCTACCTGTAAGAGTCGAAGGCTTCGTCAACATCGCGCTCCACCTTCATAATTTTCACACCTGGATTAACAACCTTGGCAAACATGGCTTCACTTCTGGCATTCATTTCCATTGGAAAACGGGGAGTGTCCACTTCATCTACAGGTCGCTGATAAATATCCTGTACTTTATAAACAATCTTAGGCATGTCGTGCCTATGGTCCATCTTGTACGAGTCTCGGATTCCATTCGTTTGCATCTCAGAGCTTCGAAGCCTCGCCGAATCTCTGAGAGCTCTACCATTCTCGAAGTTCTGTGTGTATTCCCTGCGTTCAGATCCATCATCCACCAAGCGTCCGTTCTCTTCGTCCCTTGGCATCCCTTTGAAGGACTGACTCGTTGGACGATCTTGTTCCCATCTCCTCGGATCCTCGGAGATCTCTTCAGGTGAACTTTTCTGATGTCTCTCTTCCGTTTTGTCGAAACCGTCGTTTATGGTACCATCCCCGCTTTTCGAGGATTTCGCAGTCGTATTTACCGATTTTGATTCCTTCTCGGTAGTCAGGGCCATCAGGTGTTTAGCTATATTATCGTTAAACGGAAAAAGAATTAATTACACAAAGTTCATCGAAATATATAGCACTGATTATAATGTTTTCTTTGTTATTTTTCGTAGGCTCGGTTTTAATTTCTTCATCTTGAATCTGTAATTTTGTTAGTTCTGTTGAAAATTATCTTCTGTTTCGAATTTTTACTTGGCACGTTTGTGAATATATATAATTTTCTGAATAATTTCTTTGTTATTTGTCGTTGAGAATTTGGATTTTTCACGATTTTTAGTAAAAATTGTTACTTTGTCAGTCTATTGAGACTTTTAACATAGTGCAAATTTCTATCTTGGATTTCTACTTGTTAGAAACTAGACGATAAGTAGAAAGAGAAGTAATAAAATTAATTATATTAATTAAAATTATAAAAATATTTCGTATAAATTTACATTCTAATGGTCCCGAAGGATACGACCACGATAGGGGGAAGGTGACAACCTACTGGTAGGAGGACCATAATGAACCCATGGCACTCACCCTAGAACCTCTTAAGAGAACGGGTCTCATCGCGAATCTCTAACAGATCGATTACATAATGAAATAGTTGTATAATAATACATCAATCTATAACCTGTACATCAAGTTGCCTGAGCGGAAAGTGGAGCAAAAACGTCTCAGCACGGAACGAGTGTTTAATGGATACAAGGCGTTATTTATAGGACGACAATATTCTCCTCATACATATACATCATTCTTCTCTTGGAAGTACCTTTTTTGCTAGACAATTCTGTCATGCCTTGACTAATTTTCTTCTTCGGCGAACCCATCAACAGATCGGCGATGAACACCAAAGCCGTCAATATGCACAGTGCTCCAAACACCGCGGCGTTGTCTACCAAATCTTCGGGAACGTTTTCAATGGACGCCAAGGACAAAGCGCCGACGATGCCGAAAAGAATAATGCCAAGTCCCAGAAAGAACAATTCCTTAAAAAACGAACCATATTCAAATCTACTGAAGGAACAATTATTTAATACGTATCGTTTCCGCGATTGTGTAATTTCTTTTCCAAATTCGGGGAACAAAAAGCGAAGAAATGAATCACGGAGTTTGAACGAGATGGAGCAAAATACAGGACTACCTCGTCAATTTAATTTACAATTTTGTTTAATTTCCAATGTTGGTATCTAACAAAATGAATAAATTATAAATAGTTTTAATTTTTCGTTTTCGATACACAGAGTGAGTCAGTAAGAAAAAAAACCTTTTTTTTTTATTGAATTGCAATTTAATTTCTCTGTACCTCTTTCTTTATGAGATATGAAGGTGACCTTGACGTTTTACAAAGTCAATGAATCTTTGTTTTCATATCACGTTGTTATCGATGGAGGGAGAAATTCAGCTACCTATAACATGATGACCTTGAGTTGACCTTGAAAAGTAGTTCGGACAATCGAGGTTCTACTGAATCGTCAATTGAAGAAGCAAACGTGCTCCGAATTATGTCGTGTTTGGTCTCATTTTAATCAGGAAGATGTCACAAATATTTTGATAAGAGCATTGTAAAAGAAGTAATTAAAAACAAGAAAGTTTTGTCATTCAATAAATCAATCATTGTACAATACAATTTCTACATAAAGATATTGTTTATCGTTATATCTTATAATTATACTGGGTGCTTCTTTCTTTTACACAGTAGTGTATATCGTAGTCTGAAAGGTAGATACAATAAATATTTTACTGTTATTCAATTACTATCCAACAGTCGCCTAATATTTGCAACTGAATCCATCATCGTGCAACTCTGTCATTGGAAATGTCGGCAGGTCGTAGGAATTTTTAACGTAAGCATCACTTATCATAGATAAGCATATACGGATATGTATGCAGGAATCATCGTGACCCGCCTAGTCTGAGTTGTGAGTCATTAAATAAGTCACAGTGGTGCACGCATTACGTGGTCATACTCCAAGGATGTGGTTACGTGCTTCATCTTGCAACTTGCGTTGCGCTAAGGATACCAGCAGCCTTGGCCATCAATGACAGATCTACCTGAACGCGTTGCTACGCTGATGTTCTCACGGTATCGTTCGGATGTGTGATCCATTTCGAAACGTTTCGCGGCGATCGTCGCGGCCTGCATGAATTAATAAGGGGAAAACATGGTCCTTGGGAAATAACGATCTGTCAGCCTGCGTGCCACGACGCGTTGCCATTCGGCTCGATTACTATGCTGATCGTGCGTAATGAATGAGGCGTGTCCTGAAGAAACCGACGCGCACCAGGAAGGATATTGAAAACGTAATAACAATTGAGATTAGCATCGTGAGAGCGTGAAATCTTTTGCCTTGAAAATGCTTCTGATCTTAATTCCTCAGAAATTCTATTCATCTTGCATGCCCACTGCGCACAACACCGTAAATTTCATTGCAACAAGTTGTTGTGACTAATTGGATACAGCTATTTGTTTTCTCGAACAGTTTTCAGATTTTTATTTTTACCTCTCTAATGTATGTTTCGCATTCAAAATACGAGCTAATTAATCGTTGTAACTAATTGGATACAGCTATTTGTGTTCTCGAAGAGTTTCCAGATTTTAATTTTTACATATCCAGTGTATGCTTCGCATTCAAACTACGAGAATTATAGAAATATAATTTATTCAAGATGTAGCAAGTATGACGTTGAATAATATTCTATTTTTTAACATTTAGTGAGCAAGAAGCTTAAAGATTTATAGCTCTGATAATCCTTGTTATCCTTGAATTAGAAGATACTGTGCTGATTTGCGAGGAAGAAAGCTTAGAAGGTAATTTGCAATTCACCTTTTTGTCATCAACTCGGTATTAAATTAACGGAATGTAAAAATAAAGTGGAAAAATAAAACAGTTTTTATAATAGTCGAACTGAAAAAGTAATATTCTTTCTACTAAGAGATTAACAATGATTAATATTGAAACACAAACTATGCTTTAGGTGTACAAATTAATTCGTATCTCTTCCAATGTGAATTTGTTGATCATTTACAAATAATTAAAGTAAATTTTATCTAAAATATCCTCCATTGTATTCTATGCGTGTACGTGTACATACTTCCTTTTAAAAGTAATTAATGTATCTCCAACACATATATCGAGAAGAAGACTTCCATAGATAATGTTATAATTAATTAATTCTGAAAGCTATGAATTCACATTTGTATATGTATATAAAAAATATTATCATATCAATATTAATATAATAAATATTAAATATTAACTTGCAGCTTAATAATTGTGAACAATTATCTTTCACTAGTGATACTAGAATTTGTAAATGTATTAAATTCGTAATCTATTAATTACTATTTTATTTATAATGATTTAAAATTTATATAATTTCACAATTTATTAATTGCTATCAAATATTTCATTAGAATTTGTAAACGTACATAAATTCGTCTATTAACTGTTATCAAATGTTTTCTACTTTACGCATTAAAATAATTTCATAGCAAATTGTAATATTAGAGGGGGAGAGTTAACTATATAATATACATACACTGTAAAAGTAGAATAATCAAAATACGGTAATTATTACAATGAAAGTCATCCTTCACGAATAAATAAATTGTTTGGATAATTGCTAAATTTTTATAGCCATGTCATTCAATAAGACAACAGTGGGACGATAAAAATCAGTGTCTCCGAAGGACACCATGTTCTGTAAAGGGGAGAGAATATCTCCGAGAGCTCAAACAATAGGTCTATTAGGGACTGCAAGGTCTCATATAATTGTTAAACTGAAAGAGCTTAAGAATTCCTAGGATACGCACTTGACGAATTCTCATCCGTGTTGCAACTACTACACGAAAAAGAGAGGAACGAAAATGGAAAAGAATTACCGTCTTTCGACCAGCGAGTTCTCCCGTGGCAGCGGCAATGAGAAGACCCGTCGTTATTATTATGTAACCACCACAAGTCGCAGTCGCTAGAGCGGCGCCTAGATTAACAAAAGTCACAAGTTATGCATTTTAAAGCCACAAACAATTTGAAGAATCACTTCCCCTTAAATCACTATTTTACAAAATTGTTCGCACTCCTCCGAATTATTCTCCATTTTTTCTTAGTGCACCTGGTTAATAGACTGAAAACGTGAAATTTCATTTATGCAATTTTTGCAAACAATCTAGCTTCCCAATTTTCCCTTAAATATTTTACAAAATTGTTTGCACTCTTTGGAATTATTTTAAATTTTTACTTAGTGCACCTGTTCTACATATAGACTAAAGATGCTCGTACAAATTTTGCAAACAAACAGAGAAATAGAGAAATGATGATATTATTGATGCTATTATTGAATTTGTTCAATAATTATTCGTTTATTAATTGAAAAAAAAATATTTATATTTATATTAGACTAAAACCATTGACTCATTTTTTCCAAAAATGGACTTATTCCACTTTCCAAAAAAAACAGCTCATATATTATAATAAAAATTGCTAAAATCTGAATAAGTACATTCGTGTTATTTTTATAAAATAGTGCAGAGCTTTTAATGTTTTGTGGGTCTAGTGCTAAAATGTTTTCTTCTTCTGTTAACAGTTTAAACGTGCCGCCAGATATAAAAGGAAATCTTCGTTAATGAATGTTTTTATGTCTTCCGGCACTCATTTATTCATAAATTCTGCATCTTATCAGGCAACAAACTAGTATGCAATTACTGAACAAATCAAAATAGAGACTTTCATTTCCTTATATTTAGAAAGGAGATGATTGCTCTGATAGATAGGTGTTTTAGATTTTAGAATATCACACTTGTGAAGTTCACTGAATCGGGAGGCAATTAGAAATGAAAGTGTTCGAACGAAAGCATCTCGTATCTCCATTTTCATAAGAAGAAAATTTATAATCTATGTACATTCTGTTATGTGCGGTTTTTCTCGAGTGCCTCTGTATTTACTGATCACCTAGCAATACACGGGCAGTTTTCTTCAACCTAATTAATAGTTTACGGACTTTGTGCGTTCATGACAAAAGTAATAGGGCAAATACAAAAATGGAAAATTATTAGAAGAATTAATGGAAATTTGTATATTGTATTCATCTATTTTAGATGATTAAAATAGAAAATGCATTTTCACTTAATTTCTTACAACTGACTTGAACAATTTTTGTTTATAAATATCCGCAGTCCACTATTAAAGTATGAATATACAGTTATAAATGTTTTTAATATCAACTTTCAAATACATAGAAGAGAATTTCGCTGTTCGGAGGCCAAATCGATTAACTAACCATTTTTTAACATTTTACTGCCAAAGCATTTGACCAATGCTTAACATTTTACACTTTGAGTTTTCCTTAAGAATTGGGCTTAACCCTCACACGCTCCTCAGAAATAGCTGCATAAAAGAGCCCAAGATAATATTTCACACATTTTTGTTGTACACTTCATGTTAAGAAGTAAATGGGTCAACTTTCTAAATACCAGCAAATGACAGAAGTTGATAGAACTTTTAAAAATAAATATGCATATACTGTTTCAAAATTTTCTCTACCTTTTATTTTATAGAATTAATTGATTTGGCAAATGAACGGCTCAATTGTTTAATTTATAACGAAACAATTAAATTAAATAAAATCAAAATGTTCAAACCTATTGCACCCCACGTGACGTTATTCAAAAGGGACCATTCCCTGCTTCGACTTCTCAGATAATGGAACACCCTCCGACTCTCATCGTCAGTTACCCTAAGCGCCACCACGCAGGCGAGACAAAGCACCTGCAAACCGAACGTTTTTCTTCAATTGCAATCTCTCCATTTGAACGAACGAAATAGAAAGCGAGGAAACAATTTAAATTCATTGTTTCTTGTTCAATCTTTTTTCTCACTTCGCTGCGAGACGTTAAACGTGGGAGGAATTACTAATAATTGATTGTGGGAACATCCGAAGGAATCTTTGTGCCTTGAGAACGAGGAGCTAAATCAATTAAGATGGTTACATTGGAATGTACCATATGTGACGGGAATCATTTAATTTTAAATACGACAAAAAATGCAATTTTGAATGTTCTGTGTTAGAGTATTTTGGATATTGACTTTCACACACCACTTCGACAATCCTGATGAACACCTTCCGGTTCCACATGTTACACACGGATTGGTCGCGTCACTCACAAAAATTTAAACACAACAACGGTGATGAGCTCTTTGTGCAATTCTCACTCTTGTTCGTCGCATTACGAGAAGTCTCAGGCTAGTAACGAATTATCCTGTTACGAGGCAGATAGGTAGGAGTCACTGTGCTGTGATTTTGAAACCAGTCATTATAGTTATTCTTCACTTCAATAGCTCGTCGCGAGGCTTTCGAAATTTATACCCTGAATTCTAAATTTCATTCATTTCCTCGCTCTACTTATGTTATGTCACAAATTCATGAAAATCTGTGCACTGAAAACTCATTTACAAATCTTTCTAATATATGTAATATACTAATCTCTGATGGTAAACGTATTTACTGCCACGTTCGTTTAAAATTTTACACTGCTAGTCACTTCAGTATAATATTAACTGCACTAATGAATTATTCATTATTTTTCTTTTAGATTCTAAATAATAACTTCGAACATATATTTACAATAAATGCACATATGTAACACATGTTACAACCAGAAAAATTGAAATTTACTCTGTTTTCTGTAAACTTCTACATTTATTTAATTAACATACCAATCTTTAATCAAATTCTAATATTCTCAGATCCAGTTTTGAAGAAGCTAAAGAAAATATTTATTGACCCGTTTGTTTATTTTACACTTTGATTCACATCGGTAAAATATCAAGTGCGCCAATCCACTATTCTTCCTTGATTGGTAATTCAAAATTCGAGTATATATTTACTTTAAATATTGTTGCAACTAGAAAATTCGAAATATATTTTGTTCATATATTTCCAATCGGAAAATAGTGTCTGATTGGTGCACCTGATAGAATTGACTCGCACAGACGAATCTTTCGCTGACACTGTCCGAAAGATAACCGATTCGACACTTCTCATCCTAGTCCATGGTATGCGACAGGTTCGTGGACCACTCAGAAACAAATTCAAAGAGGATCGAGCGAAGCGATTCCGGCACAGAGCGCGCGAGGAACGGAATTAGCAATCGATAAAGAAAAGAGTTACGGAGTCTTGTCACTCGTATTAGACCGGGCCTCTGTCGAAAGGATTGCGAAAAAGAAGACTCGGATCGCGGCGCGCTCGGACGGCAACTGAAGAGATAGGAAGGCTCGTGGTTTTAGTAGCACGAGCTACTCCGTGTCACGTTAGAACGTCTGTGCGGTGCAGGTAACAACAATGCTATTATCGCAGAGTGCATTGGCGCAGGACGGTGTGAATTTTTACAATAAGTGCCGCGATCCTCCCTCGCGAACCTTGAAACGGTTCGACACCGTGTCGTCGAACAGTTCAACGCCTACAAACAATATTTCATTAATGGAGTATTGCAAAAAATCGAGTTTTTTACAGTTTTTTTAAGTATAAGTGTTGAAGAATATGTGTGTAAAAGGATTTGTCTGGATATGAAAAATTAACGTAGTTATTTAAACGCGTTTTTATCGAAACCACTTTTTTTTTAAATGTTAAACATTTTTAGAGGATCTTCGCATACCCAAAAACTTTTAAATCTGTCCGTTTTCTTATTTTTCCAACGTGTCAAAGGCAGAAAAATATAAGAAAATCAGTAATTTGAGTTCATAATATCGCCATTTTGTACATAATCAAGATTTTGAATTTATCTTGGTTTAGATCTCAGCCACATTCATAATGTACAATATACTTCCCATTTTTGTGTTTCCGATTAGCAGAAGGACCAGTCAACACATATTTTTCAAAACATATTCTATGAAAAAATATATAACATAAATCATACATAATTTTCATTTATCGTAACGCATTACTTACCGGCGATTATTTCATAATTTTCAGTAATCTATGGTCGATGGCTAAAGACTTTTTTACGGATTTTTCAACAACAATTTCAATTGTGAACCAACAAGTCAGCCCCAGTAACGTCGTTTATAAAAAGACCTTGTAACTCTAGATTTCGAATTAAACAAAATCTGATTATTAAATTAAAAATCTATAAAACCGCAACAGTTTGATGTATTCAAACTTCAAAAATAAGTCTTCCTTTTTTTGTGTAAAACGTGCGGACGGTAACACATCTACAGTGAACTACGAAAGTATTTAAACGCACTTTAAAACAATATAACTTTTTTTATAATTGTACCAGACAACCAAACGATGTTTTGTAACAAATTAGAAGCATTGGTTTACTAAATGATCTGAAAAAAAGATTTTCCAAAAATTACAATTTACAAGGTTGAATGCAACAATAAAAAAAATCTGTTTTTAAAACTTTTTTATTTGGCCCTTAATGATTTAAAATATATGTGTTGTAGATCTATGTTAGTTATACACATGCTGAAAATTTCATCAAAATCAATTAACATACCCGAGAGCTATAAGTAGTTAAATGTGGTGAAATTCATAGTTTTTCGCGACTTTTGGTCAGTTTCTAAATCCACAGATTCTTACATCATTCGATGCGTGTCGTTTTCTTCTGCGTCAACCGATTTCGATGAAATTTTCAGCATGTGTATAAGTAACATACATCTACGAAACGTATATTTTAAATTTTCATTACGGGCTCTAATAAAAAAATTATAAATGGTGTCTCTTTTACTTTCTCATGTACTTCTTAGCAATTGCAATTTTTTCAAAATCTTTTGCATGTCATTTGGTAAATCAATTCTTCTAATCGCTCACAAAACGTCAGGTGTTTGGTGCGATCATAAAAAAGTTATACTGTTTTAAAGTGCGTTCAAATACTATCGTGGTTCACAGTATATATAGATTGAGTGATTTAAGACTACTATATTTGCATAAACATATTTTTCAATCATTTTTTCAACCACGTAGATGTGTGTACGTAATTCATTAATTATTTCAATGATTTCATTCTTTCTGATACGAATTTTGTCTAATTATAATAGAATTGTATTTCGCTTATTCTGGTGAAAACTTACTAAATTCTAAACATTTAATGGATGGACATCAATCGCGAAGTTTCTTTGACTGAAATAAATTTTAAGAAAGAGATGAAACTTGTTCGTGGCTGGAGATAAACATGTGAATGAAGTGCCATTGAAAAATTTGCTGTTTACTCCGCTAGGATTAATTCATGAACAAGAGAGAGGTTCTGGTGGAGGTTTTCTAGAGCGTCAGTACGAATGATTTTTGCTCTGTTTAACATTCTTTTCAGAGAAATTCTGTTTCCGTATCGATGGATGAATGAATATAGATGAACTTTCGCGGGTGAATGTACTTTTAATTTACGAATCCGCGTGACTTTCTCGTCGAAGATCTCTTTCCTTTTCGTGATACTGTAAAATACATTTTTTATTCACTCTTCATTTTTGCAAGAGAAATTATCGAACTCGTAAACTCAAAAAACTATAATACATAGTTTGCACACAAGTAGAGTGAGTTATGTGCCTACTCTACTGCAAACTGCATCTCAATTTTTTGTGATACTTCTGGCATCGAAAGGGTGAAATCAGCCCTTGAAAAACTTTCAATTTTCTCTTTTTAGTGAAATACTTCAAGAACAAGTGATATTAAAAAAAAAGTTCAAACGACAGTTGCATGGTATTATTGTGTCTACCAAACTGCATAAAACAAACTTTTTTAAATGCGTTTGTATGCACATATGTACTAATATTTTGCATTTGAGTCATATCCGTGAATCATCTGCAGATTTCAAATTAAGGTAATTTTCTATTTAGCAGGAAACGCGATGACTCTTCGGTGAATAAGTGTTACGAACAATATGCTTGTGAATAATTTCTCACAACGACAGGATCTTTGATAGAACATTTTTGTTTATACATATTGTTTATCTATAAGGGTTCCATCAACATCTAGGTCATTAGCGATCACATTATACAATCTAATTACAGTATTTTAAGTCCATCTACATGTGGGTAACAATTACATTTTATAATAAAAATCTACATCTTTGAGAAATGCAAGAATAATCGGAATATTCATATTTTAAAAAACTAAATATCTGTAATTTATTGTTATGAATTTTTCAATGCAGTATTTTCATTTCATGACATTAGAAATGAGAATCAAGCAATACACTGTAGTGCTTCAAGTGATATGAGTCATAAAAACTTCAAAGACCTGAAGACTATACATTATGCATCATTAGATGCATTATCTGTATACATAGATTGACGTTATTAGAATCACTCATCGTATAATTTGAATTTCATAGAAATGAGAGAAAACAAACCGGCTTGCGTGCAGTTTATAATAGATAGAAAAATACGATTACAGATAAAGAAACTTATTTGAAGTAATAAAAAGAATCACTTGCAAACGTTTACAGCTCATATCAACGTTAACTGATTTCGATGCAATTTTCATCGTGTATTACAATTGACGTTATTGATTAAAGATTCATTAGAGTTGCAGATAACAAAGCTAAAAGTATCTTTTCAAAACTAAATTGACTTTTATTTTATTTCACATTTCCGAGCAATAGCAATTTTTTCCAAATTTTGTTTACCCGTTATTTAGTAAACTAATACTTTTAACGTGTTATAAAAGCTCAGCTGATTTGGTTCAATTTTAAGAAAATTATTCATTCATTTTCTGTAATAAAGAGGAAACTAAAGATAAACTGAAAATCGTATCAGGACTTTTGCAAGGACCCAACACAAAGAACAAAGTCGAGAAAGTCCTTCGGCCTCCACTTCCACCAGGCTATGGTAGTTTTTGAACCCTTGGACTTTTGACTCTTGTTTATTTTTCTGGGGTGTCGTGCGCCAGCGTAGCTCCTAGGTCAGTGATGGTGAACCTTTTTGAAGAGAGGGTCAGAATTATTTTTATTTCTTTTTTAAATACTACACCGTGGGTCATAAGGCAGTGGCCTCAATTAGAAAGGGGGGGGGGGGGAGAAGGTAAAAAGGGTGCCAATTATCATATTTGGAAGCATCAAACATTTCGTTAAGAGACAAAGTTGACAGTTGATTCTTTTTGGTTCTCACTTCTGAAATAATCCAAAAAAGGTTTTAGTTTCCTTTTTGATTTATAACTTTAACCTTTGCACATTCCACTTGGATTTTTGTTATTTTTATTTATATATTTTATCTTTATTCACTTATTAATTTTTATATAAATCTGACATTACATATTTACATTTTATATTTGTTTAATATATCTGATATTACATATTTACATTTTTTAATTGTTTAATATATCTGATATTACATATTTACATTTTATAATTGTTTAATATATCTGATATTACATATTTACATTTTATAATTGTTTAATATTTTCGATTATCTTTTCTCTCTGTTATAATTAAAAAATGTAGGCCAATATTAAAATAAACGCGTGGTTCACTTACAAAGTCTACGTGGGCCAGTATCTGACCCGCGTGAAGTGGAGGTTCACCACCACTGGTCTAGGATGGTCTTACATTGTCTTCCGAAGCAACTGGCAAAAAAAATTTGGACACAAACAGATAGGTAGACAGGACGAGTCTTGTAACGTGACGATCTCAAATAACTCGTTATTTGTTGTATAAAAAAATGTTCAAACGAATGATTGCATTGTTCCTAGAGGTACATACAGTGCTGCAATCTGATTTTTGTTACTTCGATTTTTATCAAGATATGAAGGTCACCTTCAGATTTTAAATAGAATGCCCAATATTTTTGGTCGAACTCGGACAAAGCGCAAAATTCTGCGTAAAAAAACATTCGTACATCATAAATCTGTTAGTTAACGAGATATTATGAAAATAATTTTCCATATGTACTTATTCAAGTTGGGGAATATCAGTTCGAGCATATAATAGCTTCCAGATAACAGCTATATACATATGGAAAATTGTATCGTTAATACCTCGTCAACTATTAGATTTATGATATATGAAGGTCAATACTTTTTTTTAAAAACTGAAGGAGACCTTCATATCTTGATAAAAAATCGAAGTAACAAAAATCAGATTGCAGCACTGTATGTCCCTCTAGGAACCATGCAACATTTGTTTGAACATTTATTTTGTACAACAAATAACTTACAAGGTATTTGAGATCGTCACGCTACGAGATTCACCCTGTAGAAAGGGATCACTGATTATTATTTAATCGACGCTTTTAAATGATGTCTCCAGTTTCTCTCGTGTCTCCAGTTTCAGACGACCAGGAAACATTGTATCCTGCATTCGAGCAAGGAGAGTTTCGATTTCAACTTCGAGCGAGTGACAGATTGGCCGGGCAACAATGTAACTTTGTCAACGCACTGAAATCGGTCTGCAACGATTCCGATCTTTGGTCGTGTTAAACTGGAAAATTTGATTTCTATTTCACATCGTTAAACAGATCTTATTAATATTACATTTAGTGAAAGTTGCTCGCATTACATTTATCTGATAATTGATTCAGTAGAATTATTGTGCATTTTTCATGTTGTTGTAAACCACAGATTTTTAAGCACAAACAGTTACGAATAACTTGATGAGATTTTCTGCGATGAATATAAAAATTATAATGTATGCAAGTTAGAATGATATAGATATTGTGGTACAATGAAATGCAATAAATATTACTTAAATGAATTATAAAATGAAAAGTTACTGGAACGTGAAATTACACACGAATAAATCAACGAGTTAATAATTCATACTTATATGAATATACAAAAGTAGGATCTATTTGTGCTGCAGATAATTTACGTTGCACTGGTTAAAAAGCAACCTCCATTACAAGAAATGATAATTTAATAAATAATAATTAAAAAGTAATGAGAATAAATCTGCTCGAGTCTACTAATGGAATTAAATAATAATGAAGAACATGTAGGAAGAATAGGACAGAAAACTTACGAACGTGAATTTAAGCTCGAGTCTACTAATGGAATTAAATAATAATGAAGAACATGTAGGAAGAATAGGACAGAAAACTTACGAACGTGAATTTAAGCCAAATTAAACGTTACAGAAAATAATACTAAAATAGATAATGAAATAATATAAACAATACCAAAGAGGTGGTTCCGTATTTTGAATAATTGTTGATACAAGTAAGGAATCGATGGAAACGTTAAAAATAAATGCCCTGTACGATGACCGAAGCAATCGATGACTTTAAACGTTAAAAACAAAATTTCAGGGGAAGGGGTACAAACAAATGACAGTAGGGGGGAGACCGAAAACAGATGAAGCGATAATGTAGAAGCAGAGAAGAAATTCCTGGATCGAAAGAAGAGAGAAAGATTACCTCCGTGGACCGAAGGGAAATAACTTTATCCAATGGGAACCGTCCGAAATAAGCGCCATCTGACCCCGTACAGTTGACCCGTAGAACCCATCGTGGCCCGCCGCATCAGTCCCATTCAAACCGTGGTGATGCATTAATCTGTCGATCATCGATCCCTCAATCGAAATCTTCGTGTGTTCTCTGCCTTCGTCGAGCTCCGTCAACTTTACTTTCTATTTTCTGTGAACATTGTTACATGATTGTTTAAAAATATTGTAATTAAGAAAGTGACAGTAACATTTAACACAGAAGAAATGTCAACCAATGTTAACATGGATCCGCACAAAATTGAAAATAGGGAGGACAAACAATTCAAGAAACAATTGGGTGAGTACGAAACATTTTAATAATTGTAGGGGTTGTTTTTTACGCGGGATTGCTTAGAATTTTCATAAAATGTTTGTCGATATTGCTTTCCATACACATTTTATAATAAATTCATTCAACCAATCTATCAGCTTTATTGTTCGTTGGACAATGATTGTTTTTGATTAATCTGTCTACAAATAATACCTCATTTTAGAATTAAACGTATTAGTTCCCATACTATGTTATAATCAATATGATCCTGTAAGAGATATTTAAATTAACTTTCTAAATTATATTTTTATGGTGAATACAATTCCACATACGCAAAATAAATTTATCAGTTAGGTAAGTAACATGATGACAAAAACACCCTTTTTTATACTGTTTGTTTCTACATGATTAATTTTAACATGTTTTTCAACATTAACGAGACAGCGAGCACAAAATGGTATATACATTATTGTTTAAAAAAATTACAAGACTGAATTTATTTCGATTTCTTGCAATTTCTATAACAATATGTGCTTGCGTAATGAATTCATTTAATCATTTCTAGTGGAAATATCTTTGTAATTTCAACAATTATGAAATAAAAAATGTGAAACTGGTCATTTGACCAGTTATGGTATAAATTTTAATATTAAGGGAGTTTATAATATCATACAGTTAAATTTTGTTACACCTTTAATTTCTATCTGACTGTGAGTTCTTTTTTTATAATCGTGAGGTTGAAATAATATTAATAGTTTATATTATAGTAGATAAGTATCTATGTACGTTTGTACGTTTATTAAAACAAATTTTATTTACTTTAATACTATCCACCGTGTAAAAAGAGACTCAGGTACACGGTCATAAATAAATTTTTATCAAATCGCCTAACACAGTTGTCCCAAAAAGTATTTGAACACTAAACTGATTCTTGGGAAATTATCTATATTTGAATTACGATAATTTTGTTTAAAAAATTTATACGATAATAAATTTGGACTAATTTTAAAGCTCAAAGCCTCTACTTCCGCAAGGCATCATTCATTTGCCCCCAGAGTATTTGTGCGTGATATGAAAATGATACAAATTGAATCGTCTCTTCAGACATTAAAAAATACACATAAAACATTTTTGTTATTATCACGTTACAAATATCGACAATTTCTTTAGAATAGTAAATTTAGTGTTCAAATACTTTTCGAATCTACTGCGTGTAGAATAACAAATTTTTATATAAAATTATAGTGTGTGGGCCCAGTAGGAATTGCGCGACGCCGGTACGATCCGCCGGCAAGCTGCTGAACAAGAAGGAGCACATGGACAGCTGCTTAGAATTGTTAAAATTTGTTGCCGACTCTGAGTTAACATTGACGCAAGTCAACGGCCAAAGGAAGCTTGGACCACCCTTAAAATGGACAGGGCCACCTCCCAGTCCAAAATGCGAGATTTTCGTCGGCAGCATCCCTCGGAATTATTACGAGCCGGAGATCGTTAAAATATTTAGCACCGTGGGGCAGATCTATGAATTGCGTTTGATGATGGACTTCTCCGGCACGAATAGGGGATACTGTTTCATTATGTACACCACCGAGGAGGAAGCACTTCGTGCTGTAAAAGAGCTCGATCAGTTTGAGATTTATCCTGGAAAGAGGATCGGCGTCGTAGCCAGCGTCAATAATCGTCGGCTCTACATCAACCAGCTACCGACAATCATGGACACCGCAACTATTGTTAAGGTATGGGGCTTTTGAAATAGATAGGCAGCGTATCATTACATAAATAAACTTTGTGTGGAAAAATGAGAATCATTCGTGCAGTAGGACCTCCATCATGTTGTACAAAGCTCATTTAGTTTGGATAATCCAGGTCTTACTTAATCATTTACTTCTTTGATTTTTTAATTTGTTTCGAATTTGTTTTTCATAAAGTTGGTATTTAAAGAATCTATAGATATCTAAGAATTTATATATAAATGTGTAAGGAACAGAAGAGATCATAGAATTTTATTTTCTAATGAATTAATTTTCGTGATGGTAAATTATATCGTGTTACCACCTTGAACTTATAATAAAAGACTTCAGTTACGTATGCATGTAGTATGACTAATATTTGTATCATTTTAGTTACAAGAATACAACAATTTACATAACATTTATAGTTACAACAAATATGTATCATTATAATATTATTTTATATACTCACAGTATATATTTACAGTCTATATTGTCTTCTTCAATTTGATAAAATCTTTTACTTACCGGTTTTGCATGTATTTTCAACATGTTTCCAAATTTTAACTAAACAGCGATGGTGAAGCGACACATTTAAGAAAAGTAAAATTATAATTACAAAGTTCTATAATTTTGTACGAATATTTGTAATGTGATAAGAGATTTCACCTAACGAATTTCATTGTACTTGTAGTATTAATGAATCTTGAAAAATTTATAGTACACGAAGTTTAATCTTTAACCATTTTACTTTTAATTTATTGAAACCATTTGTGAGAGATAACAAATTTCATTCGTTTTGAAAACTGCCGTTCTTTCGATTTTTTATATAAAAATGTAAATGTGCAAAAACATTTACAGTTTATAAATTGTTGTGTGGCTGACACAGTTTTCGTTTTTCTAGCGTTTCTACGAAATAACCGACGACATCGAAAGTGTTTCCGTTTATCGAAACATGAACCGCTTCTTGAGCTATGTATTGGTGTCGTATAATACACATCGAGGCGCTGCCATGGGGAGAAGAAGATTGGTACCCGAATCAATGACACTTTTTCCAAATTGCGAAGTGATCGTGGAATGGGCAAATCCCAACATGACTCCTTGGAACGTGGTGGGTATATAAAATCAAGATACTTTCGTTTTCAAGTAATGGATATTTCAATCAGATTATCAAATAATTTTAACTCACACAATTAATATTTAAATAACAAATTTACCTTTGGATCGGCTGGCCCTTTTTTTAGTATACTATATGTTTATGAAATATTAAATTCATAAACTTTTAGTTTCTCTTAAAAGGATAAATACTTACTTTGGTAGTGGATGTTTATGTATTAATAAGAACTAAAATATGAGAAAACAAGCCTATTCATAAAAGTTCTAGAGCTGATTATAAAGGTGATAAAGTGCAAATTAACAATTTAATAACCATAGCACATAGTTAAATAGATTAATATCAGCACATATAATAGCTTTCAGTTTTTAGTCAGTGCATTGTTATTCTATTGATGCTATATTATATTATATTACTACTATTATTTTAATTTCAATTATTGATCAATAGGTTGCGGATTTTTGCAGCAATTTTATATTAAATACTCGAAATACCTAAGAATTCTTAAAAATTGATACAATATGTACACGCACGAAGTCCGCCGTCTATTGATAACAATTGATTGTTAACGCAGATAAACGCCGAACGATAAACGATGACTCTGACGAAGGGATGTTTGTGTTTGCAAGTAGGCGGTATGTTGCGATTTATGGTTTTCCTTTCGCATGTAAAGAACAATGACATCGGTCAGTTATGGTCCCACGTGAAAATGGAACGTGGGTACTTCCCCGGTTGGCTTGTCTGCAAATGGCATCGCAATTTACAAGAACCGAGACCCACGTACGCGAATACTTAAACGCGGATGATTTTATCCAATTTGTAGATCGTATTATATTATTTATGCAACAAAATTGCGGGTTACATCGCATTTTGATTAAATTGATTAGATTTATAAGACGTTTTTCAAACTATCACTTGCGTTTTTTATAATTGTGAAGTAATACATTGGTATTTTGTAAAAACTTCATACATAGTACATATACATGCAGAGTATACACATATACATGTATAAAAACATATAAAAGAAATGGTCTGCACTTTTATACTATTCATATGAATATTACGATTCCGAAATCTGGTGGAAAAATTATTTTATTTCTGAAATACTGAAATAAGGTAGGAAAAAGAAAATTGAGTATTTTTTAGTTTTATCATTAAATAAAGTAGATGTACGTTATATACAGACACCATAACGTAATTTTAAATTTACGTTATATGCAATCGAGATGAAAAATATGGATGACATTTACTAAAAGATCACCTTCGATTAGAAATTATTAAATAAATTCTTCATTCTAGCAGATATTGCTATAGAAATTGCTAAGATCTAAATAAATTGAATCATGTAATTTTTATTTATCGGTACGGGTAGTCTCAAATAGTTCGTCCTTGGAAATCGAAATTGCGCAGAATGTCTAATTTTGCTGAATCGTAATGGTGACGCAAGTTTGAACGAGGTAGTTCGACGTTTCGTCGACAGATGGTGTCTCGATCGCCGGCGTTCATTATAGAGAATGCGCAACGGCTTATGTGTAGAGTCGATCAGCTGTTAGCGTGCTTTATGGTTCTCTCGTATTGTACGAAATCGATTTGAAAAATTCCCCGGTCTTCCGATTCGATCGACAACGAATGAAAATGAGTGCAACCATGGTAGAAAACGGTGTATACAGTGATTATCGAAGTCCTTTGGCGACTAGATACGTATCAAAGGAAATGCGGTACAACTTCAGTGACCAACACAAGTTTAGCACGTGGCGGAAACTGTGGATTTACTTGGCAAAGGCAGAAATGGTTCGTAATCTGTTTATTACACGGGCTTGCATGGATTAGCATAACCGGCCTGCTATCGTAGTCGCAACTTCGAGATAGAGACAATTGAATACATACTGTTTTTGATTTTATATGTATGTACTTTATTTCAGCCTCACGGTTAAGAAATTGGCCTTGGAACTGTCTTTTATTAAAGACTTGAAGTATACTGCATTTATTATAAAACTTTGCAGCAAGTCACTTCGTTTTAGAATATTAAATAGATTTCAAATTGTATATTCTTTCGTGTTATTTATTTTGACACTCTTATCGATTGCTAGTCATAACAGATAATATTGTAAGTTACAACTTCGTTCAGTTGTTTTATTTCGTGTCGGGATTTTTCGCTTTATTTGATTAATTGAAAACTTGTTCGAAATAATTCTTGATCTGCTCTTGTTTTTATAATGCTCAAACAATTATTTTTTATTCTCAAGTCTCTGTTTCCAATGATATTAAGTAAAGAAATTAACAATTCAATTATTTTTATACAGATAAGCTTTTAACCGACATTTTCTTTTTTGGTGTTGTTTGTAGTTTATACAAGACGCGGAAAAGAATCGTCTTCTATCAAAGAATTATGACACAATCTTTAGCGTTTAATTACCACATTTTATTTGTTGTTAGGAAACTTTAGAAATCGTGCTTTTCATGAGGTTGTCAGAAGTTCATTGAATTCCATGATATGTAATATTATTTCGGTACATCGTGTTTCGAAAATGGCCTTTATGCTAATTTTATAAGAAAATTAAGTATAGCATATTTTTTAATACATGACATGAGAAATACAAATACGGATAAATCCTTATTAATTGGTATAATTACCAAAATTTAGTGCTAACGATAAAACAGCATGTTAAAATTTTCTTCAACATTATCAAATGACAGTTGTTACTTCAAACAAGAATTGAGTGGATAGGGGGGCCATTTTGTTTTATTAGGGGTACCCATAAGTCGTGTCGCTTTTTTTTTTAGATCGAATATACATGGTTCACTTATTGCGAACGTTATACATTATTGCATAATGTACATTCGAATCACATTTATTGGCATTTAGTGTACTTATTGTTAAATTAATGTGTGTACTAGTACTAAATCTTAAATTAAATAAATTGTTAAAGTATTGAAAAACGACATTAGTTTTGGGTACTCCTGATAAAAGAAAATGAAAAATTATCGTTGTCAAATATAATTTATAGTATACTAGTAGAAGTTATAGTATACTATATATATTATTATACTATAGTATATATTGTACATTATATGTATATTATATATATTATATTATACCATATTATAGTATTTATAGTGTACTATGGTATACTAAGTTTTATAAAAGAATAAATATTGTAGATACTGTACAAACGTGTGTGATGTATTTAAAGAATGCATATTGTTTAAATTTCAATCAACAACAATTATTGTAAATGGTAAGAATTTTAGTTTTTCCAAGACTTCATAAAAATATATTGTACCATGGCTACCTAATTTTTAACATAATAATAGAAATCGGTGACTGAAACATTAACGATTATATAATTCGTTAAATTTTTTAACAATGGAGGGGTCGAAACAAACTCTTCTGTTTCCACCAAACTTCATTCTGGTATCTACTTCACACGCTCTCCTTCTCTCTCATTCTTCCACTCTCATATCGACACAATAAAATTAACCTCTCACTATTAAAACTTTTACATTTCTTCAACACTCTTATTTCATAAGTATTCTAATTAATAATTAACATGCAAGACACCACATTATGGAAATGTAGTCATCAAGACATTTTGCAATTGCAATCATTTTCATTAATAAATTAAGAAACAGAAAATTTATTTAACGAGATTAAATGTCTTGTTACCAGTTTTAGTGTCACGTCAATATTTACAAGGAAATATTTACTAAGAACTTTAGTGTACAAAAGTAATTATCTGGTAATCTACATGGTTACCATTCAATAAATAATGAAAATAATGGCGAATAATGGGAATAATGAATTATTTCAAATACTTTATTACTTTTGTTTTACAAATAACATAAGAAATTGATTTCCTTTTGACGTTCAAATCAAATAATATATCATTTGAATTAGTTTGAACTATTAGAAAGTTCAATATTTCTTTTTGTAGTACATTAAGTTCATATAATGATTAAAGTTTAGCTGTAATGATATGCATGTGTGATGCAGTTGACGGTGTCAAAACAAAAATGAATAGAATTTTGAACAATATAAATTACTTGATAAAAAATGAAATGGAAAACTATTTCATTTGAAATTCCACTAATGAAATAAAGAAATAGTATAGCAGTTCAAATAAACGGACACGCGATTATTTCAAATGTCATGCAGCCAGATAAGATAATATATTATCTTAACAATTATTTTGATAATCTCCAAGTCTGGTGTAGTTTTTTAAAAACTGTTTATCTCAGTCAGGTTTGCAAACACGAAACATCCCTTTGTCACCGTTCAATTGAAATACAAGACCGTATGAAAATAATCTCTTACGTATTATAGTTTGAAGAAAGGGGGACCTGTGACGCGGCCGGCGACATACAAATAAAAACGTTTCATCTGATGCCGGTGAAGCCGACAAAGTTTATACCCCGATCAAAGCAGTCGAAAATCATGGACAATCGATCGCTAACAACAACTGGCCGCGCGATAAAAGATGTTTCAGAGATTGTGCAAAGGAATCCCGATCGTTCATCGAATCCCTGTACGCTCGAGCAATGTCAGTTAAATAATCTAGCTTACCCAACTGATCTCTTAATAGAGTTACGAAACACTTTGGACCAGTCGTTGTTCTACGACAACTTCAAGGAGAATTATGTTCAGCAGAGCATGATTCTCCCATCGATCTTTCAATCGTTTTTGAAAAAGAGAAAGGGTCCCAGGAGTTTCAAGGTGAACGAAGCTCGGAGATACTCTAACGAAGCTCGGAGATACTCCAACGAAGCTTTCGCATCAGATGCGAGTTTAATTAAAAATTACGCATCGACCTGCCCCTGTCAGTGTCGATCGAAGAACTTCATTCCCGAAAATGTGAATCTTGATTGGAACTCTGTGCAAAATTTAATGTCGAGTGTTTCGAGAGTTCCGCTGATGCCCAACGAACATGAGAGGCAGCTTTTGTTAGTAAACAACGTCGACAGTGTTCCCAACATTGTTGTAAACCAGCCCCTTGCTCATCCTAATTACCCGTTCGGGAATCACTTTCAATACGGTAATTACTGTCAGAATTACTCTGCTATGGGGCAAAATGATGCGATGGCTGTTCACTTGCCTGACCAAATTCCGGCACATGCTTATGATGTTAGAGCGACCATGTTGAAACCGAGTCGGGAACATTTACCGCAACAGTTTCTGCCAGCTAACATGAACTCGGTCGTTCTGGGTGAGAATAACGATTGGTGTTACTCGAGCTCGATACCCGATCAGTTCAACGAGAATCGAAACTTTCCGAAGTACGTCAATGGGATCTGTTATCAGACGAATGGCTTGCAGAACGCGCAAGAAGTAACCTACTCTGATAAAGAGATCAATCGAGGATCTATCTCGAGCACGTCCAATTTTGATGATCCGTATGCTTGTAACACTCCCGCGAAGTCGCCGAAGTTTGGAATCAATGGCATCTTCTGCGGGAACGGGCAATCGATTGGGGAATTTAATCAGGGCGAGGAAAAATTTGCCATGAGACCGATTTTGAAGGTTACTAACCCTGATGACAAGATCAATTACTGATATTTTTGTAGTAAAATCGCGTTTAAATATATAGTTTTAAAAATGACGAGTTTCTGAAATAGTGCCTTGGGACGTGATTTACATACAGTGCTGGCACAAGACAATTTTTACAATAGAAATATTCATAAATATGAACAAAATTGAAAGGTTTATTTTCCAAAGTACACAGTGGCTCCATTAAGTTACGGATAATCTCAGTCCATTATAAAAATTGTCGAAAGGAGTCACGCTTTTTCTCGAAAATGCTACAAACTGAAACATCTCCAAAATATTAGAAAATTTCTACCATAGATTTAAAGTCTCTTCTTTACAACGACTCCCCTAAAATTAAAGCATAATTTTTTTGGCTATTTTATGGAGCAGCAAATAAAAGAGAAGATCGTAATTGTTAAGGGGAAATTTCAGTCTGTAAATCTATGGTGGTTTCAATTATGAAAAAATCGTGAAATGTTTTCAGAGACGTTTCGTTTTGTAGAATTTTCGAGAAAATAACAATATCTTGCAACAATATTCTAGAAAAAAATGGATTGTGAAAGTAGAGTTCAATATTATTTTAATATTCAAATATTTTTTGGAGTAATTATATCACAAAAAATAGTAATACAAATAAAATTAAATGGAAGTAATGACAAAAATGTTTTCTGGTTTCATAAAATTAACACTTTCGAATAATAATGTTCACAAATGATTAGAAATAAAATATTACTATTTTGTCGTCGTCTTTTTTTAAAAAACTTTTTTCGATTTGTTTGGTATCGAATGAATATGTTGCAAAATAATAATACATTATTCTTGGCATTCTGTGGGAAAATACTTTGAAAATTTTTGTTGTTAATGTTAGCATAATTAGATTTGTTATTATTTTTGGTATACAAGGTTCTTTCTTTTCACATTCTTGTGCAAAGTGCCTTTATCCTGAAAAATCAATTTTTTATTCAATTTTTATCGCAGTTAAGGATGTCCATATTGTAAAAATTGTATTATGCTAATATTTTTGCATAGCACTGTTTGAATATTTTGAACAGTATATCGAATAGCTTGTCTCTAATATCATAAAATTATGGTTTTATTATCGATTCGTTAGTTAAAAAATTCATTAGTTTACTTGTTCTATAACATGTTCTTTGCATCAGAAGTGTGTCTATTTTCAAAATTAAAAAGAAGTATTCGAAGTTCAAAATTGAAGTTGAAAAGTAGAAGATATTAAATGTTGGGGAATAATGTGAATAATTGATTAATATGTCATAACAATACTTTTGAAACAGTTAAATATAAGCGAGGTCTAAAGTTCATTGAAATACTGCCCTTGGTAAAGAATATTCTTTCAAACAGTTTATCATGATCACTGTTAGAAAATATAGTTCTGAGGATATTAGCCAACATTTGGAGCAGACAATAATATGTTAAAGATTAAATATTTTTATTTTTAGGTAATTTTTAAAAATTGCTTTGAATCAGATTTCAACGACTCATATTACATTACAGAAAATGGAGGCTATCTGTTTCCTACTTTAGGTTTAGTTTAAATGAAAATAACTTTTACATCTCTTTCTCCACTATTAATAGAAATATGTTTTCGTCTAAGAATAATTTTTATTGTAGACATTGGGTCGTAATATAAATATTCGTTCGGTTATCTTCAATATCTCGTTTTCATTCATCAACAAAGTAAACAATTACAATCAATGAATTATGAAATCGTTGACTATAAGCAGTTTCTATTTAATCGCAGTTATTTGCAATGAGTGACAACCAAATCATTTGAATTAAAGCATATTTCCATTTGAAATCGAACGAATTTATGTTACAAGTTACAAATCATTTGTTCATCTAAATATTTTTAGCCAGGGGTAATTAAATACAAAGTGAAGCAACGAACGAATAAAAAGGGAAGTGTAAAATGATTCTGAAGTCGAGTTACAGTCTGTCACAGTAATATTGGGACAATTTTAAAAAGACAATTGTTGTTGGCGAAAGTGGATAGTTTTTGAGTTTTTAGACAAGTTAGAGCAATTGGCGAAGAAGGAATTTTTAAAACAAATTTTAATTGGTCGGAATTGCAGAGAAAATACTAAAAGTTGTTTTCTACAACTGTACGATACGAGCCTATATTGGAAATTTAATAAATACGTTTTGTAAATCTCTATGAATTTATATACTTTAATAAAATTTCATTAAAATCGGTCAACGTTGTAATGAGCTATAGTTAATGGTGGCGAAAATCATAATTTTCCACTTTTAATATTTTCTCAAAATTTCTTAAAAGAAAAATCGAAGTCATATGATACAACATTAGGGGTATTATCGTCTTTTTAAAAGTGTCTCAATAGTACTGTCACGGACTGTATCTCAATAGCTTCGTTGGGTGCCATTATGCAAGAGTTATCAGCGGAGAAAAAAAGTAAATTGCTTGTTCCCCGCGATAAGTTAAAGTGATGCAAATGTTCCATGGAAATATCTCGACCTCGGCGACGAGGATTTATCTTTGTAAACAAATCAGTAGGAGAACGAGTAGAGATTTCTGATCGAGAAATAAAAGGCGACTATTGCGATCATCGAAGAAACTAATGTTGTACGGTATTGAACGGTTGTAAAAGATTTTGCTAATCAGTATTTAAAATGAGGCAGCAGCAGTAGGCATTTTTGCAATCGGTGTAGCCATAAGTTAATTTATAAGGATTTATATTAAGTATATAGGATATTTTCACATAGTTTATAGAAACCGATGTTCTTGATTAACGTAGAGCAGACCTGGGCAACTGACAACCCAGGCCTGATGCGAAGGTGGTTTGTTTTAGACCAAAGATTATTAAATAAGCAATCGTTATTTCGTATTATTATAATCTTCGGAATCTATTTGTATACCGAATAATTGATGTTTGTATAACTTTATTTTCTAACTATGTGTTATTGTCGCTTGTAACATCTTTTTTAATCTAGTGAATCGTTTGTAGCTTCTGGAATACTTGTATGCTATTTTTTTTTAATACGCTGCTTATTAATGCATTTTGTTTTGTCTTCGATCAAATGATTCCTGTTATCATGACAGTGTAGAAACTCGCAAACTTATGTTAAGAATTTATTCTGAACAGTGACGTAGAATAATATTGCTTTACAGTATTTTACAACAATTCATCAATTTTTAATACTGTTAGAATATTACTTCATCTATATGGATTCGTATCTTTTTATTTCGAGGAACATACGAGAGCCTAATACTTTGAAATAAATATTGGTTATACTTATTTAAGCAATGTACAATATGTGTTAATTTTCTTTAAATAAATACGGTCTAGTGTTAATTAACAGCATTGTTAATTAACCATAATTACAACAATGCTAGGCACGTGTTTGCCTCAATTGAGGAAAAATTGTCCCCACCATAACGTCCACTGTCGCCTTTCAGTTAGCGCCGTTACAGAGGTCACAGTGGTGCGGTTGACGATTTTAATTAAACTTTTTCTGGTAAATCTAAAGCAAAAATAAGTAGACCTATGTCCGAGGGTTTTTGATAATACTCATTTATAAAGATGATTAACATTTAATTGTATGATATCCAGATAATATTTTGATATACTTCATTTTCACCAGAAATAGTTTAATTAAAATCGACGACCCCACCACTCTAACCTCCCCTTGTCAGGTACATACGGTGGGGCAACGAAAACACGAAACAGTGGTGGAGGAAGCAAGCATTTCAGGGGCCCCAAGAAATCTGAAAAACTGTCAATCTATGCGACGAAACATACTTTTATAATAAAATAGAATTATATTTCAATATAATTATACAATAATAATGACCATAATAATAATTTTACAATATACATATCCATTAATCTCAACTCAATATATATATACATGAGAATGTTTCTAATAAATGGCATTAAGTCTGAA
Source organism: Lasioglossum figueresi (assembly GCA_028455805.1). Classification (NCBI taxonomy): domain Eukaryota; kingdom Metazoa; phylum Arthropoda; class Insecta; order Hymenoptera; family Halictidae; genus Lasioglossum; species Lasioglossum figueresi. Next base: position 5,522,882 of record CM052196.1, on the reverse strand, counting down.
TTATCTTTACACAATCTATTACAAACATCAATAATTCGATTTAGTCTAAGCTTTGGTTGTTTTCATACGTGATTTTTGTCACGAAGATCCCGTATTGTGGAGTATATCTATTTTTTGTTGAGGGAATGTAGACGTGCCTGCATTTGAATGCATTTTGAACAATTGTCATTCTTGTTTTTGAAATACTGAAAAGAGGTTGAGATTATAATATTATTGAAAAGAAACCCGTGATCATTATGGGGCAAAATAGAAAATTGTTTTACTTCGCTTCGAGTGGTCTTCTGACGTAATAGAGTTCCGCAGCGCGCGCATTTCAAAAATTTCTGCTCACTTGGATCGTGTTTATACAATACCTATAAAAAATTGACTGGATTATAATAAACTGTATTCGCCTTAGCTTTTCCCATGACAACTATCTGCTTGATTCATGGAAGAAGTTCCAGGTAATTGAGTTTTATGCACTTATCATATTGTCAATTATGTGGAACGTTATTTTTTTTTTCTCTATGAAAAGTAGTTATCGTACTTTAATTGCATTTTTCGAAGCACAATAATCACAGTACAGCCTGCCTCGCTTGTCCCTGTAAACGCTGTAGTAGTAGAAAGCTGATGACACTGCAAAATACTGTTGAAATATTAATTATTAGTTACTGTAATATAATAATCGCGTCTAGTTATTACTCTAAATATATTATTTTAACCTAACTAAATTAACAGGTTCAATGTTGCGTGAATTTTGTGCTTTGGCAATTAATAAAACGCCATCAATAAAAATTGTTGGTTACTCGATAATAGTCTATTATCTATAATTTCTTAATTAAATTTTTAAATTTTATTATTAAATATAATTTCAGTGTTAATAAATCAATATTTCGTGGCATTTATTTTATGATAATCGTTATTAAGAAATAGTGCAGGTCATCGGTGAGGCATTCAACGTGTTAAAATAATAACTAGTAAAATAAAGTTCATAATTAATATATGAAGTTCATAATTATTTAAAATCAAATTATTTCGACCGTTCAATTATTAATTACTGGTAAGACCAGAGTACTCACCTGTATCTTTTTACAAGCTGGACAAATGGGCATTTCTCCCACAACACCTTTCTTGTCTGCTAGAAATCTCTGTAATAGTTGCCATGAAATTGTGTTAATTACTTTTAATTAATCAGAATCAAATCAATAACTTCCTGAATTTTTAATATTTCGTTCAAATATTTTCTGTCACTGTTGGAAGTTTTGAGATGGTGTAGAACTTTTCTACCACGTGTATTCAATTACCTCAACTTCTACTTTACACATAGCAGGCGTACCAGGTTCATTATAACACTCGGGCGACCAGGATTGAACATCTGTCTCAGTGTGCCTAAATGTTCATATCATTGGCTCAGTCAATCATTATAAGAGGAATAACTAGAATTGATCAATTAGTTATAGATTTATCTTTAAGTTCTCTTTCTTTATGTTCTTACATTGGTTCGCGTGGTTCAACTTTGTTCTTTTTCTTAAGGAAGGAGGATTTTTTCACTTTGCCAGTCTCGGTGTCAGTTCTAGAATAACAATAAATTATTTTGCATTATATGTAGTTCGACATAAAGTATTTCTGTGAACTATGATAAGAATTAAAAAAAAAATAAGAATTAAGTAGTAATTTACATTTCTGATTGGAGGATTCTTATAATAATAAAACAAAACAATATACGCAAGGTATCAACTTGTAAAATCTGTTTACAAAATTAGAAATATAGTTCATTATTTGTTCAAGTTCCTTACGTATTATTTATTTCCAGTAAAATAAGACAAAAGAAAATACGAAAGCTTGTTTTCTATTATATTTTATACTTTTTCATTTGCCATAAGTGCCAGAAATTTACAAGACTGTATTTCACCAGTGTCAACACTAACTTAGGAAAGGTGTATTGCTCGAGTATTACTGATATTATTTCAGTCCCTTAATTATGAAGATGAATAATATTACACTCATGCGAAACTAAAGCAATTATGAGCTGCTCATTATGCCCATGGGATTACATAACGAAAGAAACGTGTTCGAGCCTGAAGACTGATACACTAATAGATTCACAAAGCAATTTCCGGTTAATTATCAGTTGTGCATTGGGGCCGAATGAGATAGAGGCGAGTTGGGTTGATGCACTGTAAAAAATTCACTGGGAAAAACACGTTATAATATTCCTTAATGAATATTTTCACTAATGAATATTTTCACTAATTACATTGAAGATTGAGAAATTCTACAATATTTTACGCGGTCTTTAAATTATATAAAAAGAAGTGTTAAAAAATTGAATAACCTTAAAATCCACTGTTTGGTGGTTTCCACTTTAAAACAAAAGGAGACATAACTATTTCACAAGAATCTAACATGGAAGAATGAGTATGCGCGACCAGTCTACGGTCTTAGTGGGGGACGCTTGAGTGTGCTCATGGAAGTGGAATGGAATAATGAAAGGGGAAAAGGAAGAGAGGAAATGTTGTCCGTTTGGTCCTCATCTGACGACACTGGTGTCGCCAAATCAAGAAAATCGA
>CM052196.1:5439661-5520233 GCA_028455805.1 Lasioglossum figueresi | reverse complement strand
AATACGTAGGTATCAAAAGGTATCGATACCTCAATGATACCTACTCAGACGTGTCGATCCTTCGTAAGTACGTCTTGGATGAAATTGGTATCGATACTTTCACAACAATGTACGGTTCGCTGTCAAGTCGCGTTTGCAAGTCTATTTCGTTTACTTTTGTTCTATACATTCTTTTTTCTTGTCGAAATATTCCAGTCAGAGTTGGGCAAAATGTTTGTCTAAATAAAAATTGCGAATAACGAATAAAAGATTAAAAAAGTTTGTATTCGTTGTTCGAAGGTTCGAATAGAACAAGTATCTTTATTCGACGAGTATCGAATAAATAAATTTATTCGACAAGAATTTATCCGACGAATAAAGATAATTTTTTTTCAAGAAATTTCAAGAAAGTCGAATGCGATCAAATCCTATTTTTAATGGAACCAGTCTTTCTAGATCCAAAACAAATAAAAATGGTACTGAATTAATTATTGTAGTTGGTTAATTAACAAGAAATTCAGCGGCCCAGTTGGCACTTCGTATCATAGTGACGTGGGCCCTACGATCGGCACGATCGTTGAGCCACTTGCAAGAAAGGTGAGAATTCCAATTGTTGGCCAACCAATACTGCATCAAAGATCCATGAAAATAATAATTGCTACTAGGGTCCTGTGTTCATAACTGTATGCGTTGACATATTTAAATTGCCACTTTAAATATGTATTATGTTTTATAATTGTCTTTTTTTCTACTTGAATAAGTGAGATATTTATATAATTCTAGGAAGTGTCAAACTGAATAATTGAAAATCTGTTGAAAATTTCTGTACTATCTCTTTTTTTATGACAGAGCTAACGAAGAATTATGTATAGAACCTTTGTAGTTCGAATTATGGTATTAATAGGAAATTAATATGGCATTAAATTGCGTTCAATAACTGCAATAAAATTGTGTGACCTTTTACCTTACAATTTTGTGCTATATCGTTTTCTGTGAGAAATAATTAACGCACTCACTTCGCACTGAGGATCACAATAGTTATTATCGGTAAAATGTAGTTCAGCCGGGCCGGGGAACATGCAGTGCTTGCAAAGGCACCTTTGCTTCCAATACCTGTCAAAAATTCATAGTTCATAGTAATACGAATAAAATTCATACTAATTTATAATAACTAGACTGCGGATCTTTATGCATTTATAGCAAAATTGAGTGGATGAAATTCAAAACTGTTGGAAAATTGAAGCAATTGAAAAAATCAATGTATGGTTGCTCCTCTATTGAAATCATCAAGGGAAGAAATAACGTTCAATTTGATTTCTACTTCTTGAAATCGATGCAGACAATTTTTATTTTGCATAAAGATCCGCAATCTAATAATAACACATGCGATACTCACAAGAGCATGATTATAATATCGATTAAAAATAATATGAACGCCAGCAGACAAAGACACAGGATTACTAGCATGTACCATAGGTTGAAGAACGATAATACTAAAAGAATTCCAGCGATTCCAAAGAGTATTGCGCCCAAGAAGGAAAGAATAAATATCTGTTAGGGAAATGGTATAGAACAAAGTTAATCAAGAATGTTAATTACCTCTTTAAATCATTTTAGACATATACCTCGCCCAACGAGACGAGACAGTAAAGTACCAGCGTGAGCCATTGCTACCTTTACGTTTACTGTCTCGTCTCGTTCGACAAGGTATAGAACTTATGATGAAATTTCGTTGTGTATATTATTACCGGAATTGCATACAGTTCTCCTCCACCGAAAAAGCTGATCAATTCCACCGCGAGAACGAAAACGTAGACACCGGAAAGGACGATAAGTAACAGACAGGTCACAGCCGACACTCCCTTGTCACCGAGCGTAATCGCATAAATTACGAACACGAAAATCAGTAATACCACTAGCTGATTAATCGTAAATAAGCGATCGTTAGGTTACGGTTTCATTAAAGCGAATACTTAGTCGAGGGTCAGACAAATATCAATCTCGGTGCCTGATTAACACCTTTACAGGCCCTAAACAATTAGGAGTACAGTTTAGAGTGCACTTGTACGTTTTCTGAGAAATTTTTGGCAATTTGACTAAAAACTGTTTTTTAACAAAAGTTAGTTTGCCTCGCTCAATGCTGATTTTCATCTTTCCACTATTCTTTCGTTCTTTCCACTCGCACACGCATGCATAAGACTTGGCAATATTATTACTGTGTAAACGATGTAAAATTCAGATAATTTTTATGGTGCCCCAATTCTCCTGGTATTATTGAGTTTATTCGTTGATTCAGCACCGATTGGACTTTGCGAGGGTGCGAGGACTGAGTGAGAGATCAAATAGATATGTCTTATACTCGATATGCACCACGCACTACTTTTCTTTATCTATTTTGTTCAATTATTTCGTTTTATTATTTTCCGAAATAGCTGCAACTAGTTTAAACAATTCCGCTCAGATGTAAAATTAGAGAAAACGTGCGGTTTATTTTGGCCTGACCCTCGTAACCAGAGATCGAAAGAGTTCTGGTACTTTTCAATAGGTTCCATTTCAAACATGGACCCATAGAACTTTTCCAAAATTTCGTAGATGCAGAAAACGAAACGAGGGATAGAACTTACAGAAATAACAATTTTAGTGTAACAGGGACAGATATTTTGTACATCTACACTGCCGCTGAAAAATATGTGGACACTTTGTTGCAGGTATAATTTATTTTTAAGTACCAAATTGTACAATTTAATTATTACAATCTCTTGAATAAGTAAAAGTTTCTTCGGCAGGGCTAATATTGTTTCAATGATAGTTTACGATGATCCATTAGCGTGGTTTGCTGTCTTCTCAAGACAATAATAATAGTTATTGGTGAGATATGTAATGAATTTATTATTAACCACATGTGTCGTCCACATAATTTTGAGCGTGAGCGTATATATCATAGACATAAAAATAATTTTTTTATTTATCGACAAAAGCATTGAGAAAATTACGAAATACGAAACTCACATAATTATTATTAAAATATATATTCTCTAGTACTGTGTAAACTAGACCGCATAAAAAAATTAAACGTGTCGTCCACATAATTTTGAGCGTGAGCGTATATATCATAGACATAAAAATAATTTTTTTATTTATCGACAAAAGCATTGAGAAAATTACGAAATACGAAACTCACATAATTATTATTAAAATATATATTTTCTAGTACTGTGTAAACTAGACCGCATAAAAAAATTAAACGTGTCGTCTACATCATTTTGAGCGTGAGCGTATATGTCATAGACATAAAAATAATTTTTTATTTATCGACAAAAGCATTGAAGAAATTTAAAAAAAATATTTAAAGTGGGCGCCCGGTTAACGACATAAGGGTTGAAAAAAGAAAATTACGAAATACGAAACATACTTGTCCACATACTTTTGAGCGAGAGTGTATATTAACAAAGTATTCAATTATTGTCACAAATACTCAACAGTATTACAATAATATCGTTATTACATAGTACATAGATGAATAATTCTCCGTGTTCCGTTTATGAAACAATTTTTAATAAACATTCTCAATTAACTTGATTACCATAAAACTTGTGTCATACGTATTCTAGAATATCTGTCCCATGAGAATAGTAGAATACTTTTTTCAATAATTCTTTCTATAAAAATTCGATAGTTACAGATGTTTTTTTAAACATGTAGATTCGCGAATTAAATATTTTGGAAACGAGAGATTTTATTTCGATCTCTGCTTGTAACATTGCTCACAAAATCAGTGAAACGTTCATTACTGATACTTACAAACTGGAATATCCTAAGCGGCCTGATGATTAGTTTCGCGGTATCGTTAGTCCCGCGCGTGGGAATCGTTGACTTTTTAAACGGATTTAATCTTTGCAGAAAGGTACCCTTATCTACAGGTTAGGAAATATACATTGTTTATCTTTGCTGAGCAGTGAGCGAGAAACGAGAAGATACGATATTTTAGGTAACTCAGATTACTCAACCTTGTCTTTTCATAATTCCCTCGTTTCGTTCGAAACTCGTTTTTTCTTCGTTTTATAGTATCGATCGAACCTCCGAGTAATCATTAAGACCTCCGATGTCATTCAACTTTTTGTTACATGCATTCTGAACGTTGGAAAGTTAAATTCGCGCCTCGATAAATTTCCGACTTCGCGATGAACAATTTCGAGAGTGAGAGAATCCGGCGTAAACATACACGATAATTGATCCGCTCGAATGTCAAACGTATTAACTCCATATTTTTGCAAATTTCTTTCATCAATTTTTATTCTAAAACACAATTATCATAGGGGAGACAGGAAGAAAAAATAATTAGGGCTGTTATTGTAAATTTTGAATGATTTTCTTGAGTGTGTCACATAAATTATATATAAACTATTGATTATATGGAAATCCGGTTCCAACAATAAGTATCAAGGGTGACACATAATGTAATAAATTATTATATAATTATTATTACCAATAATTATTTAACTTTTTGCTATTTTGATTTCTTATTTTGATAGGCAGGTCAGCCTGATTCTTTCCAACTATAGGATTAAATTTAATACGAAATTGAAAGCAAAATACGAAAAAACTATTCGTTAAATTGTGTGTTCAGTACCATGCAATTTTTGTTTGAACCATTTTCCCATATAACAAATAGTAAATGTAATTTGTGTGGTACATTTAGGAATTAGGTGATTCAGACTATACACACTGTAATTGCAGGGTGATCCATAGTGTATGTACAATTCAAGCGCGCACGTACATGTTTCAACAATATAATTACACGCCTAGCACTGTATATAGTGAACACAGTGTAAAACTTTTTCTTAGTGCGTTAAAATTCTTTATGTACAATGGTTAGTACATTTTTTTTGAGCAATGCATTTAAAACAATTTTTAGTTTGTTAGACGAAAACGAAGGATGAATCACGAAAGTAGACTCTTTAAAATGAGTTCGATGTTGTACTCTTTTTTTAAAGAAATTATCGCGGTTTAAATATCAATAATTTCTCGAGAATGGGAAATTTAGTGTTGAAATATTTTTTGGATCTGCTGTAAGTACTTTCCGTACTTTTTCTTTAACACTAGACCTATCATCACCGGTCAAAGTGACCGGTTCCAGGTTTTTTATTTTACGATTAGTGATATAATAAAAATATTTTCATAAGAAATTATTGTATAGGTATCTTTAGTAGAGCGCATATTACAATAGGAGCTGCAGAATGTCCAAATAAAATGAATCTTGTCATTTCTATAAAGGGACATGTACCAGTTACTTTTAAGGCTCGGTAGGTTTACTGTTAATTCGATACTTTTGAATTCCCTTGGAGAATTCTAGAAAATTACTTTCTATCAATTATTACTCCATTGTTTCGTTAAACATTTTTATTGATACAGAAATCACATAGTTATTGCATATACAATGTACGAAAGATAGCGTCTCCGTGTTTTTACTCGATTTTTTAAAAGTTAAACATAAGTAATACGAACATTTGGTAAAATAAATTTATGAATTATAAAGCTTACTCGAATACGCACGATAAACGATTTACATATCTAATTACATATTTTATTTGGTACAGTTCCATATGCGTGTACACGAGTGATCTCTGAGATACACGATTGATAATTTAATATTAAATTGGACGGAATCGTTTTGATAAAGACTCGCGAAGATCCGTTAGATCTACGAGCGCGTATTTAAGCCGATAAGCGTATGCGATAACTAATTGCAATCTTTTCGGTTCGCTTATATTATTTGGTAATATTAAAAAATATATTATTTTTTTACCTAAGAATATTCATGGCAATTCTGAGATTGAATATCGTCATACGTATAAAACGTATAACTTAACAACGCTGCTACTAATACTTTAAGAAATAGACTGTAATTCTTTACGCAAATGCACATTCTCAAAAGTTATTTGATAAAAATCAGAATAATTAGAAAGTTTCTATTTCTGCCCATTAATTTTTCGTAATGTACGCGTTTTTTTCATATTTCGATCAATTTCAAGTATCACAAATGACAGCACTCAAATTGACGGAGCGTTAATTTTGAGGGCCTGGGCTAACACTGTTTGGGAGCTTATCCAGTTAATCCAAATTACCTCAAGTACCAAAAATTTTTGTATAATTTATTTTTCCTTAAGTTGTTAATTTAAAATGTTTTTATTTTATTTTTACCGCGATGGGGTTCCTTTGACTGAACGGCTATTGATAAGAAATCTACTCTACCTAACACGAGACTCATCGCATAACTATACAGACTTTGGATCGTAGCGTAGTATGAATTGTTATTTCTCGGTGGTCCTTGACACATATAACGTACGCACAAATTCGATAAATCTTTGGATACTTGTTTTAATAATATTAATAACTCTCTTACACTAATCGCTAACACTAATGAAGATACATTGAATACAAAAGTGAAAACAGATTTATAATTGTAGAAACTTACTCGTTTAAAATTACACAGACTTCGAACAATCTATGTACTAACATTCATTAGTCACATGAACCAATAATTCAACACAATGCAATACTACAGATTTAAATACACGATCTGATTTGTACATTTTTTAAAGATCGTAACAGCTATTTTCTATTTACGATTTCTAAAAACTTCTATGATAGACTAGACTGCGGATTTTATGCATTTACAACGAATATAAGTGTAATTTCAAATAATAAAAAGATTACAAACTTTAGTCTTCCACTAAAGAGAGAAATAAATTACTATTTGATTCTTATGTCGTGCGATCAATGCAGTTTTTATTTTGCATAAAGATCCACAGTCTAATGACAATAACGTTATAATTAATCCGCGAATATTTGGCTCAAAAGTTTACTTGACGGTTTGAAACATGGATGGCATTAGACTCTACAGATATTTCCTATTTCGTCATAGTTCCTCGTTGTACAATTTAGAACACATTCGGCAGCCATTCGTCCATTCCCGCAAAATTACCAAATCTAGTCTGGTCAAAGAGCATAATCAGAACAACTATGTACATGCACGCGCATGTGGTCGCACTGTACTAAAATATTATTGACTAAGCGTCACTCGTGAGATTTTAATTCGAGAAGTTAAAATATCCTTTATCCTAATTATACGCATTTTCGTGAACAACGTGTCTCGGTAAGCAGTCTGCTCTTGATTTACTATAAATCTGCCACCAAATTTGTGCATAAATCCACGCCAAACCTTGTCCTCGTGAAGAGATCCGTTCGGTCGCACCAAGAGCTGACCTAACCTTGCTCTAAGAGTAAATCTCGGACAAAATCGTTATTGTCATTATGTAAATTATTGAATTATATAATTTAGAAGTTTAAATAAAATTCCGTATTCCCTGCTACAGCAAGGTTTATTCCGATTTGGCTCGATATTTAATCTTATAGCAAGGTTACGTCCGCTCTTAGTGCGACCGACCTGCCCTTTTCGCGAGGACTAGGTTTGACGTGGATCTGGCATGGGTTTGGCATGGATCTGGTGACAAATTCATAGCAAATAGGGACCAAATTCTGCTCCGAGCATGGCCTTGTCACCAAAATGACCGGCTTTTGCTCGCAAAGTACGATTACAAACGTTGATCAGCTCGAAGCAGGTTCGGCTGACTGTGGTGTAACATCGTGTAATTATTTTACCGACGACTTGTTCACAGCTTCTTGACAGCTGTCGTATATCATTCACGCAACAAAGATACATATCTCAAAACAATTCGATTTCCGATATCTACCTATTTCGAAAGATACATACGTTTTCCTTTTCACTGCGTAGCCTTCGTCGCGGACTTCACTATCACAACCACTTCGAGGACGAAAACCAACGCGTCGACGAAAGTGAACACCGCCCCTGATATGAACATGTCCATGTACTGTTTGCTGGGGTAGAACTCGTTGTTGTTGTAGTAGGGGCCCTGGATCTTCCTCCAATTGTAGACGATCACGCTTCCGGCGACAACGTGCAGAAGCGCGCCCAACGATGAGAACAGTACCAACTGGAACAAAACGACACCGATATTCGAAAACAAGGACGACTCGACGCCATTACACCCCTGGTAAAAAATATTCGATCAAACAAATCAAGCATCTACAGTCCCGGACAAAAAGATACGACAACTCTGGGTTTCTACATGATGCCGGAAGAAAATGTACAGTTTAGTAACTCGATTTAAGGTCGGGTTGTATAAGCCAGTTCTGGCCATCCGGACAGAACATTGTTACCCAGGTTTTGTCAAGAGAGAGGGTTTTGAAAAGAGATATCGGAACGAAGCCTGGCAGGCGTTTCCGTTCGAAAATAGTTGACACAAATCTGGGTAACAATGTAACAATATTCTGTCCGGATGGCCTGAACTGGCTTACAGATATAACCCGACCTTTATTATGCATATACAGTCAGTGTGAGAAGTGTTTGGACACTCTTTAAAAGACGATAACTTTTTTACAAGTGTACCAAACGACCCGATTTTCTGTGAGCAATTAGATGCATTTTTAAACTAAATTACTTGCAAAAAAATTTGGAAAAAATTGTAATTGGTAGAAAAAACAAAAAACAAGGTGCATTGACCTTGAAAAAACTCAAGATCGCCTTGATATCTCGGAGGAAATAAGATATAAGAGAATCAAATTGTACTAATTCGCGATGCAGCCCTTAAAATGCTTCAATAAATAATAAATGACGTGCAGAGAAAAATTATAATTGATAGAAATTACACGAAAAAATGAAATAGGCATTTTTTAACGATGAAAGAACAAATTCAGCGACCTATACCGTAATGATTTGTCTTGCTAATGTTTTATTATTTAGTTACTTTTAAAATATTTTGTTAACTTGCTTGTCATATCTCATTGGTAATTCGTAAAATCACTCACATTGCTATTATGCGTTCAAATGATTTTTTCAGTAATTATGCTCACAATGTTGATCGAATATTTTCTGTCGGAATATATTTTGTATTATCGATAAAATATACATGTACAATACGGGAAGAGTCACGCAATTGGAAGGTTGGTTTCGGGCTGGGCTAAACTAAAACTAGAAAAACATTTAATGGTACAAGAAGATCTGTTTCTTAATAATGTTTAATTTGGTAGGTTTATCAACTCTTCGTCTAATGGGAACATACTTATTAGTTTATATTTTCATTCTTTTCTTGTAAAACATAATTTTTAAAGGAAATTTTATTCGATTGTCCTCGAGGTAACCTCATGGTTAATCATCGCAACTGTTAGTTTTGTTGAATAATTTCTTAAGGCCGTAAAAAGTTAGCCACTTATTATTGATTTTTAGAGAGAGAGATAGTGTGTGTGAGAGAGAGACAGAGAAAGAGAGAACGAGTCGAATATGCGAATATGATAGTTTTGTAAAAATAAGATAATGTAAACCATGGTCCAATTCTTACCAAGGTCCAAGGTCCAATTCGTAAGGCTGAATAAATCAATAAATTATATTATTCATTTTACAGATACGGTAAAAATGTTCTTTCATTTCAACAGTTTATAAATTATTTTTTAATGCTTCATAATTCAATTATTAATACGGTCACCGGTTATGTTACATTAGGGATAAAGTTGTTTTGTTATTTTATATTTTACATAAAAGTGAGACAAAATTGTATCATGTTTTAGGAATCGTTATTCGATACTGAATTGAAATGTTACAATTTGTTGAAATATTTTACAGTCGCTAATGACTTAAATGTTGACGCGACTATAAATAAACGTAATTAAGAAGAAATAAACGGAGAACATTTTTTGTTCAAAGTAAACCCTTGGAAAGAAATCAACGTACTTAATATTTTTGTTGTATCAACACCTAATTAATAGAATATAAATTAATATGTAGTTATATTACGAAATGAAAGTTCAATTGCATTTTCTAGATGCGTCAGATTCGTGAAGAAGATAAATGTATTGAAGTTGAAAATAGGTCTTTCCATACTACACTACTTTTTCTTATATCTAATCAACCTCGACGGTATAACCTGTCCCAATGGCGCCGCACAACCTACATATTAGTTCTCGAAAGAACATTGAACTAACAAACGTAAATGCGTCTGAGTATAGAATAATCTGTCTGCTTAATTTATCATTAATGGGAACGTGTACCAACTTCTTCCCACATTTAATTGCCATATCCTCAAAGATTATCTTTACCATTACGAAAAGCCATTCTTCTCGAGTATTCTGACATGCAAACAATGTATTAGGTGAGTGCAAAAATTCTAGTTCGTTTCAATCGTTCAATCGTTGTATTATTTTTAACTTATTCAAATTGTTGGCAGAAGAAATGCATTATCGTTTAGGTTACGTTCGTTAGAAACGACGTAGAACATTTTTATTTTGCATAATGATCGGGAACCTAGTCATAACGATATATTCCAAAGTCCTTTTTTTTATACGTATAGACTAAAGGAGGCCATGGTGCTGTCCGCGTTCGCATTAAGGAGTCTAATTATACAGAGTGCTATCACTCTGGTGCGACGGTGTGAGTGTCGCCATTTTTCGAATAAGGAGTCCTCGTGTATTACAAGTTTCGATCGTTAAACAAGTATAAACGTCGCAAAAGTAGGTGGTTGATAAGACGAGGCATAGGAACCTAAAGGTTGATAAGTTATGAATTTCCGTTGAAGTGGAACACAATACGCAGGCACTATAATGTTGCTCATGTCAGTGTACACTTGTGCTCTGGAAATAGTTACTATTTGTCGGACGAACAATCCCCTGATAATTGCTGTGTTAATTTAGTAATCACTAAAATGCGGATGTTTATGCAAACTAGAAAATTCCAAATGAAACTTTTCTTTGCTTCAACGATTTAACATCGATTGTTCTCGCATACAATTTGAGCAGTTTGTAGTTATTTCATGGACAGATGAATAAAAATTGGTGAATAAAAATGATGAATGAAATTCATATATATGGTAATTCTAATGCTCTCAGCGCAAAGGTTCGATTATTTGTTACTTGATTTACAAAGCAATTTTGCAAACAATTGTCCAAATAAAACTTTCCTTTGCTTCAACACGTGGTTTAATATCAATTTGTTCTCACATACAACATGAACAGTATGTAGTCATTTTAAAGACAGTTGAGTGTTAAAAAATTACCATAATTTTATATAGATATGGTATATAAACAGTTACAAGAGGTATGAAAAGTGTTATTGCGTTTTAAAGTAATTTCAAATTTACCACCTAATATTGATTGGTATACTTCGATCTATGATCTTATACGTTCTTGCCGAATGTTTACTGTTTACCTCAGTGTCTCGATAACCGGCATGCACTCAACAAGTATAACAGTTTCACGTCGAATTTATTAATTTTCATCACAAAGCTAGTGAGTAGTTTTATTACCAGCATTTTTCCCTTTCTCTGTTATGTGTTCTTAAATTTTTTCACAGACGCAATTCTAGTAACCCTTGAAGATGATCCGAATGAAGATCGAAACGTCGGAATTACTTTAGTAATTTGCAAAATTGCTTTGTAAATTAAGTAACAAATGATCGAGCGCTTGCGCCGAAAGCATTAACAATTTTATTAACAACAAATACGATCGGTAGAAAGCTATAATTAAAATAGAAAATGTTTGCATTGATTGCAAGACACAGGAGCCAAAAACAAAAAATTTTTTATTCTCTTAATTATTCTATTAAACTGTAATAACCAGACTGCGGTACTTTATGCAAAATAAAAATTGTTTACATCAACTGCAACAAACGAGGACCGTATCAAAATTTTTTTCATTTTTTAACAATGTTCATGAGCTGAGCCAATACATTGATGTTCTTACATTGTGTTTAAAATTGCAACGTTGTTCTTAAATCTGCTGTTTTAAATTGCAACTACTCGTTTTTACCATAAATGCATAAAATCCGCAGTCTAACTAATATGATGTCGTTAAATTTTTTAATATGACCACTGCTGTAAATTGTGCGTACCCATTTTGATCATAAATTCATCAAATCTGCAATCTGGTAATCACCTCGAGTTATCATGGTAGATTTCAAACATGCTGCACGGTAGTTTCACTTTCAAACGTTTTGAAATTTATAATTACGTGGTATATAATTAGGACAACGGTAAAATTTTCAGTTAATCGGTAAATTAGTGTTCGTTGCGAGTGTGCGCGCAACAGTAGTGTTCACAAAATTACATTTTTGCAGGCTATGCTATCAACTGGATCGATACAGTTACTCAACTGTGATTCGCAATGCTGGGTGTCGTTTATGTTCCGAGAATAACAAGTGAACCTTCATTAGCCTTGAATATCTAATGCAATTCGGTGAAGTAGTATTTTCTCGACAGGTTGTCGCGATTCCCTTTATTTTGCACACGCACTTTAACAATGCTAACACACAGGTCATTAGAACAGTCTCACCGAAGAGAGAGAGAGAGAGAGAGAGAGAGGAATAGATTATGTAAACTAAATCCTACACAAAATCGTTGGAAAATCATGGCGAAGCTAAAGGACGCGATTAAAACTCTTCTCGATTAATATCAATTCAACAACTACAGTAAAACCTCGCTCGTTGTACGAAACGGGACCGAAAATTCAAAAATCAAGAAGTTTTTTACGAATATCTCGTAAACTAAATACGACCGACAATAACTTTAAAGGGAAATATTGTTCAGAATGACGAGCTTGATGATCCTTTACTACAAGTTCACCCGATATTCTTTTATTTCTACGTAGCACAATCCAATCAACAAGTAACGAGGTTGTACTGTACATAGAATCAATTTTTGTAGCTCTCGAAAGAAGCGTTGCACAAAAATACGTTCCCCAATGAATATATCTTGTTAATCTGGGTATTAGAAACTTGTTTGTTCAGAAATTTAAAGAAAATTGAAGAAACAGCCGGGGAACATAGTATGAATATTACCAAAGAACACAGAACAAGTAGGTAACTGTGAAGTTTCACAGCGAGAGCAAATAATCGCGTGGAACGAAGAAGATGTGTGTTGATGCACGCACGAAGGACATGACGCATCTGTTAATTATTGACTCGGTTGTGTGTGGTGTCTTGCGACGTCTCAGCTGTACAAATGGGCCAGGCTCTCTATAGAGAGTAGCGAATTGGAAATTTGAACCTCGTCAGAGCGAACACATGTCGAAAATATTGAATGAAGGAGACGGGGCTATAGAACACAACGCCGTTCTTCCTCTTCTGATCGTCACGCGATTCCTCGATTGTGTCACCTTGTCAATTTATTCTTACGGGCCACGTCACGTAATCTAGATTCTATCATGGGTGTGCATACGAACGTTTTATGGATTGTTAAACTGTTAGGACACTGTTTTACTTCGTTAAGTATGCATCAGATAGCTCAGGGGTAGATTGCAAATTAATTTGAAAATCACACAGTTTCTAAAAACATCGTTGTAATACGTTTCAAATTTCGTATTATTAATCGTTCAGATGTACAATTCTTCATTTTTCAAATTGTAATTTTTCGTAAAAGGTTTGAATATAAACGCTTGCGGTTCAATTAAATTAAAATTGAATTTGTAGAAAGTCTAAGCATGTCTGATCTATAATATCAATATAAAAAGTGAAACTTTATAAACAGTAGATGAGATATTACAAATGTTTCTACGTTATTTATTAAATAAATTAACCTGTTTTCATTCTGTTGAAAGAATATGAAATATTTTATATTCTCTGTTATCTTTTGTATCTTTTATATTCTCTGAATATAAAAAGTGAAACTTTATAAACAGTAGATGAGATATTACAAATGTTTCTACGTTATTTATTAAATAAATTAATCTATTTTCATTCTGTTTATTGATGTCACAGATGATTATGAAGGGTTTGATTGTAAAAGTATATTTTATTCGAAGCAGAGATGGGGGAATTGACTCGAATCGAGGGGAAAAAGTTACCCTCTCTCTGTCAGTACTAGATCAGTCACGTGATATTATGACACATGCAGTGGCGGAAGCGTGGGAAATGGCGTTGTAGAAGGGGAAGATAGTGTCGGGGCACAAGTTAGGCATAGATTAGAAAATTGATTAGAAAATAGATTATTTTATGCATTGAATGTATTACACAACTTACCGTCCTCTTTGGTATTCGATCTCCAAGGAAGTGAGAGATCAGGAGGATCGAATTGATGATAACGTATCCAGCGATGGTGATGTAAATAATCGCGGCATCATCGAGCTTGAATTTAGACCGGATCAGTATGCGTTGGAACGAGTTCATCGGATCCACCACTAACCCAATCGCAAACACAGCCAGGATCTGAAAACAATAAACATGTATCATGTCAAAAGTGTACATAACAAACATTACGTCATAAACATTACATCATGAAGTACATCATAAACAATAATCACTTTTAATTGTTCTCTGCGGTCTGAACAATAAGTCGTATCTTTTATCGCTATCCTATTCATCGACATTTCTTTACAAACATTTGTTTATATAAATATACTACTTGAACATATTTTTATACTAATTATACAGATTTAAAGTTTGAAGATTTGTATAATTATTACGTTATTTAAGTATTTTTATATATCTCGTGAAACATTTTAGAAAATGGTAAAAAATTATAACGTTTATAACAATTTTAACCCTCGTTCGTCCCTCAGGGTGAAAATTCATCAATTTACTATTTTTACATATTCAAAAATAATTCATCTCTTTCTGTTTGTGTCGCGAGATGTATTTCTTTAAAGTGCGACGCTATAAACAAAACATAATTTGTTGTTTTAAAGTGTAAAATAAAAATAGGTGAAATATTATTCCAGACTTTTATATGCAAGTATTTCCGAGGAACGTACGAGGGTTAATACTATTTTCAGTACTTCTTTCTTTTAATACAATAGTTACAAAGATCTTTCCATGGTAATGGATTATTGAATTTATTTATTCGGATACATGTTGCATTAAAATTCGCGAAAAATCGAAATAAATTCAATTTTGTCATTTTTATAAAACAACACAAGTCAGTTGAAATTATAAATTAAATCGGTATCTTTAATTAAAGATATCTTATGATACACATAGAATCGCAATGAAGATTTGGTGCACAAATTAGAAATAAAATTCTATTTCTCTGTCATCGAAACTCATCTATTAAAGAAGATACAGACACGCGTATAAATTGTCTGTTTCTTATAGGAAATTATGATGGACAAAGAAATTCTGATCACTGTAATTATAAAATATAAGGTGAAGGGTTAATTATGAGCGAAGAAAGAGCAACAAGAGAAGTAGACTTTTTTTGGAGTAATTATAGAAAGAACTCACAACTTCCACAATTTTGACGATGAACGGTAGATGTCGGACCATCTTGCGCTCCTTGGGGGCATGCTGCTCCTGTTGACCCTCGTCTGCCATTCTGACTCTGCGGTGTTTCCCTTTGCCGTCACCCAGTTTGAAGGATTTCAGGCTCGACTTTTGTTCACGGTCAATTTTCCTGCCTTCCGATTCCTAGTTCTCTTTCATCGAGCGCATCGACCCTGCTGGTAGCATACGTTGCGATAAACATCACAGCGAACAGGGAGAATGCCGCGTAACCCCCATGAACTGAGGACAAGTGCTGATGAAGTGATTCTTAGACGTGGGTAGAAATTATGAGTATAAATTTCAGTATAAATTTCAGTATGTTTCTTCTAGAATTTCTGCGCAAGCAAGCCTTCAAACTCCTTTTCGTTATTTACTTTGAAAAGTAATTATTGAACGTACCAGATATTCTTCGGCATGGAAGTCTTCGTTATTCATTTAAACAGTGAATAATCATTTGCTTCGTCAGTGTCGGATAGGAGTCAGATAGAAATTTTTATCTTGTTTTAATAATTTTAAAATGACCATTTTAAATTTCCCTTATTCATTTCGATTATAAATGCATAAAATCTGCAGACTAATTGTTATTAGAAATTAATTGTAAAAATCATACGAGAGGTGGACACTTGATACCTAAGAATATTTTTATTAATCTAAAACATTCATTTCTGTCGCAAAAATTAATTCAACTAAGTGCATGGCATAAAAGTTGAAAATCGAACAGTTTCATTGACAGTTTTACACCTAGTAAATCTCTGTTTCTCGCGTGGAATAGTATTAGCATGACTGTGTCATTCGTATTATGCAATCGGCGAAGACCAGATTGATTAACATTCTATACTACGACCGTCGTTTAAATTTACGTCCGTTCGTAATAGTAAATTACAAGAGTCCCGCTATGTAAAAGGACTGCGTGTCTGAAGCATGATCAGTTTCAATCCTTGAACAACTTCGACATCAAAATTCAACCCCATTCAATTTTCTAAATACTCAACATTCAGAATTTTTCCGTTGAGACGACCTGCTAATTTTCACAAGCATATCTCCTCATCATTGTCACTTTCCGTGCAACAATATTTATAAAACAAGTGACTACAAAGTCAACATACATAGATTTTCGCAAAAGATGACGACACCTCCTACCAGGAGTTAAACGACACGTACCTCTTGCGACGAGGAATCTACGCACGCTGTGTGAATGTTTTCCTGAACACTTCCTGAAGAATCCTCTTCTCTACTATTTCACCAAACCTTAGGGGAGTCTTCAGGTCTAGAACCTTGAACAAATAGATTTTCGTGTTTTCTCTTTGCATGTTCTTAAAACATACTGTAAGTAATTGATACTGAAAACATTCAACGCATTTTACACGAAACCTTGGTTGACACGATATCTCAAGATCTACTTGTGCGAATAACTCCAAGGTTTGATAGAATTATCAGAAAACTTTCCGCAATCAAATGGATCAAAAAATTCAATATGCTGCCGTTTTGTTTTGTTTTCAAACCAATAGAACACAACAAAGCACTTCTTTAATACGCCCCTATTCAAGGAACTATATATAACTCGTACAGTTTTAGGAATTTTGACTTCAAAAAATCATATTGCGCAGTCAGAATAACAGCAGAAATTTCCAAACAAGGCCTGCGAAATGACGCTTTAGACTAGAAGACTCCCGGCGATTTTCTAAACGCATAGCTCAGCTAGGTTTTGCGATTTACACTCCATTCGTCGTAATTTAGACGTTAAATGGTCAAATAGACGCGGGCGATCACTTTTAATCAAGTTTGACGAATGGGTGGAAGTGGTTACGAAGATCGTAGAATGCAGGGCGTTTAGAAAATGCCAGCTTTATAGAGGACCCTTTGCTCTATCACCTGTTCATCGATCTCTTCACAGCGTCACGGAACGGCTCCCGTTCGAGAAGTAATTTCGCACGTTCGATGGCACGAGTGGTGAATGAATCGATTGATCGATAGGTGGACGTGTCTGTCTGCAGGTGCGGGATCGCAGTGATTGTCGGCGAACGATGCGAAATCGACAGCGAACCGTGCAGTTCCACGCTGCGTCGCGGCACAACTTAAACTGGAACGCCAAGCATGACACGCCGAGACTACTTCGTATGAACGTGCAACTTGCGCAGGCGGTCTGTAGGCTTTGTTAGCAAGGTTCATCGTATGACCGTGTGCCGTGGGCTCACAATCTTACGTTCGATTGTGTCACTGACGTGTAGTTTAGCGAAAAACAGTGACCGCGGTCGTGCGCGGCTCTACCCCTTTGACTTGGGTCACTTTTTACTCGCCCACTATAGTTTTGTTCCGATATAAGGCGATGGTGTTTGTTTCGAAATACGGAGATCGCTATCTACTCTTCTTCTTTTCAAGCTGTTCGCTCGACATCGCTTATTGTCAGAACAAGGGGATATGTTTTATAAATTTCTATCGAAATACGGTCCCGAACCATCGCCTTATATCGGAACAAAACTGTAGTAGGGTCTAAACATCCTCTTGACGAGTTCTTTCTTATTCGTTCACTCATTCAAACAGCCGACATGCTTATTTTATCCTTCCTTGAACCAACTTATTTCATATTTCTACCGAAGCTTGCTAAATATTTATTTTAGGCTCATTTTATCTTTCCTTGAAGTAATTCGTGTTATATTTTTTTCTGCCAGCTAAGTATTACTTATTAATGATTTGGATGATCTATAATCTACAATTCTCCATTGATAATGCATTTTACGACAATCTTTTTATGATTGAGACTGTATTGAGAAGTTTTCAAATTGGGGATTATTATAATAATCGTATTAATTGAGTGTTCTTGTGTTGGAAACAATCTTTGCAATCATATTACATTCTTGCCCGTGCCGAATTAAGAAGATCGAGGACATTAAAAGAAGTTGCTGATATTGAAATGGACAAATTTGTAGTTTGGGGCAGTAATTTATGAAAAAAGATATGAATTAGGTTTCAAAATTTAAAAATATAAGGATTACATTTTTAATTGTATTTTTGTATACCCCACACAATTCTTGAACATTTTCTTGTACCGAATTGTCCATAATATTTTGTAGTCTTGTTTTATTCAATATAAAATGAAATTGCACGAACAGTTGCAAATAAAAGTATTGAATTTTTACAAAAGACAGTTTCACAACAGGTAAGCTAAAAGCGAAATTTTGAGCAAATCGTCGAAAATCTATACATAAGTAAATGATTCATTAAATTTTGTGAGATCTAAAAAGATTAAAAGCATCAAAATTGCCATATTATTATATATTATATGCCATATATTATTTGCCATACATTATTACACCGTTCTGTATTCTATGAAGTGCTAACAATCCCATTGTATAAGAAAACAGGTTCGATTTTATGCGAATAAAAAAGATTACATGGAATAATAATCTTCTAGGTTGAAAGAGATGTCTCGATTTAGGAATTAAAATTTCTTCTAGTTTGAAGGTTTCAAAAATCTTCATCCATGGGGTATAGACCTCCAAAAATGATGGAATAGTCGCTAGAAGATAATGTGTTAAAACACACAGAGGAAGAATGATCAAAACGGGTTCGATTTCATGCAAATAAAAAAGATTACATGGAATAAAAATCTTCTAGGTTGAAAGAGATGTCTAGATCTAGGAATTAAAATTGCTTCAAGTTTAAAGGGTTTAAAAATCTTCATCCATGGGCTATAGACCTCGAAAAATGAAGGAAGAATCGCTAGTAGATTATGTGTTAAAACACACATAAGAAAAATTAGCAAAACAGGTTCGATTTCATGCAAATAAAAAAGATTACATGGAATAAAAATCTTCTAGGTTGAAAGAGTTGTCTAGATTTAGGAATTAAAATTGTTTCAAGTTTAAAGGGTTCAAAAATCTTCATCCATGGGCTATAGACCTCGAAAAATGAAGGAAGAATCGCTAGTAAATAATGTGTTAAGACACACACAGGAAGATTGATCAAAACAGGTTCGATTTCATGCAAATAAAAAGGTTACATGGAATAAAATTCTTCTAGCATCAAAGAGACATCAAGATTTAGGAATTAGCAAATGGCTTCCAGAAATGATGGAATAATTGCTAGAAGATAATGTTTTAAAACACACCGTGCAGCTTCTGCATGGGGAATCCGCGTCGTCGAATTAATTCACTGAATCCCGGACGCGGGACCGAGGATTTCGAAAAAATGGCCGCGGGGTAATTGGAGCCTGGAACGAAGGGCGAGGTAACCACGGGATTTAATTCATGAGCACGTGTTGTCGGTGCGTCGGAGAGCCATGCATCGGAGCATGCTGGACTTCACGTGACTCACGACATATAATTTGCGTGGACATACTGCGGATGTATATGTACACGTGCAAAGCCTTGGAGCTCAGACCAGCGCCACAGCAGCGTCTTGTTTAAACATGCATGAACGAAAGCGGAATTGGATCGGGCGCACCGATGAAAACCGTGGCGAATTTCCTTCCATAAACGTTCTTCAACCGCCGTGCCACCGTATGAATTTCATTTACCGCTGTGTGTACAATGTGCAACCTTGGGAATCGATCTCTCAGCGCCTTCTTCCTTCATTCCACGCGAGCTCTCGCGTTCTCGCTTTTTATACTTCGTTTCGCGAATTCATTTTTGTTGGGAAATTATTCTCTTTATCGGATCGCAGATCTTCGTATTAGGCAGATTTGTAACACGAACGTTAAAGAAGAATTTCATGCAAACAAAGAGAGAACATTTAACAAATTTCAGAATACAAATTATTTTCGATTCTGTAATAACTGGAATGCGGATGTTTATGCAATTTGCAATGTTTGTAGACTTTAAGAAACTCGAATCAAGTAAAATGGTAATTTCCGTGGTAGTAGCCTTTGTAGATCTGAAATAAATGAAAATGGTACTATACTCTGTCGTATTTTATATCCTAGGTTGTTTTTGAAAATTTTCGAAAGGCATAATTGCGTAGAGATCCACAGTCTAAATGCTAATTAGAAGATTCAAATCGATTTTACATGTGTTCATTGTCCCATAAAAATAATATTCTAACCCAACAAATTCTAGTTCCCTTTTTTAGTTTAGTTTTAGTTTTTTAATTTACACATTTCTGATGTATGTTATTGTTCGATTCAGAAGTGCATAGTGAATTAGTAAACTGCGAATTAGTTACGATTAGCGATTAGGCTTATATTCCAAAGATCGTTATATAAGAGACGCTCGACAGTGGTCTGCGGTAGAAAGTTACGTTTTGGCCATGACACGACAGAGGTATGGCACTGTAAATATTGAAGTATTTAAGGATGTCAGTAATTTCACGATGACGATTGCGGATCAAATAGAAGTCAGCCTCTAGACAGACTATCTTCTTATATCCAATATCGATCACAAACTTCTAATTCCAGATATGATTTTATGTCGCAAAAGGGAACACACCTGCAGAAAATGAAGTCGTGCTCGCGTTATTTATGTTGGAAACAACACGAACAATTCAAGTACTCTGATTCGGAAGAGTGATTAAACGGAAAAATTGTAAACCATATTTTCGCACCTGTAAACAATGATTAAAACTGAATTTGCCTCTCTGAAATTAAACTTTAACTTAATTTTTCATCTCGATTGATTTAGTACACATCTATAATATTTATTCGCCTCTTATAATGAAAACACTGTATTGAACAAAAAAAGTAGAATTTTTGATTAACTAAAAATTTTATAATAATACTTACTTTGAAGTACTATAAGTTGGTTTGAGCGATTAATGTTTATTTTTTCATTTAATACAAATGATTGAATTTGACGAAACATTTATTGCGTTCTAAAATTAATTTATTGTTGAATATTTTTTAAGGAACTAACGGTAAGGTGTTTCATTACATAAAAGTGTAATAAATTCAATTGAAACTGTTGTTTGATGTCCATGAAATATTATTTCGATTTGAGTGTAAGTAGGTACGTTCCGGTCTAACTATTTTCTAATTGCGCAATAGTCTCAACAATGCGCTACAGCAGCTACAGGAAAAACTATACTGTACACGCGTCAGTGTAGTAGTAACACACTTACCTACACATACGTGGTCACTACGACACTGTTCCTACCATTCATGAACGCGAATGCCGTGTCATGTGTTCAGTGGGTCAGTAGGTGCGGCATCTTCGCCAATGATCTTCATATCGATCTCGAATGATTGACAACGATTTCCGGGTCTGAAATGTATCTTCCTGAAAACCACGATTTTCCCATTTACATTTCTTTAATTTGAATTTAAAATGTAGAACTCGAATGGAAATTTTACAATTCTACTAATCTTTTTTAATTATTTCAATATTTATTTCAATTAGTATTATTTATTAGCAGCATGTGTTTGACATATTTTTAACAAATCTTACAAATAGAGTATGTTTGACCACTATTTTATAAAGATCTCCTGTTGAATGAATTATTTTATATTAATTATTTTTATTTCGTATAATATAGCTCAAACATGATACTGACACATTTTTAAATGGACGATTTATAATCAAAGTAGAGTTTGTTTGACCACTATTTTATAAAGATCTTCTGTTGAATGAATTATTTCATATTAATTATTTTTATTTCGTATGATATAGCTCAAACATAATACTGATCAATTTTTTAAATGGAAAATTTATAATCAAAGTAGAGTTTGTTTGACCACTATTTTATAAAGATCTTCTGTTGAATGAATTATTTCATATTAATTATTTTTATTTCGTATGATACAGCTCAAACATAATACTCACACATTTTTTAAATGGAAGATTTATAATCAAATAACAAATAGAGGGTACAACAGAGTACAATTATGTCAGAAATTGGCATTTTTATTTATCAAGACACCTCACGAATGTGCAGAACAGGATGATTTAGGATTGCGAAATTGGGTTTAAAAGGAAAAGAGATTTCTGTCTCTGGATTAACATAATTCTTTCTCTTTTTCCTTTCTTCAATGGGTGTCGTTTTTCGAGTCGTACTTCGAAAGGTTAAATTACCAGGAACGCTCGTAATTAACGTGATTATGTATCCGGATCGTGGGTGTGGGATCGTACCGGTCATTCACGATGATTACGAGGTCAAGTAGACTAATTGATGCATATCGTGGTCGCTTTGTAACCCTTCTCCGGTTCGCTAACACGAAGATCAGGAAAAAAGTTCGATGTGTTTCTTGTTGACTCATTCTTTTCTTTTCCTTCGAATCATTTTTCAAAATGTGATCGTACGTCACGAATATACAAACGCCACTATTTATTGACAATCTGACTATCGCACAACGTTCTAAAATATTTATTTCATGCATGAGAGTGTTGAAAAATTTTTAAACATGCTTACAACGGATCCAAAAAGTATTTTTTGCAAACTGCGATAATTTCTTAATTTATCGTGTACAAGTATCCTAAAGTGAATAATGATCTGCAAGACTAGATGCTTCGGGCTTTGAATGAGTTCGAATTTATTTGATTGTACTATCTTTCTTAACGAAATTATCACAGTTTAAATATTAACTTTTCGAGAATCGGAAATTCAGAGTTCAAACACTTTTCAGATCTATCATAGTTAATTCGTGTTATCGCGAAGATTGAAAAGAAAGCTGTTGACGAGGGTTGAAATTTTTTCGACAATCCATTAATTTGTTAATGCAAATATTATACAAACGCTAGGACGATCAGGGATCCTCTTCGCTCGGCGATAGAAGTTTATATTCCTGAATGTAGTGAACTACGACAGTTGCCATCGCCACAGAATGGACTAGCAAGGCAATCGCGAGTACGAATTCTGAAAGACTAGGACAAATTCAATTAAAACATAATTTCGTATGTTAAGCTGAATAGTAATTTATATTCACACTACTTTAAAACATTAATTTCTTCAATTTATTTTGATTAAATATTGGAAATTTATATTTTTATTTAGAAATTTAGAGTCGACAGAATTGATCGAGTCTTCTCGAATATTTCCATGCACTTTTCATTTTATTCGACAACTTTCTAGCTGCTTTCAATGGACTTATTTATAATTTTAGACAGGTATTAAAAGTTTTCTATACGAAAAATAAATTCACAACAAATACTGATGCAAAGTGCTTACGAACATACTTGTAATCCTTATCAGGATCATTTGCAGCATTGCTTATCCACGCAATCCACTTGTAAAATTCATAAAGGCCGCTTGTCAGGCTACCGATTGCGCCACTCACATTGAAACATATTTCCTTATTGGATCGAAACCAGTCATATTAAAATTTCTCACCTCAACATCGTATCCCGAATTCCTTAGCGTGTTACAGACGTTTCACTTACTCACGATGAGCATATAGTCCTCTTGTGTGAAGAAAATTAGTATTTCGATGGAGATGATGATGAGGTAGCCGATTATGAACGTTGGTACTAAGATTCCGAAACATGGAACCTCCAGATATGGCTCCAACGGACTGTAGTATGATAGTGTGCCAACTACGCAAGCAGCCTGCGAAACGATTAATTAATTGAGAAACAATTAAATTGCAAAACCACTTCACTCCTTTCGTTACAACAGCTCCAGTCTAGTTTAAACGAAAAATTCTTTTTTCCTTATTCGTTCATTTTTAACCCTCGCAAGGTAAGGTCTAATAACACATAAATATTAAGACTCTTAGACCCCGACAAATGAATTTCATAAATAGCCTCGTTTTTAATAAATTTGGGATAAAAAGTAAGCAAACAGATTTCATTTTATTCATATATAAATTCTTTTCAAAAATCTGAAGCTGGGGTCTCTGAGACCCCGCATTGCCTTGCGAAGGTTAATTAATGTTATGATATCAATTTTTAATGAACTTGCAGAAACGAAATATAGAAATGTAGAATTGATATACGTTGTCGAGGTCACTAAATATCTCATAAACTAATACCGATTGAAAAACTTTAAACGAAAAGTTCACTGAATTTTTAATAACATTATCTTGAATTAAAAGCCAAGTTTCTATACGTATTGTTGTTAAGAAAATATCTAGCTGTAATTCGGAATGATCTTACTTCTACTAGGAATCAAGTGTATTTTAATAAATGTTTATAATTTGGGGAAACGTACCATAGATGTAATCTTACATATGAACAATGTCTTCTCTTTGGTCCAGTCGTTGAGTCTCAAGAATTGAAAAGGTAACGGAAAGCTGGCCATGTTTTCCCTGTCAATTAAAATTTAATCCAAGACACAATATTTGGTAATCTAATGTTCGCGTTCGTACTTTGTTTAGCGGTACTATCCCCTGAACATTTTCCGAGATCATTCGCTTCGCATCGATAACATTGTGTTACAAGACTTTCATGTTGCTGGCGCAGAAGCGAACAAGTTGACAGTGACCGAGAAAATTAGAGTCGAAGATGAAAGACATCAAAGAACTGATCACCGATATTAATTTCATATTAAGGCTAATAGAATTTGTAAGTGAACATTTTCACAGAATTGTTCTAGAGAATATTCGATGGATATTATTATTTGGTTATGCCTTCCAGGTGCTCTGCATCCTGACATTGATTTTCTACGAAAATGGTATCGGGATTGTATGGGTTATTTCTATCCATGGTTGGCTGTTCTTGTCATTCTTTTATATTGTGTCTTACATTTTCGAGGATCAGACTGTGTGGACGGTACGAAAGTAGTTTAGATAGTTCAACAACAATTTATTTTCTTCGATACAGTAAAGTCGCGATATTTCTCCGCGACCATCTACCCAGAATTTGTCTAGTGCCTAACCATTCCACTGTCGGCCAACGCCGCAGGGCGGCGATGAATGATCTCGGCTCGGGTATATCGGCGTGAACCACTCCTAATCCATTACAAAACTTCTTTATTTTGCATTATTTTTTATGGAACTTTCACCAATTTATTTCTGGCATTTGTTTTTATTAAAATGACACCAAACACGATATAATTTCAACTGTATTCAGTGGTTTAATCGTCGATGAAAGTTTCGGGCGCAAGGAAGGACAGCATATGGGAAAGAAAGAGTTCTGTTCTTCGTTTCTAAACGACTAAATACAGTTGAAATTATATAGTGTTTGGTGTTATTTCAATCATAAAAATGCCAGAATTAAGTTGGTGAAAGTCCCATAAAAAAATAATGGCAAATAAAGAAGTTATGTACATTCTATTAGTTGTCGTTCACACATCGATACGCTTCGACCGCGTGATCCGTATTTACATACTGTCCTTTTCTACGTTTGGCTTTGTTTGTACTCTCGGCGCGGTAGACGCAGTCATAAAAAAATTATATCCCTACACGATATTTCTCCGTGCAGAACGCAGCAATTGGCAAAATATCGGGACTTTACTGTATATTAGATATACCTAATAAATATTCGTTTAACCTTTATATGGTGAAGTGGGGTCTTTGAATCCTCGACGAACTTTTGAATTGATCGAGAAACTATCCATATATTAATTCTTGAAAATAATTTTAATGTATGTGATTTGTTTCGATATACAGGGTGTCCCAAGAATGTTGTATTTGCTTGAAAGGGGTGATTCATGGGGTTATTTAAAGTAACTTATTTCTTTGCGAAGATATCCTCCGTGGCGTTGTTAAGGGAGTAGACTCCTTTTTCCAGGATTGCAAAAATGGAGTATTTCAGTAGTCAAAACCGCTAGATAAAAGATTCATCTAGGGCGCTGTCGCCTTCAAAAGTCCTATTTTTTCGTTTACGAGGCGTAATTTGCATTATTCGGAAGCATACAACTGCGCATGCAGGTATCTTCGTAGCTGCATGCTGCCGAATAATGCAAATTACGTCTCGAAAACGAGAAAATAGAACTTTTGAGGGCGATAACGCCCTAGATCGATCTTTTGTCTAGCGTTTTTGACTACTGCAACCCCCCATTTTTGTATTATCGAGAAATGAGCATGAATTAAGGGGAACAAGTTACCCTCTCTCTGCCAGTACCGGACAGAAAGAACGGGGGTCCTCGCTAACAGCCAATGGTTAGGCTTTGAGGAATCCGTCCCCTATAGCAGTGCTCCGATTGGTCCATGTTTTTCGTTAATAACTCCTCAACAAAGCTACGAAGAAGATTTTCGCAAAAGAAAAAGTTACTTCAAATGACTTGAGGAATCACCCTTTTCAAAGAAGTGCATCGTTTTTGGGGCACCCTTTATTCATAG
The DNA here is from genome assembly GCA_028455805.1 of Lasioglossum figueresi. Classification (NCBI taxonomy): domain Eukaryota; kingdom Metazoa; phylum Arthropoda; class Insecta; order Hymenoptera; family Halictidae; genus Lasioglossum; species Lasioglossum figueresi. The sequence goes on along the minus strand of CM052196.1, from coordinate 5,493,786 downwards.
CAATACCAATTCAACTCCGGGAAGGAATGTTAAATGTTTATGGCTTAATGAAACAAGTCTGAGTTATGGGAAAATCTACTTCATTAGATGAAGAATGGAGATATGCCTGTATTGTTGCCAATCTAATTTGAGCAACTGTATGCAATGAACTCGATTAGAAATATGATTCGACTTTTCCATTCTAAAGGAAGCTTTCGCTCTCGGATTCTATATTGTGTTAACTTTGCTCACTGCATTGATGGACCTGTCGAAACGCTCAATCATGCCTTTCATACTAGGTAACGAATTCAAAATATGTATCTACGATAGTGAATTCATTCTCAATTCATCAAACATTTTTAATAATATCCTTACTGTAATAGAATTATCACTTTTGATCGCAAAACTACCTTACTAAACATTCTAGATACTTATTTAAATATTCTAGAGCTAATTTTGTGAACATTTTGCAACGATGTGAAATATTCTACGAACCTTAGTGGATGTTGATTTAGTTTTAATATTTTGGGAGAGGGAATATAGATTAGAAACATTCTGTGAATTGTAAAGTGTAAAGCACTTCTGTGAATAATAAATGAATTGAGAATTAATGTGATAAATACCGCGGTAAAATGAAATTCTGGTTCTTTCAGCCGGCGTATTGATTGCAGACATAGTGATTCTTGTTCTAACCAAACGTTCATAATAAGAGGAACACGCATTGGTGGATACCAGAGATTGGTGGACAAGCGTATTGGAATAACATTAATAAATCATCTAGCCTTTCCTCCAAATTAACACAAGCGAAGCAAAGACATAGTATACGAGTTAAGAACGTTTATTTAGTCTCTTGTACATCTGAAGCGCTGGTCTCCGGCATTCCCCTTGCCGATGTAACCTCTATGTATATCATATATGCAGTTTCGAAGAACAGGATGATGAAATTGGCTGTAAACAATCGGAAATTCGAATTATACCAATAAAGGTACAAATCGAAATGCATTCAGAATTTTGTAATAAATTTTTAGCGTCGAGAATAAGAGGTTGTCACGTTTTTATCTGAATTAAAAGTTACCGAATCGCAATCATTTCTTAAATGTATTCTGAATGGGGAATGTAAATAAATTTTTAGAAAACGTTCCACATAAATAGGTACCTAGTAACAGCATTCCGATCTTTAACTCGCTTCGGTCTTTTTCAGTATCTAATGAGGTTGCATTACGCGATCTTTCGATGCCCGCTATTCCGCCTATCAAATTGAAAATCACTCCGAGTGCGAAGCAGACCAATTCCTAAAAATGCAATAATAAATATATCCGAAAAGTATTTGAACATTGAATTTCCGTTTCTCGAGAGATTGTTAATACTTGACACTATGTTAATTTCGCGAAAAAGAATTGCACAACAATAAATTTAGACTCGTATTAATGTTTAACATTTTTTTTCTTGAACATTTGTGCATGATATAGGAGGTGAAAAACTCGAGGCACGTTTTTGGTAAAAAAATGCTACAAATTGAATCGTCTGTAAGGGAATCCAAAAATATTTTTTCTGAATGAATCTATTTCAGATTTGAAGGTTGAATCTACCCCGTTACAACAGATTGTTTAAAATTAAATCTACGATTTTTGTTTGCTGTTACCATATTTACTATGTGTACTATAATATTTTTTGTAACATTATTATAAAGATGACAGCACACTTTTCATTCAAAGCTCAATAAATTCACTAGACAAAATCATAGCTGAAATTTTAAACATTCGTTGGAAAGGGGAAGCTCCAATCTTTAAATCTGCGGTGGATTCAGTCACAAGAAAAATTGTTCAATGCTTGTACGTGCCTTTCAATTTGTAACATTTTGGACCAAAAAAATGAACAATGGTTTGCATAAGTTGTTATACTATTTTTCGTAACGAAATTATCACAATTTAAATATCCACAAATTCTCGAGAATGGGAGTGATGAAATACTATTTGATATAAAATTTGTCGATATTATACATTTTTATGTCCTTATTATATGTATGTAGAAAATAATAACAGAATAGAACAATTCCAAAGTACATATTGCTGAAATACTGATTATATCTGAGAAATTATACACTGTCTTTATCATGTGTAATTGCGAGTGTAGTGGGTGGATAATTATTTCGGTAAACCACTCAGGTTACATGTACAAGACGTATGTTAATTCGACACTCATGCGAGTGAAACTTACGAAAAGCTTTCCTGGTGTTAATTAGGCTAAATGGATGAAATATGTGGCATACTAGCGATCAGAAATTTCTCACACTGTACCTTTTTTAATATTATATGTATAACGATTTTTACCATTGCATTTGCTGTTATTAATAACAACAATATATTTCATGTCACATATATGAGTAATTGTAATAGATGCTTGACTCCTCCCATTGAATACTTTTTCCAAGGATGTAGTACGATTAGACTACAGATTCTTATGCAAAATAAGAATATTCTAAAGAACACCAGTTAAATACAAATTTTTCCTTGATGAAAATAATGTATTAATCTCCAAATTCTTCTAATGTCCCCATAGTTTTGTATTTCATCTACTTATTATTGTTATAAATGCATAAAATCCGCAGTCTAATTATTATTGGTATAATGCAAGTTTCTTCTTCTGGAAAACAAACCATAGTTCGCTAAATGATTTCACGTTTCTAATAATTTAATGACAAAATTGAAATAAATATTATCTCATCATATAACTAACTGGCACTTTCCGTGGTTTCTCAAGTATTTGTACTATCCCGAGGGAAACATAAATGATAGAGTACGTCGACGTGTTGATGCAGTAAATCACCCACAGCCATCTTGGGACCGAGTACTCATTGTATTTCGAGATCTCGTTGAGGCAGATAGCAGCCATGATCTGAATTACGAAGGGATATAATCGAATTTCTGGAAACATCTATGTACAATTTTTCAAATAGAAAATTTCGTTTACCAGTTTCAGTACTTTCAACAGAAGGTTGAAGTCTTTCAGAAGGTGAGGCACTAACCTCAACATATTTGTTCGTCTTGAAGTTGATCAACTAAATTTTCTGTACATTGTATAAAGAAGTTTGTACATACAGGGTGCTTCAAAATATCAGATTTCCTTTAAACGGATTCGTAAGGTCGTTTGAAGTAACTGTTTCCTTTGCAAAAATGGATTTCAAGGGCGCGGGATACGCGTTCTCATTTCTAGATAATACAAAAATGGGGGTTTTCAGTAGTCAAAAGCGCTAGAGAAAAGATCGATCTAGAGCACTGTCGCCCTTAAAAGTCCTACTCTTTCGTTTACGAGGCGTAATTTGCATTATTCGGCAGCATGTAGCAATGAAAATAGCTATATGCGCAGTTGTATGCTTCCGAATAATGCAAATTACGCCTCGTAAACGAAAAAATTGGACTTTTGAGGGCGATAGCTCTCTAGATCGATCTTTTATCTACCGTTTTTGACTGTGAGAAACCTCATCTTTGCATTATCCAGAATTGAGAACGCGAATCCCGCACTCTTGCAATCCTGGAAAAAGGAGTCTACTTTCTTAAGGGGTTACGCCACCCCGAGATTTAAAAAGAATCGATTTTTCTTAAATTTTTCCTTTAATTTAGAGTTCAGGGAATAATTTAAGCCATGGTAGATGCAACAGCTCCCAAAAATAGCAAAGTTACAGTGCAAGTCGTACCTTTCCTTCTTTTGCGTTTTTCTCGAAACTACATTTTTACAACTGGTGTAACAAATATCTCGGAAACTATACGTCCGATTTACTTCAAAATTTAATACACAATTCTAATAACATTATCTATCGTCTAGCATAGAATTTTTTTTATACGATATCACAATTGTTTATGATAATCGTTTAAAGTTTGAATTATTTCGTAAAAATGAGATGTTCAACTTCAATTTCCTCTCATTTGTACAAAAATGGTTTATTCTGAAAATCCCTGTGCTACACGATAGACAATTTATCAATGAACAAGAAAATGATGAGTTTTTTAGTTTCTGATAATCTTGGGCATCACAATCCGTTGCACCGTTTGCGCGCGACCTGACGGAGGAGTACTGCAGGACAACGGATAACTCGGCAATCTTTTAATATTTTTTTATGAAATTTACACAATGTATCCTTCAATGTATGCCCTAACCATGTATAATAATAAAATAATTGTCACGTTCATAGTTTTGTAGAAAAAAAATTCGTAAACTTTGATGTCATTTCGGCCGTCTCAGGATGACGTAACGAACCAATGCCAACGCTTTGATTGGTGCGCGTTTTTCGTTAATAACTCCTTCAGGGCCGCGGAGAACATTTTCACAAAGGAAAAAGTTACTCCAAATAACCTTAGGAATCTGTATAGTAATAAAAAGAAAATCGACTTATCATCCAACTGGAGGTACATTCATTATAATTGAAAATTGAACGATTAGCAAACGTATTGTAACAGGCATTTAGTAATTTATTAATATTCATTTATTTTTTTAGTATATGCGAGATTTAATGGTTTCTTCTTCGAACAAATTTAATCGCCTCCTCCACCGCCACCTCCACCTCGTTTTCCGAAACTTGGTCCCTTTCCTAAAACTCCCAGTATGAGCAAAACCACGTCGATGACGAGCAATATGAACGCTACTGTTAATGAACATTGAGAAATGAGAAAATTATTCGTTATCTTCCAATGTTGAGACAATAAATTCTGTATTTTTTTATTAGGCATACAACTTACTCAGTGTTAGTATCATGAATATCAGGAACTGATCCTGCTCTTGCTCTACAAAATCATTATGACTAACAATGTCATTGTAATTATAGTTTTCTATCGATCGTATTTGTTGTTAATAAAATTGTTAATGCTTTCGGCGCAAGGGTTCGATCATTTGTTACTAATTTATAAAGCCATTTTGCAAATTACTAAAGTAATCCCGACGTTTTGATCTACATTTAGATCATCTTCAAGGGTTACTAGAGTTGCGTCTGTGAACAATTTTTATATTAAAACAAATTAAGAATATTTTGATATTTAAGAATACATAACAGAGAAAGCATTAACAATTTTATTAATGACATGGCAAGTAACGAAAAGGAAAAAGGCACGTTAAAATTATGTTATCACTAGACTGCGGATCTTTATGGAAAGTACAAAGAGTAAAATAAAAGTGTAATTTCTTTATTTAATGATCTGAATCCATTGACAATAATACAACAGTGTTCTTAAATTCTTCTAATGTTTTTATAAGTTTGTGTTTCACTTACCCTATTTTCCAATAAATGAATAAAATCTGCAGTCTAGTTGTCACTTACATAGAAAAAATAGAAAAAAGATAGCTGCTATAAGTATTATACTGTGTGCGGATAACAATGGGCAACAGGTCCCAGAACAAATAATATTTCACGCATAATAAATGTTTTTTATGTTATACTTACACCGTATTATACAATTATTGATAATTTCGTGAACTTACTATTCACCACGTACTTCGAATTGTAGTCGTTAATGTATATAACCGTTACAATCGCCAGCATAATAGCCGATATAATCACTATTAAGATTTCCTAAATAAAATACAAGTTATCATTCAAATTATACTTTGTTAAATATACAGCGTGTCCCAAAAATGTTGTACTTCGTTCAGAGGAATCACCCCTTTCAAGGAAGTACAACATTTTTGAGACACGCTGTATATTGGTTCCTACTATTATTAATGTATTGAATTATTATTACAAAGTTTTACTATTACTTATTCTTGAGTTTGAATGAATTTGTCCTTAATGCAATTACATACATTTTTATCATTTTTTCATATTTTCCATTAATGGCAGATGTTGTTCAACACATTGCGATTAAATGAAAATTTTCAGTACAGTTTATACAATTCACACTTTTTCCTATCGTAATCAAGTTTTATTAAGAATTGATTAAGATCAGGTTTTCTATTTAGTTTTTCTTTTAACAATGATTCTGATATAAAGTGCTAACATAAATTAACTAAATTATTCAAATTTTAAATGTCGATTACGATGAAAGATCTGATGGTATTTATTCGGTTAGTAGGAAGTAGTACTGGTTTATACAATTACCAAAATGTGAGCCACGTCGAACCAAATGTAACCATACAAGACGATGATTAAATACGAAAGGACAATAAAGTAATACGCCTCGAGGTATATGAAACGGTAGTACTGTTTCGTGGTTACATCGAAAACTAAAAATTCGACGGTGATCATTAGAGCCTAAATAAAAAATGTATTTTTAAATTTCATTATTCTCGTTACTGTTAAGTTGACGTCACTTACAGTTATAATAGCCTTCAATACAAAATGGATGTCCGTCCAAAGAGTCATGCATGCTCGACCCATTTTTGAGCTTCAATTTTAGTTGGTTGTTTAATTGAAAATTGTTGCGTCACGTATAAACAACACGAATTAAATATAATTACGCTTTTCAATATTAGAAAAGCACTGTTTACTCATGCTTTGAAGTTGTTAGAATATCTATTATTTACATTTGTTCTGAACGATTATTTCTCTCGACACGACGTTCAAATGACTGATTAATCGAAGACAGTGATTTATCCAGTAATTTATCCAGTTAATTTATTTCATATAATTAAAAATTTCTTTGAACGCCTTCTTACGTCGAAAATAATATTAGATGATTGCAGAAATTCGTGCTCGATTTTCACAGACCTCAAACCTTCTGCGTACAAGGTGACTCAAAAACTGTCGGAGAACCTTGAAAGGGGTGTTTCCTTAGTGGAATGTAAAATGTTGGGAGACCATTGTAAAAAGTAGTCGTGACTGTACATATAAATAATTGATAAAATTGTTTATTTTCGTACGTTAGGTTTTATTTTTAAATCTGGCACGAACTTGTGCAACTATTCAATAAAAATAGAGTAATTGCGGCATGTAATTTACCTTTTGCTTCCTCCGTTAGGAAAACTAGTATAAAAGTACACAAGTACAAAATATTTTATTCAATGGCGTTATGTGTGGTAGCGTCATTGATACTTCGAAATGCACAAACATAGTTTAAGTTATTACGAAAAAATAATTCTATTCCGTTTGGGTGGGATACTATGGAATTTGCTGCCTTCTATTAAAAAAATATTTGATAACTTATTGTACGATCGATGAATTTGGCCCATTCAAACGCTTTATAAAGATAACGGAAGTGATCTGATACATGTTCTAAAATAATTGTTGTAAACTGTATGTTATCAAATATTTTGCAACAACGGCGTACACGCGAAATGCTTTGAATTTATGTGAACGATCGATGGAATATTTAAAAGCTAATTAGTGGATTGTAATATAAATTCATTCGGTTGTATAAATATAAATATGTTCTAATTTTAACGGTTTAGTCATGACTCGTAGCAAATGCAGATAATTGTGATTTAAATAATTTTTATTATAAATGGGAAGAAGATGTTGAAGACAACCGAACGAATTTATATTATTAACCACATTTTGTGGTAACGAAAGTTCATACACGATTACAACTCACATTAATAGTTATTACTATTCGCACAACAGTAAAATCTCCTGTTAATATTATCCTAATTTATTCGCGACAGTTACGAACATGTTGCATTAAATTTTCCAAGACAGTAAATGAGAGTCTTCGAAATGGTTAGTCTTGCAAATGATACAAGAGATTACTTAAAATTCGTATTGAACGACTGCATTATAAAAGATCGTCACGATGCTTCAGGAAGTGTAAAAAGCTTAGAATCAGGTCAACCAGATACGCTGCACCTTCGATGACGCACAAGGATCCAACAGCCAATCCCACCTAAAAAATTCGAGAATTCAATTGCCGCACACATACTACAATATGCACAAAATGAACATTTAAAAATGATTTTTAAACGTCAATATACTTCATAAATTTTAACATAAACCGATTTGTATACCGTATTCTCTTCTCGAACGTGTACCAATTGATTATAAATTGTGTGGAATTGATTGACAAGTTTTATACGTACATCATTATGTGTAAATGTATATTTTTATATACATTTTTATATACATTTTTATGTACGTGTACAAGAAACGAAAATCTAGTGATTAAAAAAATAGAAGCATAACATTTCTGATCCATTGTAGAAAAGCAGTGCCTCGTTTGTACGAGAGTTTATTAGCTAATAACTGATTTATGTTTAATTGCACCTGTCTCATCGATTATTGTCAATTCAGTTTAGCAATTCGGTTTATACATATGTCGATTAAATATTCTGATACACATTAAATGTTTCAATGCAAAGATATCGATCAAATCGACAAATCTTTTAGAACAGATAACTTTTATTGAAAAATGTGCAGGAAGAAATTTATTTATTTTGTAATTTTTTACAATAGTATATTTATAGTTATTTACAGTGCCAAGGAATTTAATTTTCAAGCATTTCTTACTAATATCCAATTAGCCCTTATAAACCTTCAAAATGTATACTATAACAATGCAATGGCTCAATTAAATTATATTTATATTTAATATTCATCTCTATCGAAATAGTAAATAGAAACGTAGCGAGACAGATGGATTTCATCTAAATCTACAAGTAGCTAAATAATCAATTCAATAATTACAATGGCACAGCATAGGCCCCAAAAGTTCTGTTGAGGGTTAAATTATACAAAACCCAAAGCAAGTTTTATCAACAAAATATATAATAATATTAGAACTCAAATAGAAATGCGTTCGAATCTTTCTTACCTGTCTTTCTTGGACAATAGTATCGAATTTATGCTCTGGAAGGTATCCGTGCCAATAGTGAAGCGCTGTTCCACCCACAGCGACGAACATGAAGGTTCCAACGAAGTTCATTAAAATTTCCTAAAACAAATAATATCATCTCAGTAAAACGTGGAGTTGAACAAAGTGTCTTATCATTAGCGAGATTTTATGCAAAATAAAAATTTCCTTCTGCGTTTAGACAGCGGATTTGATGCATTTATGACAAAAATGTGTAGTTGTAATTTAAAACAGTAAAACTATTAAACATATTAAGAAAGAAAATAAATTTTTACTTTACTCCAGTTTGTTGCAATTCAAGTATCAAATTTTTATTATCACGCAATGAAAATATTCTCGGTCAGAAGAAACGTCTAGGTGTTTCTTTAGTGGAATGTAAAATGTTGGGAGACCATTGTAAAAAGTAGTCGTGACTATACATATAAATAATTGATGAAATTGTTTATATCAGTATGTTAGGTTTTATCTTTAAATCGGGCACGAACTTGTGCAACTATTCAATAAAAATAGAGTAAAACGTGGAGTTGAACAAAGTGTCTTATCATTAGCGAGATTTTATGCAAAATGAAAATTTCCTTCAGCGTTTAGACAGCGGATTCGATGCATTTATGACAAAAATGTGTAGGTGTAATTTAAAACAATAAACTATTAAACATAATTAAGAAAGAAAATAAATTTCTACTTTACTCCAGTTTGTTGCAATTCAAGTATAAAATTGGTATTTTTACACGCAATGGAAATATTCTCGGTCAGAAGAGACGCCTAGGTTCTGTTGGAATAGCTTCGAGTGCAAACTTAATTTAATTCTGAAGAAGCTGGTTTCTATCTCTCCTTGAAAACGCAATAAGTTTTTTCGATTCACAAGGGGATAGTAGAGTGTAGAATAAGTTCTTACGACAAGCGTTCTCTTGTGGTATGCATTGCCCAAACAATAGGTGATCAGAACGACGCTGGTATAAATGAAGAAACCGACTAGCACCCCAGACGCGACGATTTCCGCGTCTGGACTTTTATCTTCGTTTAAGTTCCATGTTCCACCGACCCCGAGGAACTCTCCTTTGAATCCTGTCCTGTACAGGATCAGGATTATGAGGTTTATAATCTGAAAAAATAATTGTTCGTTACTTAAAATAAGATGAAGCTGGAAAAGTAATCGTCATATTTGAATGTCGTTTGATCATGTTCGGTAATAGTGCAGTTTCTAAAAACGTTGTTGAACTTCTACAATGGTCGGGCGATGGAAACATTGAAAGATTAATGAGTTTGTTATAGCTTGACGTCGTTTGGCAACTTCGACTTGTTAGCCGTCCTAGATTCTTAAGGAATAGTAGCCCCAGGTAAAAAGTAGTACACTCGTATCGCAGTACTATACATAAAAAGGGCGTTATATCGCTTTACAAACAACGTTCCTTATCGTACGCCGATAAGGACCCAAATGAATCATACAATCGAGCATGAATGTTTCTTGAATGAGTCTGCTTGTGATGATTTATCAGATGTGTTACACTAATTTGCCAAGTTGGCGTCATTGGCCGACCATTTTATCATGCGGTCGATTATAATCCGTAATATCAAGTTTGTCAAAACTTGAAATCATCATAAATTAACCAGCAATTAATAAATAGACTCTATCTAGTCTATTATTCGGATTTCTTAATGACTTTCGTGCACGTCTAACAATAAATATAATCAACTTATTGAATATAGATTAAGTTCATATCTTTACAAGTGTATTGTACAATCCATTACGTTAGTGTTAATCGTATGTGATCACATCATACAAAGATAACTTCTACTTTATTGTAGAAAATGACTTTAAACTAATATTCCTGTACTTTGATCAAGTTAACGTTTCGAACACTTGAAATTTCTGCAGAAAAAGCAATTTAACCGTGTCCGCAGCGTCATACAATATAGTTGTTGCTTAGGCTCCTAGAAAAGCTATTCAATTTCTGCGAATAATCATCCCGCCATTGAAATTCTTTCACGGATCACTCAACTTCAGCCGATTGTCGGTTCAACACATAATTTTTTGGACGATCACAAATTTTCGCTACGGCTCGATTCTCATTATGTTTCTGTATGATAAACAATAGAACTCCTCACCAACTTAAGAACTTTTATCACTATACCCGCGACACTCTCCAGAGACACCATCTTTAAACTACGGAAGTTGTACTTTTTCACGGTGGAAACGAGTATGTCCGAATGTGAGACTCATAGCGTGCTCGATGCCTACAACCAAGTACCAAGCCCCCTTTATCTAATCAGATGATACAGAGTACGTTGGAAGAGGGATAAGAAGTATAGAAGGCACCTGCACATTTACTCTACTATCGCGAACGATAATTTCAGTCGATGCCATCGAAATATAATATTTGTCGTAACTTGATCCCCTACAATATGAACACTTTCCGATTAATTCGGCAATTGTCAATAATAACTCGATGCTTTCTATTTACGTTCGACAGGTTGCGATCCTTCCCCCTAATTTATATTCACTCAATTATTCGAAATTTTATTATTCAACTAGTCAAATTTCTACGCCCAAATATTCTTAGTAGACAGCGGATTTTATGCATTTATAACAACAACGAGTAGGCGTGATGTAAAACTGTAAAAGGATTAAAAGAATTTAAAAACACTTTTATATTATTCTCAACCTATGAAACATATTAACTCCTTGCCGTACCTTTCATTTTACAGTTACAGTGATTAGAAGAGAAGAGAAAATTTATATTTTTTGTACGGCTACATTATTTTAATGCTTAAATATTGATTACAAACGAATCAAATTTTATTTCATCTAAAATGAAACGCGTAGCACTCATATTTATTAGACTTTGTTAAAAACATTCATCGCGAGTGTGACTCGTCAAAATACGGCAAGGGGTTTATGAAAGAAAATAAATTTTAATTTCAGTCGAGTTTGTTGCAAGTCATGTAGAAAATGTTTATTTTTCATAAAGATTCGCCGTCTAGTCATTGGACCATTTAAAATTCGAGTTTGTTTGTAAAAGACTCGGTGTGAATTTTTTGTGTATAAAATGATTATTCCATCTTAAAATGGTCTGGTGACTTTGGGACCACCCTGTTTAACGATCAAAGAGAAACTTTCAATTAATTAGATTAGCAGGAAATTATTGGATTATACTCTTTTTGTGAACGTTGTTATACTTCCATTAGATTTGTATAATTCTCTGATTAAAAAATAATTTCAGGAACTCGGTTTGGCTATAACACCAGACCAAATTGCTGAAATGGAGGGTCACATAAACGCCATCGACTTCGAGGCCGTTGCAAAGGAAGAGAAGGCAACGAGACACGACGTTATGGCTCATCTTCACGTCTTCGCGGATCAATGCCCGAAAGCTGCTCCAATAATTCATTTGGGTGCAACCAGTTGCTACGTTGGAGATAATACGGTAAAGCCCGATATTTTTCATGGCGTTTTACCAAATCAAATCATCTATGCAATCCGCTTATCCTTCTACTGTTTCCAATTCCATCCATCCGATTTGTATCATGTTTATTAAGGAATACAAATGACTAGACTGCGGATCTTTATGCAAAATAAAAAATGTCTACAACGATTCGAAGACACAGAGGCGAAATAAAAATTTCTTTCTTCTTTTAATTATTTTATTAAACTCAAACTAATACGCTGATGTTAAATTGTTTTAATACGTCCACCGCTTTAAATTGTATGTATCAATTTTGGTTATAAATGCATAAAATCCGCAGTCTACAAATGACCGTGATCAAAATTAACGTTTACAGACGAATTACAAAGATGCGGTTTCATATAAAAGTATTGTAACCAAAATCAACGTTGATAAATGAACTTCAAAGATGCAGTTGCATATAAAATGATTGCAACCACAATTATAATTTATAAATGAATTTCGAAGATGTAGTTACATATGAATTGTAACAGCCTAAATGAATATTTATAGAAGAATGTTGTTGCAAATAGAAATTCTGCATTAGTAATTTTCTTTAAAGAATGTAAATACAATGGATAAAATGATATTGTGCTCGATGTGTAATGTTAATATTTATTTGTTAAGGACCTGATTATCCTGCGTAATGGATTCGACATACTGTTGCCGAAACTAGCGAACGTTTTGGAGCTTCTTGCAAAATTCTCTATGGATCACCGTAATTTACCGACATTGGGATTCACTCATCTTCAACCGGCTCAGCTAACTACTGTCGGCAAACGAGCATCCTTGTGGCTTCATGAACTTCTGATGGACGAAAGAGCCATTCGACGTGCGAGGGACGATCTCAAGTTCCGTGGAGTAAAAGGCACCACTGGGACCCAAGCATCCTTCCTTCAATTGTTTAATGGTAAATATACGTTGATGCTAAAAAACAATCATATAGTTTCTAGATTGTTTTCGTTTTCATATGACACTGCGAAATATACATAAGTAATTCAAGTATTTCTGAATGGTGGTACACTTCTTTTAATTATAAGTGCATCTTTATATTATTTAAATTAAACTCAGTATTTATACATCGCATTCTAATATGTTAGGAGGCAGGGCTGCGAGCAGCATGAGTGGCCGGCGAAGGGTTGTTACCCTGAGAATACGGTCTCAATTTGTTAGTAAGGTACGCGGACGAACCCAATGCGAAATTGGAGAGCCGCTAGGATTATAGACATCGAGGAAGAACCTGACGCGAAGTCAGGGAGCCTCTAGGAATGAAGTCAAACTCAGACGAACCTGATCCGTAATCAGGGAGCTGCTAGGAAGGTGAAACTTCGTGAACGAAACCAATTCGAAATTGGGGAGTCACTAGGAGCGATGCGCAGATCAACTCGATGCGAAACCGAGGAGCTGCTAGGAGGTTGTAGAACAACGCGGACGAACCCAATGCGAAATTGGGGAGCCGCTGGGAGGTTGGATGAGAGCACAGACGAATCTGATGCGTAATCAGGGAGCTGTTAGGATGCCGACGAACTTGATGTGTAATCAGGGCGCCGCTGGGAGGTTGGATGAGAGCACAGACGAACCTGATGCGAAATCAGGAAGCTGATAGGATGCCGACGAACTTGATGCGTAATCAGGGAGCCGCTGAGAGGTTGGATGAGAGCACAGACGAATCTGATGCGTAATCAGGGAGCCGCTGGGAGGTTGGATGAGAGCACAGACGAACCTGATGCGTAATCAGGGAGCTGTTAGGATGCGGACGAACCTGATGCATGATCAGGGAGCCACTGGGAGGTTGGATGAGAGCACAGACGAATCTGATGCGAAATCAGGAAGCTGTTAGGATGCGGACGAACTAGGATTGTTAGTGGGCCTCGTAACTATGTAGTACAATTTAATTAATACAATCCGAACAGTACGATTGTATCTTGTGATAATTGTGGGTTTAGTGATTTGCACGAATTTACCAATAAACACAAATATATTCTGATTATAAAGAGTGTGTTATATTTGTGGAAATGTCGCGGCTGTATAAAATGGAATTGATAGAAAGTATTATTACCTAAGATGCACGGTTTTGACGCACTGGCTATACGGAGTCTCGGAGCAACTTTATAATTGCCTAATAGATTTTATACCGGACTCGCGGAATCTATATGGTTAACCTTGATATAAAGGAGAATTTTAGCCCGATCTCACTGAAGTTGACCCTACGAGATGCAGCTCGACGTGACACGATTCGTGACTACGGATGTACCAGCCCACGAGAGTAAAAATGTAAGGATTTATATACCCCCAAAATGAATGGGATGATTTGTTCATAATCTGAGGTCACGTAGGACCAGATTCTCTTTTTGTCACTTCCAATTAAATCGGGCCATAGCTCGATCTTCGTAAAAGGGTCAACTATGATACGAAAGGTTATTTCTAGGATGTTTCCTGCGAGAGACGATCTTAAAGATATTCCCGTGAGGAAATCAAAAGGAATCTGTTCTGTATCCGTAACAAATAATAGGAAAAGTGTATTTTTACTTTTATGTTTCACATATTTCATTTGACAAATATTTTTATAGGTGACAGTCAGAAAGTGAAGCAGCTAGATCGACTCGTGACCAAAATGGCGGGCTTCGAGAAGCATTATCCAGTTACCGGTCAGACATACAGTAGAAAAGTTGATGTAGAGTGCCTAAATGTGCTTAGCTCCTTAGGCTCCACTATTCATAAAGTAAGTAATTCAAAATAATTTATTTTACATAGAATAAATCAAAAATTACAAGTGACTCCGGCAAAATATGAATCAAAATGAGTAATACCAAGCTAGTCACTCTTACCAGAATAAACAGGCAATAAAAAGGTGATCTATGACATCATAGAGCTTTAATGTTGCAGATAAGGTGTAAGAATAGACCTAACACTTATACATGTATTTATGTGGCGCTATCGCTCTGTTATCATTTCTATGTCACTTGCAACGTTACCAACATAGCGTAGAAATTACTCGTTTGGGATATTTTCCACACATGTTTTTCTGTTTAATTTAATAATCGTGTCATTTGAGAAAATACAACAATTTTTATGATGTTGAAATTTTGGTATCATTGAGTCTATACTTTGAAAGTTGAAGTAGGAATTCTTGGTTTTCCTAAAATATTGTGCTTTAATACTTTCTTACGTGTATTACTTCTCGGAATTTGTTGTCCTTGATAGTAGTTTTGCTTTTAATATTTTAAACCTTAATATCGTCTGAAATATCTACTTAACTTGAATAACTTGAATACGTTCCACGGAGAATGTAACATTTCATGGTAATCGATATGGTTCTGTGATGATTCGCCTTCTCACCGACGCGAATCTTCTCAGTGGCCTTCTGATTCTTATTCCAACCACAATATATCCTACGGAGCGTAAGAAAACACCAACTTATTTGAGTGACACGATTTCCCGTAAGGCTGGCAGTCTTTAACGGTATCTCGCGGTGCCCACAGTTTAGATTTTTGACAAAACTGAAATGAATTCAATATTTAGATTTAAGATTCAATCTAGCTTAGAGTGTAAAAGGTTAAAGAATAAAAATGGTTTATTGAAATGATAAGATTCTCACTTTTCTATTTAAATTTCTAGATATGCACGGACATCAGGCTCCTAGCAAACATGAAAGAAATCGAAGAGCCGTTCGAATCCACACAAGTAGGATCAAGTGCTATGCCATACAAAAGGAACCCGATGCGCTCGGAGAGGACTTGCAGTATAGCTCGATATTTAATGACTTTATCGAACAATGCGCTGCAAACAGCGGCGACACAGTGGATGGAAAGGACACTGGATGATTCAGCGAACAGAAGGATAACATTGTCGGACGCGTTCTTATCGGCGGATGCTATTCTAATGACACTTCAAAATATTACAGAGGGTCTCGTTGTTTACCCCAAGGTCATCGCAAGGCACGTGGCCCAAGAATTACCCTTCATGACCGCGGAAAATATAATAATGGCTATGGTGAAGGCTGGAGGCGACAGACAGGTAAGATCAAAATTAATATTTAACCAGTTATTAAATAATGCCACTTTTTAAAAAGTACCTTTTAAAAGTTCCATTTAGAACGTGATCCGTGGAGGACTTTTTTTAGAAAATGTTCTTAATCAAATTTTAGAAAATTACAACCAAGTTGATGTATTTTCTAATGGTTGTAATATACATAGATTGTATAGAATAATAAGAAGTAGAAGTTACTACCTTCTGCTTTTGCTAAGTTGAACTAGGATAACATAATTCGCTCAATCTAGTTCCATTGCTTCTTCAATAGCTGTACCCAAATTCTAGTATGTTGAAAACGTCACTTCCATTGCATGTAATCATATTATTATTAATATAGTGCATTTTTAAACTTTTGAGAGTGCAAATGAAAACTGGAAGATCACACTATGTTATATCTATACCCCTGGGAAAAATTATTCGATCAGACAAACAAAGTGTCCATCATTGTAATCATTCATCGTTTCAATCTGGAAAATATTTCCAATATTGATGAAAGATAAAAGAATATGTTAGTTTTCTCATGATGTATAGAATTAACAAATTAGACATTGATTTAACGAAGGGGTTTAACTATCCCTAGAATTCATAAAATTGTTGTGGCAATGTCTAATATTGTCTTCAACGTTAGAAACATGTAACAGTGTTCTATTGCTTTATTATGTTATTTAAATTATTTTATTTAATCACAGAAGTGAACAATTTATTATTTTATATGTTGTACAAAGGCAAACCAATTTATCATTTTTTAATATTTTTATATACGTCCAAATAATTCGTTCAACAATCACACTCGCGATTTTGATCAAATATCTTGTACCAGCATCAGTTATGCCAGTACGTCAATTAATCGATAGAGTATAAATATCTTTTAAAATATAAGATATAAATGATCTTTCTTCGGTTCTACATTTTAAAAAACGTACAAAAATATATTACCTACCTGCAGTAAGTTGTAACGTCCAGAACACAGTGGAATAATTAAAATTGTCTCAGGTGTGCCACGAAAAAATACGAGTGCTCTCTCACGAGGCCGGCGCGCAAGTGAAACAGCACGGCTTGGATAACGATCTAGTCGAGAGGATCAAGAAAGATCCATACTTCGCGCCGATCCTCGATCAACTGGAAAGTCTCCTTGATCCTTCGACATTTGTCGGTCGAGCTCCGGAGCAGGTGGTCGAATTTTTGGAGGAGGAGGTGTACCCCGTGCTCGAGAATTACAAAGGACAATTGGGTGGTCACGTGGAGCTAAGTATTTAACATTCCAACATTCCAGAAAGGACGCATATCTACTACACTCGGGAACCCACAGAGGACATTCTCGCAACAAAAAAGAACGTGTGATAACCGTTCGACGCTTCCATTGAAGTTTCATCGGTTTTAATCAGCGTAAAAGATAATGCAATTAGTACAAGATTATTTTATAAGCTTCACATAAACTAAACAAAGAAAAAGAAAATCTGAATAAACGAAAGAAATGTAGAAGAAAAGAAAAACGCACTATTCTGTAGCCGCGTGCACGCTTCCTCGACACACCTGAATTCTTTCTCATGGTTTTTCACACGGGACGATCTCCGTTTGCTTTTGCGTTTGCTCGTTTTCCGATCTACTTCTCGACAACGTAACTGCTGTGATAGCGGAATGCAGCGTAAGATGCTGTGTGATGCAGTGTAAAGAACAACAGTGTAACAGTAGCACAGATGCGACGGAGCGCGGCGTCTTAGGGGAAACGGTAATTACGGTATTTACAGGTGGGACATTAAATGTCAGAGCGGCAGAGAAAGTTCAGCAGAGACAGAAGGTAGAGTAGAATACTGAAAAAGAAAGACAGAGGTGTGAGAGCGGATCGTTTATTTGAAACACAGACGAGACACGGTGGCAGCTGCTTCTCTCGCGGCTGATTCCTTTCGCAACACGTTCACTGTCGTAATAAATGTCCTCGAACAAAATCCATTTTCAATCTGGCTCTCTGTTGAAAAATATCTAGAGATTCATTGTTCTGTATATTTCACAGTGAAGGCTCATATTTCAGTCAACGTGTTGGTCATGGCTTGTTTAACCCTCATACGTCCCTCAGAAATTGTTACGCGAAAGATCCTCCCATGATTTTTGCTTATTCTTGTTCTACATCTTAATTCGACCGATCGCGTTTTAAGAGAATTGTTACTTTAAACATATACAGCCGATTGTAACACAGTCATGGAGAGATAAAACGAAGATTCGAGAAAGTATGAGCAGTTTATGAGGGCTAATTGTGTCTTGTGTTTTTCGGATTGCCGAACCAGCTGCCACGAGTTACAGAGTCACCTAAAAGTAAACGTTTCACCTGATACAGGAAATAATTGGCTGTTCGAGAATAGAAACAGTTATAGCACTTGAGAATCACAGCACGAGGGATAGAATAGGCGGGCGGAGGGGGTTGTGTTCGCGTTGTTCATTTCGTAATACAACGTTTGCTTTCCGAGTCGTGTAACAATAGACAGGGGAGACTAGACTAGAAAAGGGGAGAGAGAAGAGAGGAAAGGAGAGAGAGAGAGAGAGCGAGAGAAAGAGAGAGAGAGAAAAAGAAAGAGAGAGAGAACGCGGTTCTCCTGGTGGAGTGTGACACAAAGGACTTTCGTTTTCGCTGTTACAAGTTCGCGTGGAGCATTCTTTAGCGTGTGAAAGATTATGTACAAAATTCGTGGAAATCGTAGCCGAGAGACAGTGAAAATAAAGAGAAGAAAGTGGAGAAGAATGGAGAAGGTGGTGGAAGAAAAAAAGATACGGAGCTGTAGATGAGAGATAAACAGGAGAATGCACAGGGAAATGCTTGAAGAGATAGTCGAGAGACGTGAAGCGATAAGACTGATCGAGGTGTGAAGAAGAATAGATAGAGAATAGAATAGAGTCGTTTTTAAGAAGAGTAAAGAGAAAAAGTATAAAATATATAAAGTACAATGCACAGCATTATTAGAGCATTCAATTTGCTAATCGTATCGATAAGAAGACTAGAAGGAACGTCGGGAGTTTTGGCGACGTGTGTTTGAAGATGTGAGAGTGAAATTTGTAGTTTTAAAAGGAGCATGTGCCGAAGTAGAAGAAAATATAGAAAAATTGTAGAGAGAAAGTATAAAGAAGAGCAGAGTAGATAGAGACAATTTTTACAAATATGTACAGAGTAAAATATGAGTGATAGGTCTGCACGAAGAATAGATAACAGATTGTAGAAAAATTGAAGATCAGTGAAAGAAAACAGACATAGGCAAGGAACAGAGATCTGAATATAGACAAGAAAAACAAATGTAGATTAGAAGTAGAATAGACGTAGAATAGAAGACTAGAGAATTAAAGGAAGAAAAAGATGAAAATCGAAGAGAAAGGTTCCGAGAAAATAGAAGGAAAGAAAAGAATATGAAAGAAGATTGTAAAGAGAATTTAGTAAAGTCTAATTGAGAAAAAAGTGGAAATTTGTTCGTTCTAACAAAGAGAAAAATATACAAAGAGGGTACGATGTACGAATAGTAAAGAAAAATCAACGTAAAGACGACAGTGAATAGAAAGAGAAAGAATAAAAAGACGAAAGTGAATAGCAAGAAAAAGAATGAAAAGACGAACACATTGATAGGTAAGAATAGTTTTAGATCAAAGTATAGAAATTTGGAGTAGAAGCAAGACAAGTAGAATTAGAGCTAGAAGAAACAGGAGAATAAAAACAGATGAAACGAGTTTAGAATTTAAGGAAGACGAGATAAAGAAGAAATAAAGAGCATTTTACACATGAAGTAGATTTTGAAAATAAGTGGAAAGTGAAATTAATTAGGACAGTCAGAAGATCGGCCTGCAAGAGCAGAAAAAAGGTAGAATGAGGAGAAAGTGTTGAGAATAGAGTAGAAATCAAGAAAAAGAAGAGACAACAGTAAAAGAAGAATAGAATAACAGAAAGAAAGAAGAGGAGTAAAGAGAGAAGAAAATAACAGTCAGAACTGTGGAACAATTTACAAAGATAGTTCAGAAAGAGTTCAGAAAGAGTTCAGAAAGAGTTTAGAAAGAGTTCAGAAAGAGATCAGAAAGAGATAAAAAAAGATCAGAAAGAAGATCAGAAAAAGGTCAGAAAAAAGATCAGGAAAAGGTCAGAAAAAAGATCAGAAAAAGATCAGAAAAGAAAAAGGGAAAGAATGTTTTGAAAAAATAGTTCGCCCTTAAGATAGAATAAGAAAATAGCATCTAGAAGTGAAAATAATATACAATAA
Organism: Lasioglossum figueresi; assembly: GCA_028455805.1. NCBI lineage: Eukaryota > Metazoa > Arthropoda > Insecta > Hymenoptera > Halictidae > Lasioglossum > Lasioglossum figueresi. The sequence goes on along the minus strand of CM052196.1, from coordinate 5,473,335 downwards.
TAACGCAACAAATTTCAGGTACTTTGACACAAGAAAATAAAAAAAACAATGAAATCCTATTAGAAATTTCAGAAAGTAATAAAAGATCAAGAAACAAGGAGAAAGTTTTTCATAATGAAAAATAAAACAACATACAGAAGGAGGGAGAGAGAGAGAGAGATAGCAAGCAGACTAGGAAGAAAGTAAGTACAGAGTCACAAGAGAAAGTAAGAAGTAAGAGACAAAAGTATGCGAGCTAAGAGAAGCTTGAGAGTGTTGAGAAATAGGAAGAGAGTGGATTTCCATCATCAAAATAACGGTCTGTACACATATTTCGTCGAATCTTTTATCGAATTTTGAGATCGTAATACTGACAGGTATTTAGGGAGACAGTATCCAAGTAATTGTAAATACGAAATTACTGGAAAGAAGGGAAAGAACTGAAAAGGCTTAGAAACTGAAAATCAAAGCATAGGAAGGAAGATGAGAATTAGAGAGCAGAATAAAATTTTGTAATAGAAAGAAAATTTATACAGAGAAAGAGAGCGTTTCGAGAAAAGTAAAGAACATAAAAAGTCAAGCATTTGTACACATTGTTTGGAATAAAAAGAAATATGTACAAGAAAGGGATAGGAAAAGGCTCGAAAAAGTAGAAGAGTAGGAGAAGAGAAAACAGAAAAGAAGAAATGAGGAAATTTGTCAATTCCAAGTGAAATCAACATGTCTCACAATTTCATTGAATCGTACCGACGCGATTTCATCGGAACAAACAAGATCATTGAGATTGTGAGACAGACGGAGAAAGAAACCGAAGGGAAAAGGGCTATCACAGAGCGTTAGGTTCGTGGAGAAGGATAAAACCGCTCTGATCGATCGTTTTCCAATTCAGAATTCGTACAATTTCGACAACAATCATTTCGAGCGATTCTGCTTGGCAAGTAGACAAGTAAAAAAATATAATAGATTCGCAGTTCCAGCAAATGTCGATTGAACTCCGAGTTATTTCCGTTTTGCACTCTTCAGCATCAGGTCGATATCAGGTAACCATCATAAATATATACCAAGATGATCAGTAATCAGCCTTCAAACGTTTTAACAATGTAACAGAAAACATCTCGTATAGACTATAGATCACATTAAAATTCTGATTACTGAGGCGAAGGCGTTTTGTCAAGAGTAATTTTACGTTTAAATTGTATCCCGGTTGGGGCCGTAGTAAATTTTAGCTTCGTCTTGAACGAGTTTTCCGTAGAGTTTTCCAATGGTAGCGATCAATTGTTTTCCAAGTGGTGTCTGATTTTGAGAAACAGCTTTCCATAGGGTCCAATGATCCGATCTATTGTTTCTTGGCGATTCGGTACCCAGAGAATGTGACATCCTCTGTGATCTTTCCGGAATCAACGAAAACGGCAAGATGATCGCCGGCTTCAACGTCCAGCAAGATCAAATTGGCGCCGCCTCCAGGACCGGCACTAACAACCGGTCGCCAACTTTCGGACTTGTTCAATTTCTTTTTCAGAGTCAGTTTCAGATCGGTGCTGCCATAACCGGCGAAACTGAACTGGTACAGGCCTGGGCAATGAGTCGTGAAAATTCCAGTTTGGGCGACGTAACCCACGCCTTTGTCGACCAGCGTCTCAGAGAAGACGATTCTCGCAAGCTGATGAATAAACAATTTTGTTGACATTCTGATGACTGCATCACTTTCAATCTTAACCCTTAATCGGTTACGTGTCGACTATGAAATTGCTTCGCTGAGTAATCTTTAAATAATCGTTTTCGTTTCATAACAGTTAATAACAGCAGCAAAATTTTTATTCATTTTTCTTTTTTATCCTGCAATTTTTTTGCTTATGCATTTTAAATGTGTTCAATAATTGTCACGTGACCTGTTAAGGGTTAGATGTATAGAAATGTATTTCCTGGATTTATTTCTTTATATATTTGTTTCTAGGGTTTTCCTTGAAAGACTTTCAATTATTCTATTATTCTGCTCCAATTGATTAAAAATATTTTCCATATACATTTAAAAGGTATAATGTTCATTGAATATTGTATACTTTGCAGCTTTCACTGTACAAACACAGTTAAAACAACTTGATACGAAATTTAAAAAATAGTTTTCAACACCAGGTTGATAGTAGAGTTTATACATAAATTTTAACACGTTTGTCACGTAAACACGATCTTTTTCTGCGTCATTATTTAGAATAATTTTTTTGTGACAATAGTTTTGTTCATATTTCACAAGAGGATACGTCGCACTTGATAAAATGTTACAACCTTGAAGATTATTGTTGAAATAAACGCTGGTAGCAAACGTGATAATGTTACGTAGTGTGACGTAACGGCAAAGAAAATAACTTTCAAATGTTTTTTAAAAAAAAGGTATAATTAAAATGTAAAACTCACATCGTTAGAACCCTTGGTAGCCGAAAATGCAACAACACCAGCGCAATCAGCTGCAGTTGCCAATTTTAAGGACCCGACGGTGGTGATGCCGGGAGATGGGGGGTCTGGTACTGCTGCCTCCGCCAAAATGGCTGCCATTAACAACAGCACCGTCCACACCACCCTGGAATTAAAATTCTTTCGTTAAACAAGAACAAATATTCTATACAACAACACATTAAATCAGGGATCGAAAGAATTAGGTAGCCTGTTAATACGTAGGTTCTACTAAAAACGTGGAACTTTTACAAAAAATTTCGAATAGAATTTACAAAATAGATAAATAAAATTGTGTATCAGGAACAGATTCCTTGTTCATCGATTTTAAAAATCATTGTAACAAATACTGGATATTATCTAATGAATGGTACTGCAACAATATCAGATAATTATTATGACTAAATTGATATTCTGAATATACGTTTCTTATTTGTGATAATATGTAGATAATTTACACTTTCAAGTTAATTTGTGTCCCGCGTGGAATATCTATTAATAAACGCCCTAAATTAACTTCTTTTTATGGAACTTCATAAGAACATGGGATTTTATAAGAACATTTTTTAAAGAAGTTCCCAAGTGTAAGATATTTTTTCACAAAAGTTCCATAAATATTTCTAAATAATAAGAGTAAATATATTTCCAAACAAAACAGTTCCAATTTTTTTAAAACAAAAAATAGCAGTTCTTTTCGATCCCTGCATATACTACATTCACAGTTACTTATTCATAGTACTATTCTATCCACAAAGTCGTACGAAACTGATCAGTATTCGACAAACCTGTTAGCTGAAACGTTAGCTACTCCCACTTTGATGAAATATTTAATGTTAAACGTGCACGACTTATAAGTCTAACTATAGTTCGCGTAATTTGCGTTCTTATCGTTTCGCATTTTATTTACCGCATATACCGAGGCACGTATGCAATTGAATATTAATAGAAACTAAGTTTCAATCTTTATCTCTAAGCGTATGTTTAGTATAGATATTGTTTTCATGATAATTCTATGACTCGGTGTAATAATTATTTTCGCGGAAGTTCTAACGTTTAGTGCAATATGATTATTTTCAATGCTAAGGACTAGTGTAATGGTTAGACTGCAGATTGTTATGCAAAAAAAAGTTTGTGCTTTAGTAGCAAGATACAGAGACTAGTTAAAAATGTATATACTTATATATTATATGATATTAATTAATATATAATATATTAGTACTTTCAAAGTCTTTTAATCTACCTACTGTCTTAAATTGCACATACTCATTTTTTCGTAAATACATAAAATTCAGAGTCCAGTAATTATTTTCATAAAAATTCTAAAGTCCAAATGGCACGATGGCTATTCGAACAAAAACAATTATATTCGTTTAAGAATGGAGAATGGAAGCCAGCCCGTATTGCCGATTTGATGTCGCGTCGCAGTGACTGAAAGTGACCAATGCAGTCAACATACTGACACAGATAAAACAGAAAAATAAATCGGTGACTCGTTCTTGCGTAACGATCCGAGAGTGGGCGTTCAAGTATTTTTATAATTTCATCTCGTTCATTTTTCCATTCGGATCGTGTTAAATCACCACTCTGACCATTCTCGGCAAAGTTCAGCCCGGTTACCGACTTTCACTGCTCGAGGCTATTTCTCCGTCTGGTTCTCCTTCTACTTTTTTCCTCTCTCGCCGCTTCGTTTACTCGATCTTTCTTTCGGCCGAAAAGCTTTCATTTTCGGAGACACTTGTTCCCGTTTCCGAGTGAGATTTCTCGTGTTCGATAAAGTTGTCAGACCTCGAGAAGAGGAGAAATTGCTCCTTAACAACTATCCCGGAAACCAGCATCTTATATCGTTAGTAGGCCGAGGTCTCTGTATATTTTTATATTTTATAATGGAAAATGTTTAGCACTTTTTAACATTTAATGAATTCTGATGAGCAGATATTGTGCATTCATAACAGAGACATTACAAGAATTCAAGACTTCTGATAGTATTGTAGTATTGTTAAAATTAATAACACGTTGTCATTTAACTTGTGCTCCTTTCAATCGACTTGGCAAATTCTTACTTTGCACAAAGGTCCGCAGTCTACTAATAAGCTTTGCTTCTTAATGATAATTTTCTAAAATTCTTAACACTTTATCTACCGGAAGCCTATTAATAGGATTTTCAATAATTATGCTGTATCAAAAGAAAGCACAGAAATTTTCTTTTACATTGTATCTTAAATGAAACTATTAGATGACGTTGTTGAGGGTGACTTGTTAGTTCACAATGAAAATTGCTGTTGCTATTGAAGGTTCCATTAAAAAGTGTTTAGCCATGTACCATAGATTTTTTTAAATTATGTGTTGGTAAGTTTAAAGATCAACAGTCGCTAAAATGAATCATTTTTATATTTTATATGTAGATGTACATTTACATACATTGTGATACTATTAATAAACATTAATTTTCTAACATTAAATTGCAGAAATCGAAGATAACTCTCATAAGTTTCACACGGTGAAAATTCACCGACTTACTATGTTGTAATATTATAAAATGATCGACCCCTTTCTGTCTGCATAGTGAAACATTTTTTAATAATATGGCTAGACTGTGGATATTATGCAATTACGACAAGAATAAATAGCTGTAATTTAAAAAAGTCAAAACATTAGAATAATTAAACAATATGATTACACTACTTTTAATCTATTACACATATTAAAAAGGAAAATTAATTTTCAGTTCACTCTTGAAACATTTTATTTTGTAAAGCAAAAATGGTTGAAGTGTAATCCTAGTATCTTTTATGCAACTAAGTCTGATGATTAAACAAATTGTGAAACAACTATTAATGTTTCTGATGAAAATTAATTTTCAGTTCACTCTTGAAACTTTTTATTTTGTAATGCAAAAATGGTTGAAGTGTAATCCTAGTATCTTTTATGCAACCAAGTCTGAGGATTAAACAAATTGTGAAACAACTATTAATGTTTCTGATGAAAATGTATTTACTGTACAGTACAATGTTGATGGTGAATTTCTAACGAGTTCAAGATAGACTCAAGTATAAAAATGTGCATAAATCCGTGTGCAGTGAAAGTTGTACTTAACACAAAAGAAAAGGGCGAGCACGAACACATGTTTTCGCCGCCATCCATTATTCAGTAGACTGGCTGGTATTTACGCGCGGCATTATGCCGATCCATAGAAACGAGTAAAAATTTTATCGGCACCAGTCTCGCTCTGTTTATCGCATGGTCGTCACGACGAACGCAAAAAAAACAAGTGTTTATTCTGTCAAGCGCGATCAGCCACGCCAATCGAGCTAAACTTTCTACTTCGAGTCTGGTGAAAGTGCCTTATCGTTCCGTTGCTTTTCATTTTTCCCTTATTTCCTCGACTTTTGTTTGCTGTTAAACAAGTTCGGTAGAAACGTTACATTTTTGCGAGACGAAAGTCCTTTCACCATACTTTTCATTTCCAGATATACAAGGCGTCCGAAAAATGTACTTCCTTGAAAGAGGTGATTTCTGAGGTCATTCGACGTAACATTTTCCTTTGCGAAAATGTTCTTTGTGGATTTTTTAAGGAGTTATTAACGAATCGGTGTTTTTCGTTAATGACTTCTAAATAAAACTGCGGAAACATTTTTGCTGAGGAAAAAGATACTTCAAATGACCTCAGCAACGATCCCTTCAATGTTCTCCGACATTTTGGGGACACTCTGTATACCTTGAGAACTATTTATAAATAATAAATAAGGTACTAAACTGTGAAGACATTAGAACAATTAAAGACTATTTAGTATGACAGGTTCTAATATTTTTAATTTAATATTATTGAGATTGTAAAGCTACAGCCGTGAGGAATTATTCAACAAATTTATTTCTTTGGTTATATATACTATTAAAAATATGGTTAAAAATTTGGATAGACTCTCTCTTGTTATTTTTATAAAGTAACGTGACCTAGTGTTAAAATTATTAAAAGAAAGAGCACATTTTTATTGAATTTCTATTTCTTACAAGCTGCTTAAAATGTTCATTTTGCAACAAAATCCGTACTCTGTTTATGAAATAAATATGACATGTATGAATCGCGAACAAATTACTTTCCCTAATCTCATCTACCAATTAATAGTGTATAACTATAGGAAATATGAAAATATAAAATATTGAATATTAACTTAAACACAGTACTCCTAGTTAAAGAAAATCTCTTTCGTTTTGCAATGAGTGTGCTATAGAATTATTTCTCTGGTGCTAGTATTTCTTGCTATTCCAGATGTCGATTTCCACTGACAGAACTATTAGTAACAATGTTCTCAGCAAAGAAATCGAGAAACGAGATCTACGATAATCGAGAGAGATACTTCTGATTAATAAGCGTGTCAATCGACTGGTCTAAAGTTCACAAATAACCAGGACGTTAAGAATAACCGGTGTAATGTACTTTTAACCCCTGAATTGCATTTCGTTGTGCAAGATAAAATCTGAAATCCTTTCACTTTCACGGGCTTCAAGGCGAGGATCTCACGTGTGACACGTTTCTGTCGCCTACGTTGGGAACAACGGTAGTAATCGTGATAATCCGTAATTACGAAATACGGTTCGATAATGCCGTTGCACACTCGATCAACAATTGATTATTTATCCGCCAATTACTATCAAACCCTAATTATTTTCCCCACGTTCTCTTTATCTACATTTTTAAAGTTTGCTCACAAGTAATTTAAAGCACCAGTATGTTCAACATTTAACAATCCTAATTATTGTAAAAATAAATGTCTTTTTTATTTAAAGCATTACTAAGAACATAAATGTTCCGTTTACTTAAATTAGAAATAAATGTTCCTGATACCTACAAATACAAGTTTTCAGAAATTTGTATTATTCAATTTAATAAAAATTTGGTATGCAAACTAATGGAATGCCTGGTTTCTAAGAATAACACATCGCTTTTCTATTTCCATTACTTAGAACACAAATGTTTCGTTTGCTTAAATTAGAAATAAATGTTCCTGATACCTACAAATACAAGTTTTCAGAAATTTGTATTATTCAATTTAATAAAAATTTGGTATGTAAACTAATGGAATGACTGATTTCTAAGAATAACACATAGCTTTTCTATTTCCACGTAAAAACGTGCCACGTGAAAAAGGCGAGGCTATTTGTTGAATAACAAAATCTAGCCGGAAGACCAAAGGTCCATTAGCAATTTTTATCTCCGTTCGTGGAAACAATCTTGCTGATTGTGCAAAAACAATTCAACCTTTGGTGTAAATGAGAAGATATAGTCCCAAGTAAATAATTACTAATGATCTAATAGATCGTTTGGTTATTTACCTAGGAAACTTGTGATTCAGCTAGCACGATTTACGGACAAGTAATGGGATGTGAAATTAACCATGATCAGAAATATGCAATGTATTACCTTCTAGCAATTAATTATCAGTATTAATAGTAAATCGACGTCAATCAAATCAGTCATAATTATCTTGCAAAAGTCTTACTGTTTTCAAACATTCCACATTTCTTACATTGCAAGTTGCAGTTAATTATCTCGAACATAAATAATCCTGTTAATACGTCATCGATGGATAATTTCTTCTTCATATCATTATGGTAATATATTAAATTCTGCATGTTGTTTTTCGTAAACGGCACCACTGTCGGGGAATCAGCAATTTAAAAAGATCATTGAGTTGTGCATTCCTAGTCGTTGCAACTGATCATTGCTTATTTATCGAGGAATTGCAAAAACCTGTTTGAATTTAATGTATGTACATTGGCGAAGTGGTAAGTGCGACTTGGGATGCACCGCGAGCGAATTTATCAAAGTTGATAAGCGAGTCTTGGTGCAACGATTTACATAATAACCTCAAGATCGCGCTTGGCCGTAATGGTGTCCACCTTATGCAACATCTGCATCCTAACGCGATATTCAGTGCGATCCACTTATCGCTGAATATCATTTAACGAATTCAAGCGATGCGAACCGCACTCGTGCGAAAGAACTGAATCATTCGAATCGTTCGAGTATTATTTATGCCTCTGCACTACACGTCAAATTTACACGAATCGTGTTTCACAGCGAATATTAACGAGTTTGTGATCATCGTGTTACGTTACTGCAGTTGGCATGCTATTACTCAGCGAGTTTGGGCACCAGAGCGTGTGCATGTTGGAGCATTTGCAATTATTATTCGGCCACATTTGCAATTGTTATTGCACGGATCGAGGAGAAGGATCTTAATTGCAAATATTGACTTATCACGCAGAGAAATAAGAATGGACAGTGTTTGGGAAATATATTCTTTAAACAATGTGGAAGTTATTCATCGTATTTATTAATATTTATAGAGTTCACGATAATCCTAGAACTGAGAAGAGTGCTTTCAAGAAGTGGTCTGATATGGTCGAGTAAAGAAATAACATAATTCACCAACAAATACAATATGTTAGAGATGAGGATGATTGATGATCCATAATGTAGACGTAATTATAACGAAAGAAGAATTTTAGAATTAATTAGAATCAAATCAACAGGGTGCTAAAACTTCTTCGAAGTTTATTGTTTAAATCACGAATGAGAACGGAATCAAACCTGTAAATACATCAAACTTTTCTGAAATTTATCGCTACAATTAAAAGAATTCATCAAACATGGTCAAACGAAACGAATCATTCGGCACTGCAATTAAATGCAAAGCGGATCTACACTGTCGCTAAAAAATTTGGAAGACATTTTCAACATAGATAAATCCCTAACGATATCGAGTCAGACTCGTAATGAAGATTTTGACCACAGTCTAATAAATATATGTATATTATTAATTTTCTTTAAGCCGAAATAAAATTCTGTTTCGTCGTAGTCGATATACAAGCGTTTGGAGAAAACATAGGCATACAGTGAAAATGAATTTTCTTTTTCGTCAAAGAAATTCTGAACTATAAAGAATTTCTATCCAGTTAAATTATAATTATATGTTTCTTAACTTGTAGTGAGCATGAGAAACTTTTGCACAATTATCCACCTAGAACAATTCATTAAGATCGACTAGAAAGTCTCTTCCGAATTTAGCGATGAAATATAATAGAGATATAAATGAGTATATGGGACGAAATATTTGAATAAAATTATATTTGTGTCTTTTAAAAATTCATTTAATTCATTTAATTCATTTAATTCATTTTGTAATACGCTAGGCAGGAAGACTTTCTGGCCAAGCTGACATAATCGTAAGACTGATGGTAATTAGAGTGCGATTAGGATAAAAATTGAAAAACCAACGAATGTAGACCGTTTAAAGGGACTCACATGATGGTAGAAAGTGGTGTGGCACTGGCGGACTTCCTGGCCGTGCTGGACAGCGGAGCTGTTCGATGTTCCAGGTAAGTTAAACCAGGTGAAGTCGACGTACGCCTTTATATTACCTTGGGCGACCGAACCGCTTGGTCTTGACGCCACCTCCAGTCTTCACCTCCCTCGTTTCGTTCCTTTCCTTTCCTCGTGTCAAGTGCTGCTCGATGGCCCCCACTCTGCCAGCCATAGTTAAGGACAGTCAAGCAGATAGCGACAGCCGGATTACTGGCTGTTCTAGCTCTGGCTTCTGATACGACGCTAAACGGAGGCGGGGATAGAAATCCGTAGTTTCTGATACAGTATATAGCACACCTACGACGCTAATGAAAACCAACAGGCGCCGGGAGAAATTTTAAATGATTAAATGGTACTTGAACGACACGAAACTGTGGCACTCTGCGACCGTGCTGCGTCGAGTACCGAGTTACTGACACAATTTATCTTATTATACACCACTTTCATTCGGAAAAACACCTTCTGTACTCATTTATAAAGATGTCGCATGTGTTTAATACTAATTTTATCCCATTATGCTCTGATTTTAAAATTGCCACTATGAGAGGAGATATTTATTCACGACTTTTAATTACCCCCTTATTTACAAGCTCAGAACTATAAATGTAGTGTTTCAAGCATTAACAAAGACGTCGACTATACTACCAAATATATATTTTGCATTGAAGTAGTTATTTATATAATACTAGTTATATAATAACTAAGCTGACTGCTAAATGTATAGTTGACATCTTTGTTTATGCATGAAACACTGCATTTTCTAGTTCTGAGCTTGCAAATAAGCGGGTAATAAAAAGTCAAGAATAAATATATCCAGTGATAGTGGCAATTTTAAAATCGGAGTAAATTTATATTCAATAAAAATTTATTTATGTTTGAGTGATATGAAGTTCCCGGTAAAGTTATGTAGACAGTGGAGCGCGAGTAACTGAAGGATAATTTAATTCCATTTTAACGTTAGGGTCAAAATCTAATGTTTTCTTTTACAGTTATTGAAATTATAAAAATATTTTCATGAGGAAGTTTTTAATCAATTTCTTTGTCGTTATTAAAAAGCAATATACATTTAGTGCTCGGTAGTTCTAGTATTAATTGAAGTACTACATGATTTAATGTTTGTGAAACGTGTTTACGTTGTGTGCTGAAGTGTCCCGAATGAAAGCAGTGGTTAAAAGAATGATTCCTCACGTCATCTTGAATTTATCAAAGATTCAATGACTGTTTCAAGCAGAATTTTAACTGTGTCTTTCAGTCACGCGTTATTGTATACTAACGTACCCATTTTTTAAATGGAATCAAGGTTCAGAAATGACGTTACACATGAAAATATTTCCTCGGTTATAAGTTTGGCTAGAGATGACGACAGAGTTGTGCTAATTCAAATAGATTGTAATTGAATTACGCAATTGAATTACATTGTATTTCGATTATATAGTAATTCAACTACAACGTAACTGAATTACATACTTAAAACCTTTCAATTAATTGAATCACTAATTATTTCAATCAGACGTGCAATTGAAACATAATATAATTAAAATACAGCTCTACAAATTATAGCCCAGAATTTTGAAGAAGTGCGATATATTTTCATGATTTTCTTTCATATACTTGTTTGCTGTTTATGCGGCGTATTTTCTATTCCTCGTCCTCGTAATTCGTTACTAATGTAATTTAATTAAAAGGTATTTTATAATTGTACTCCAATTGCAATTGCGAATTACATTGAAATTTAATTGAATGAAGATCTGAATTATAAATAACAATATGACTGAATTACGATGTAATTCGATTACTTTGTAATTATAATTCCTGGAATAATACAATTGTAATTCTGCACAACTCTGATCATATATCATATATCATTTATCATATCAGTATCAAAAGATGAAATCATCGATAGCACAACATATGCAGTCTTAAAAATAGTAGATAATTTATTTGACTGTTTGTAAAATTTGTCTTTCATTTTGAAAAAATTCTTAAGAATTACGTGGTGTACACTACATAATAAATGTTTGACAGATGTACACACATTAAGTGGTAGCTGCCTTTAATGATACTTCGAGCGTCCAGTCGCGTTGCGTCGATCATAGAATTATCAGTTAACAATGTTAACACTTGCGGAAGTAATTTCGCTACTAGCGCAAATGTCTTTGTTGCATGCATAATGAGTATTACATTTTTATTCCGTCGTTGAGTTGACTGTCACTGTCGCGCAACGCCGCCACTGACATTTTAATACGCACTCGGGCTAATGATATTGTATGTGTTATGCGTAATATCAGGAGTCTGCGGATACCTTATGATTATTTAGAAAACGTATCCTCTAAACACAGCGTGAATGGAAATGAATTTTCTCCTGTGGCATACAATGCCGCCGTTAGGACTGAACACGATGGTAACCAGGACGACGCGGATTAATTAACTGTGAGCGCAACGAGTAAGTCAATTATCGACAAGAATGTTGCAAAAATTAACGAGCCTCTCTATCCCAGTTATTCGCGTCTTCTGCAAGGACCAATTATACGCTTCATTTCTAAATACATACTCGTGTTTGTTTTCTCCTCAATTGTAACATTATGCAATTTTGTGCTGGACGTTGCACTATACTCGATATTATTGGTGTCCAATAGACGTCAAATATGTTGGGTTTCATAATTCATCAATAAAATAAAGAAGGGACAGAAATAATTAGTCATATAATATTAATGAAAAGAATAAGTTTAAATTTATGTAAATGTATATTTTAAAAAATAAGAACTAATATGTATATATAAAGTAGATATAGTAGTTATTATTAAAATAATTTTAGTGAAATTATAGAAATTATCTAGAAATGGAGAGAGATATATTTCATGTAGCAATATTTTGTTTATTTAAAATTTGATGATATAAAAATTATAGGAAATTTAAAATTATTTTGGATTTAACTGGATGCACAATACCAAAGGCATTCGACAAAAAAAACAGAAAATCACTAAAAAAATATTGATCGGTTTAATAATAACTTTCACTTTGACTTTCGGTTCGCGTTGTTTCGATTATATCTGCCGCTCCTCGGGTCCATATTACCTTCACTAGTTACACACCTTTTCTATAGAACTTTCGATTTTTAAAGCAGCACACTTTCAAAGAGAATATTTATAAATAATATCTGAAACAGATACTAAAATTGTACTCGCCCTGGAAAAATATATATCCAACTTATCAGCAACAAGCTCCATTACTTCTGTTAGAATCATTTTGCGAAAATGTGTTTTATTACATTTTGATTTAACACTAAACGCGCTGAGTACGGAATAATTATAATTATTGGGGAATGTATTACTCTATGGAATTATTGGTATGTAATTACCAATCTGCGGATGTTTATGCAATTTTTAATTTGTATTGGCACATTTTAAGAAAGTGGAAACAAATAAAATTCTATTTTCAGTGGTAGTAGCCTTTATAGATCTGAAATAAATAAAAATCGTATCAAACTCTGTGGAATTTTATATCCTAGCATTTTTTTTTTAATTTTCAGAAGCTACAAATGCATAAAGATCCGCAGCCTAGTAATTGCCATATGTAATTATTGGTATGTATTGCCGTATAAAAACAACAAAATTGAATTTATCTATATTTTGCTCGATTTCTATATATAATCGTGAACAAATGAAGTTTATTTAATCATTTCTCACGAATGGATCTCTATAATTTCATCAATCTTGAAATAAAGAATCTAAAACCAGTCCTTTGACCTGTGGTGGTCGGATTAGTGTAAAAATTGTTGAATTATGCTAGCAATAAAATGTATTACAAGAAAACTCGTAACAGACAATTACAAGAGTGTTCACCGATGATCAATTCGAAAATAATTGAATAATTGTTTCTCCGATATAATACTATCCAGTAGAAATATTTCGTTTCCTTGCAGGCGAGATTATGCCTCGCTCTATCTCGTCAAACAACTGCTCTTTCCCTGGGGGAATGTACAAGTTTTACGCAATCCGCGAATTAAACTGGAAAGAACCCGAAACGACACATGAAAGTATAAAGTCATAATTGCTGGTATCATGCGGTCAGTACTTCGTGTAAGAACCGACCATTAGAGGAAATTCTATAAATCAAATGTCCATTGTCTCTTCCTTCTTCCTTTCTTTGAAATTTCTTTTTCTTCTCATTCCAGCATAATCAGACATTTCCATCTTACAGATATTATACCGTATCACAACATATGCGTGTGTGATACATAATATGAAATCCATGAATCAAATCTACGTAATCTTTGTAAAAGTCCAGATATATTAATCACTAGATGTTTATCCATTTGTTTAGTAATCGTGAAACGTTTGATTTCTTTCTTAGCTGTATTGTGCGATGTACTTCTTGAACATGTGACATTATAATAATTTATAATATAATTATAATATATTATAATATACAAATTATAATATATCTGTAACATAATTTATGTTTCATAAGATAATTTGTTTGTTCAAAGTCTAAAGCAAAAATGGGCAAAGTTATTACATTATGATCCTTTATGCAACTATTTCTAAGGATCGTGAGTGGTTAAATAAAGATTTAAAAAGCTCGTAAACCGATAAATTGCGATTAATGCAAATAAATGCTTTCATGCTGTCAATTGGAATTTCCTTTATTGGCTAATAAAGGAAATCAATTTCTATTTAACTCCCCCGCAAATGAGTATTCCATTGTCCATTAAATGATTAAAAATTAATTACACTTCCGAAACGTTATCTTAAAGTGAAAAGTAAACGTACTTTCTGTTATCCAAGCTGGTTCTGTGTTATGTGTCGTTTTCTTATGAAAATGTATCAGTGGGTCACCAGAGACAGAGTTTACTTCCACTGACCTCCATTTTGGTTCCTCTTTCATCCTCCATTTACTTCTCCGGTAATGGAACACGTCTTTAAATGAACAACGCTTTGCAAGAATTGAGGACCATAACGTATAAAAATAACCATTCGAAGAATTTTATTAACTCTGTGTCGAGGTGGAATAAATTTGTTCAAAGCTTCGGCAGATATTTCGCGTGAATGATAAGAGAAATCAAATAGTTACGGTACATTAATTTTCATTTTAAATGTTGTATACGATCGACATTTCTCTCGTACAATCGCAATGTTTCTATGCTCGTTAAAGTTTTCCAATGTGGTTGTAAATGGTGAAAATAATGCGGTTAAGTACGATCGTAGCTTCTGCTAGCAATCGTCACTGCGAGAAGTTGTTTCCCATAACGTTTGCGGTCTACGGAATCGTACTTTCTACACCCATGATTTACTATTATCATTCACTTGCTTGTACGTATAATTGGTAAAAGTATTCGACGAGCAATACTCGCGATTGTACGATGATAATTGCTATCGTCGGTTCGTAAACCGAATCTAGCACGTGTAAAGCAGATTAACCACCCGATTTGGGTGAACGCACTCTGAAAACCAAAGTTATGGTAGTACACTTGAATCAACTTTCGACTTATGCAGTACGAAACTGTTTAACGTATTTCATCATCCGTCAGTGTTACTAAATAGAGATAAGAATTATCTTTAAAGACAACATTGCGTCCTGATTTCATTTTTCTTAATTTTCTGTAGCATGTGGATCAGGGGTGGCCAACTTCTGTATATATGCGATCGACTTTTGTTTTTTATTAAAAATGTGCCGTAATCGAAAATCTTAACATTTCACACATTCAAACTTGTGTGTTGCGTACTAATAAGTGACTATCAATATCCCCTCGTATTAAACCAACATGATCAGCAAGACTATCGTTGATAATCTTGTATTTTTCCTGAGATATTTTCACCAAATACAGTGATTGAAAAATCTCTTGTCTACTGTCGGCTATGATCGACTTGTTGGCCATTCGTGATGTAGATGAATTAAAATGCATTAAGAACAATGTAAGAATTTCATCGAAAATATCTATTTCACAATTTTGAAACCATAAATTAATTAGTAGATTTTTTAAATCTTAAATCCCTTAAATCTATCAGTAGACTTAAGGGTATACTTCGACTTTTAACTTCATTATCTTGGACAATTTTTGTTTTGCATAAAAATATTTTCAAGAGATATTTACACCAAATACAGTGATTGAAAATCTCTTGTCTCCTGTCGGCTATGATCGACTTGTTGGCCATTCCTGATGCAGATTAATTAAAATGCTTTAAGAAAAATGTAAAAATTTCATCGAAAATATCTATTTTACAATTTTGGAACCATAAATGAATTAGTAGATTCTTTTTATCTTAAATCCCTCAAATCTATTAGTAGATTTAAGGGTATACTTCGACTTTTAACTTCATTATCTTGGACAGTTTTTGTTTTGCATAGAAATACGCAGTCTGTTAATTAGTGTTTCTATTATTAAACTGTAAACGAAGATATAAATATATTATAGTACAAAGTTTATTTTAGTATCGTTATAATATAATAAAATCAGTACTTACCAATATCCATGAAAATTTATTACCTGATCAACTAATATCATCAGATCAGTAGGATTACCCCAATTTCTCTAATAAGATTACTTCAGAATTGGCACAGAGATTAATTGCGTATTAGAAAATTTACAAAAGTCCACTTACCGCGAATGCATTATTTAATTTACCGTTTTACGCAGCCGATTTATCAACCGTCCCCGTTAATAATTTCTCTGAAGCAGCAATCGGGATTAAGTGAACGTCTTCATCATTAAATGGAAAGTCACCACGCCTCGGCTATATGGAACAAACGAAAGTTTAGCCGGAGGCGCTATAATAAATCGACAAAACGCGGCGTCTGTTTTGTTGAATCCCAGATCTACGGTATGAAGACAAAAGAAAAATATCCGGTTATTTTTGTACAATTTCATTTTTATTCTAAGTTCGTAATATTACATTAAGTAACCGCGATGAAATGGCACGATTATCGAAGCTCCGACCTATGTTGTGCAAGAGAAACTTACGTGTAAAGAAGTTGTCGCGCAAAAGGGTGCTCGTTACAACAACAAAAAAAAGAAAAGAGAAAAGAGAAGAAAATAGACGCTCGTCGTCATCGACATCGCGAATCGTTACGGTGAAAAGGGCAGACCTTAAACGCTACTAGTAACAAGCGGCATAAATAAATAATCATTGCGTCGGGGAAGAAGCGAGAGAGGATTGGTAGGAACGAAGATGAACACGGAATAAAGGCAAGCTTGTGTAGCACACAAAGAACATTAAAATGAGCTGCTCGCGCGCGGCAGGGTACGCAAGAAACCCGGAAAAGAAAGTAGACGAATTCAGGGTGTATGTATTGGTTATGCAAACTGCGTTATCGATACCGATGCACATATACCGCTCTAGAAATATTTACAAAAATCGCCAATAGCTTCTCTCAGACAAGGATTACTAAAATTTCTGTCCGAACAGGAGATTAACAAATACTGGTAATTGTCGTCGAAAATTACAGCTAGGATTAAAAATAATTTTTCCACGTGAGAAATAATATTTCGATTTCTAGATTATCTCGAGGTTTTCTTCTGTCCACGATTCGGTGAATTAAATTCTTTTTCAAACAGGAATTGGAGTATCGGTATTTACAAATTTCGAAGAATATAGGGGACACGTTATTTACAATGATTCCCGGCGACATCGACTCGCGCAGGCCATCGAGTTCCTACGATTTGGATCGGTGAGCACAGCTTGACTTTCACCTCTTGGACAGTGTGCTTTCGCGTTCCCGTACCTCGATCGCCTTGGATCTTTCTTCTTCTTTGTCTTGATCCTCGTCACCTCCGGAAAGCACTTTGTTATACCCGTTCCGCGGGTCGCCGAGGTATGCGAAGAAATTCAGCGTAAACCGTTATGCCTCGTTATAATTAAACGTTACCTCACGCCTCATTGTTTTGTCACTGTGCAACTTTATGCAAATCTCTCTCGTCGATCTTTCGGTAATCGAGACTCATTGCTAATGTAAACCTCTCGTACGAGAGTTTACGTAGTCGTCAATTATAGGGTAATCAAAACTTCAATAAATGGATCACACATACGTTATCGGTCTGCATAAGATCTCCTTATCGCGTTGCCCATATCTAGAATTTAATAGGTCACAGCGAATTGTTGAATAAATTAAATAATGCGAGCCGGAAATATTAATCGAATCTGTTTAGAGAAAGAAAGTAAGACTATCGTTAATTTATTGCTATTTTTTAGAGAGAGGTTACGTTGCAATTTATCAGAATACGTTCTTTGAAACTATTACGATTAACTCGAGATGCAATAGTGTCACGATTGTCATTTTTTTCTAGATTGCTATGATTTCTGGCTTGCTATATTCCAAATTTGTTATTTGCATTAAGTATACCAAGATCTCTGACCCATTATATTCTGTAAAAAAAATACCCAAGATTGTCCAACCTCATAATGTGCATTCTGAAGTCAAAACGATCAATAAATAAGTGAGAAGTAGATCGTCCTGTACGTTCTCAAAAATACGAACATTTCTGATTCACTGCATCGTTCCAAAAATTTTCCTAACATCCGAAAATCACTTGAACACAAAACAATGAATAAATAAATGAAAACTAGTTCGTATACTAGTAAAACGAGGACATGTCAGAGGCTGTGAAACACGTTTACGCCCAAGTCTCCGATACTCTCGGAGTGCAATCTTCCTTAGAGTATTCAAAGAAAGTGCTGATAAGAATAAAAAAAATGTCGCAGTATTCGAGATCGATCAGCTATCCGTCGAGAGGGAACCGTTTAAACTAACAGGTTGTCGTCCTGGCAAGCTGGCCCCATGCTAGGCCAGTTGCAGGCTCCGGCGCCATTGTCGAACGTCAGATGAACAGGGCAATTGAACACGTGAAGCGTGAACTTCTTCTTCCAATCGTCCCAGTGGCAAGCGTAGAACTTGTTGCAGAAGTTGGGGTGTCGGAAGAGTCCAGGTCTGGCGCAGTGTGTGGCTCCTTCGAGGACCTCTTCGGAGTCTCGAAGTCCTCCAGGTCCGTAACGATCGAAGGAAGCGCCTTTTCCGACGGAATTCGTGGTGGAGGCAGCGTTGTTCAAGCTCTTTCCAGATCTAAAGTTAGCCCTGAACTCTTGATTCGTGGAGGGACTTGGTGGGATGCTGCCGCGAAGTCCTGCGTGAACGGAAGCAGTGACACTTGGTAGATAGGTGGAAGGAGGTGGTTCTTGAATTCGAGAACCTATAGAGTTCAGGGCAGGAGCAGGCGTCTCCAGAGGCCAGATCTTGGTAGGTCCTTCGTAGGTCGTATAATCATCACCGTCCTCGTAGGAACCATCCTTATCAAGGTCCACGTAAATCTCGGAGTCATCGTAATTAGCTAGATCTACTTTGCCGTTAGACGAGTCGATCAGTTTGGAGCCCGGACCTCTCAGATTAGAGAAAGGATCGCCTCTGCAAGTGCACTCGGCACCTAACTTGCCCAGGAGAAGAGGATGTAGATCGCTCCACTTCACGATCACCTTTGCCTTTCCAACGGCAGTGGATTTGGCAGTGGTTTGATACGAAACAACAGAGGTGGGTCTCGTGTATCCACCGGAGAACGACGACTGCGTCTTTCCGAATGGAACCGGGGTCGAGCCGTAACTCGCTCCTGATGACGAGAAGGATGAGGTTTGTGTTCTAGAAGCGTCCCCTCCAAATACTCCTGGTGTGTAGACGTCGTATTGACTGGGAACGTATTTGGTGGTGCCCCTGTTGTAATTCGTGACTAGCTTATCGACATCGTTCCTCGAGACCTCCACGTTTGTTGGGGAGCCTCCGGTTTGCGGGGTCGGCGTTGCATGCTGATAGGTGACGTCAGGGAAAGGTTTTCCGTAGGTTACGCCAATTCCGGAGTCGCTCGGCAGGTACTGAGTCTGTGGAGATATTTTTAGAATATAATTCTGGTTGTTTATGTAATTATTAGTTAATCCTTATAAAGTGCATGAATTAAATGAATTGGTTAAAATGGATCAAGGGTTCAATGTAGATCTTACCTGTGGCCTCTGAGAATCCGCAAAACCGGAAGAAGTCACCCTTTGTTCGAACGAGCTCTTCGTATCGAAGTACTTCGAACCCGAAGACGTGGAGGACACATAATTAACCTGGAAAGTTACATCGAAGAATAAGTCTCACGATCAAATATTCGTTCATATGATGAAAAATGAGTCTCACCTCTGGTTGCTCGGTCACAGTAACAGCTGGTCCGAATGGTCTCGGTTCCGAGATCGTGTACGTGGACGTCACTCCAAATACAGACGGTAGAGTGGTGCTCGAGACATAACCATTTTCCACATACCCACCTTCATGGAAGGTTCTTCTACCATAATCGAACTGTGTCTGACTGGATACAGATCCAGTTTGAATGCCTCCATCGAACTGATTCCTTGTCGCTGTACCAGGAATCGGTGTCGAGGATACAACAGTTTGGTAGCCAGTGTCGATCACTGGTCGGGATGTCGTTGACACAACAGGGATCTTAGCGGCATCGAAAAGAGTTGTCTTGTAACCATCCAGAGATCCAGTTGTGTAAACTATAGGCGGAGACGTTGGCACCGGTCCACGCGTGAATCCACTGGGAACTTTTCCTTGGTAGTATCCCTCGGTAGAGCCGGTATAAGTGTTATCAAGTCCAGGTGATACGGTAGATCCGAATAATTTAGGTGAGTTGTACACTTCGACGTTCAGGTACGGTGTTGGCGTCGTTGCTGTGAGGATACTGCCTTCGGTCGATGACACTACAGGCTTTCGGACACCAGTTTCGAAGGGAATACTTGGTTTGGGGTACGTGTAACCAGTCTTTGGTTCGAAAGTAATTTTAGAGGTGTCGACATAGTTCGCGTCTTGGGACTGAGTACTTTGGTAGATGCTGCTCTCAGTAGATGATTTTGTGAATCCTGCTATATTTCCGTCGAACGCCTTTTCGCCTATAGCATCGGGTTTAAGCGTGGGACGCGTTTGCCCCGTGCCGATGACATAGGTACCACGACCACCTAACGTGGCAGTTGTGATTCCTGTCTTGGTGGGTCCTGTTTTGGTGAAGCCAGTTGAAACTGGCTGACCAGATCCACCAGTGGGGTATCCAGAAAGAAGAGTGTCAGGAGGAATGGAACCACCAGCAGGTCTGTAGTCTGGAATGTCATTCTCTGTGTACTTGGTAGTTACGTCGCCGTTATTGAACTTTATGGTGCCACGGCCTCCGTTATCGTGGTACTCGTTTATCTTGTAACCGGTGGCTGGAGTAGTGCTCACTCCAAACTTCGTTCCATAAGCAGGGGTCACAGTGACACCACCTTGAGAGTAGCCCGAGTCAGCGAAACCGTGAACTCCGGTCGAACCAACAACTGTTCCCTGGTCAACTGGTCCATGGAGGAACACTCCAGGCGCGGTTTGTCCTGTGAGGACAATACCAGGTTGTGTTTGTCCTGTAAGGACAATTCCAGGACTAGGTTGCCCTTCCACGATAGTTCCAGGCGCGGGTGTTCCATATACTGCAGTTCCAGGGCTAGCAGAACCAGTGTGCACAGTCTTCACTCCTCCGCTGACTACATAGCCAGGTGTACCTGTGCTAGTTTTAACGTATCCTGGCTGTACACCTCCAGTCACTATGGTACCTTGATCAACGGATCCTGAAATGACCGTGCCAGGAGTTTCTCCGTAAGCGATCACGGTTCCTGGAGAAGAGTCTCCTGTGATAACTGATCCTGGGATACTATTTCCGGTTATGATAGTTCCTGGAGATCCTGTGACGCCATAACCAACGGAAGGTTGGTCAAATCCGTGATACGTGGTTCCAATAGAAGGCACTTGACTTCCGAAAGTTACGTTCAACCCGCCTGTGCTTCCAGAACCATAATAGCCGCCGGTGTATCCACTGCCACCTTGGTATGTTGTTTTCCCAGCACTAATAACGCTTTGATCGTATCCTTGACTGCCAGTGCTACCGAAATATGTCGTTGTTACTCCTTTTTGTCCTGGGAATACATCAGCAGATCCTCCATGACCAGGATAGACCTGACCTGGCAATGTCACTGTGCTGACACAATTGGTAACACAATTAGCAGTGGATGTTCCAGGTTTCTGTACGTACGTGGTTCCAGCTGCAAATAAAATGTTCAATCAAATTGGTCCAATTGCACTTAGCCTACGTAAATGCGAGACTGAGGAGAGTCGATACATTTTGACGAAAAAAGATTATACAATCACAATTAACTTTCATGACGTCCTTACATAATTAATTTAGAGACAATATTATATCCTTGAACAAAAGCTGATGTAAATTTTTTAAACTTGATCGAAAAATTTTAGACCTATCCAGTCTTTCCTAAATCGTTTCAGAAGTACTTACATGTATGTCCTTGAACTCCACCAGTGTATTCTATTCCGGCACCTACTGTTCCCGACGAATCATAGACTCCCGTCTGCGGTCGAGTACCATAAATAACGGTTTGGCCAGTTCCAGTTTGAGAGCCTCCTAAATTGGATCCGGTGTATTGAGTTCCCGGTACCGAGAACTGAACGCTGGAGGAACCGGTCTGACCACCTTTGATTCCTGAAGTTGTGTAACCTCCTGTTGAATATCCCGTTCCGATTCCGCCATCCTGAATTCCACCTTCATATCCTCCAGCTGTGGTGCCTACGTAACCAACTCCAACATGACCACCAATCGTTGATCTGTCATATCCTCCACCAATGGTGCCAGCATGAGCCCCAGTTGTTGATCCTGCGTATCCTCCACCAATGGTGCCAGCATGTGCCCCAGTTGTTGATCCTGCATATCCTCCACCAATGGTGCCAGCATGTGCGCCACTTGTTGAGCCTTCGTATCCTCCACCAAAGGTGCCAGCATGTGCGCCAGTTGTTGATCCTGCATATCCTCCAGTTTGTCCACCGATAGATCCTTTATATCCTCCTGCACCTGATCCACCATGGACTGTACCTTTTGATCCACCATATCCTCCACTAGTGCCTCCTCCAGTTCCTACACCAACAGATCCTTCATACCCTCCAGTACTTGATCCACCGTGGACATTCGTTGTCGCTCCAGCATATGCTCCACCAATGGATCCTTCGTATCCTCCAGTTCCAGATCCACCATGTACATCGGTAGTCGATCCAACATATCCTCCACCAATAGATCCGTCATATCCTCCAGTTGTTCCACTGTAACCTGTTTCAACCGATCCTCCATGAACACCACCAGTCGAACCTGAGTATCCTCCATGAACGCCGCCAGTTGAACCTGAGTATCCTCCATGAACACCGCCTGTTGATCCTGGGTATCCACCTTCAACTCCACCAGTCGAACCTGAGTATCCTCCATGAATACCGCCAGCTGATCCTGAGTATCCACCTTTAACTCCACCAGTGGAACCTGAGTATCCACCTTTAACTCCACCAGTGGAACCTGAGTATCCTCCATGAACACCGCCAGTTGTTCCTGAGTAACCACCTTCAACTCCACCAGAGGAACCTGAGTATCCTCCATGAACACCGCCAGTTGTTCCTGAGTATCCACCTTGAACCCCACCAGTCGAACCTGAGTATCCATCATGAATTCCACCAGTCGAGCCTGTGTGTCCTCCATGAACACCACCAGTCGAACCTGAGTATCCACCATGAACACCGCCAGTTGATCCTGAGTAACCACCTTCAACTCCACCAGCCGAACCTGAGTATCCATCATGAATTCCACCAGTTGAGCCTGTGTGTCCTCCATGAACACCACCAGCCGAACCTGAGTATCCTCCATGAATACCGCCAGTTGATCCTGAGTATCCACCTTGAACCTCACCCGTCGAACCTGAGTATCCTCCATGAACACCGCCAGTTGTTCCTGAGTATCCACCTTGAACCCCACCAGTAGAACCTGAGTATCCCCCATGAACACCACCAGTCGAACCTGAGTATCCCCCATGGACACCACCAGTCGAACTAGAGACTCCTCCATTAACACCGCCAGTTGAGCCTGAGTATCCACCATGAATTCCACCAGTTGAGCCTGTGTATCCTCCATGAACACCACCAGCTATGCCTGAGTATCCTGACTGACCCGATCCTGTGGAACCAGTACCAGCTGATCCACTATAAATTCCGCCAGTTCCCGAATGCACAGTGGTTCCTTTTCCTGCGTAACCCGGGCCAACAGATACTTGGCCAGTACCAGTAGCTCCTGTGTACTCTAAATCAGATCCAGTGTGTTCATTCCTAGATCCAGAGTATCCGGTATGTCCTGTGCCAGATGAACCTCCATAGCTTCCATCAGCTCCTACTTTG
Organism: Lasioglossum figueresi; assembly: GCA_028455805.1. Lineage (NCBI taxonomy): Eukaryota > Metazoa > Arthropoda > Insecta > Hymenoptera > Halictidae > Lasioglossum > Lasioglossum figueresi. Next base: position 5,449,283 of record CM052196.1, on the reverse strand, counting down.
CCAGAGCCACTATATCCACCCGTAGCAGTTCCAGAGTAGCCTCCAGTTCCAACGTGACTGTCTTTGGACCCAGCATATCCGCTTCCAGTTGTTCCAGTGTACCCAGTTGCCCCTTGGTCGAACGAAGATCCATGTCCACCGACGTTCGATCCTGTATATCCACCAGCTCCGGAGAATCCTGATTGTCCTGAGTATCCTCCGCTTGTTGTTGTTCCGGAATAACCAACTCCAGCTGCTCCAGAGAATCCTGAGTGTCCTGACTGTCCTGAGTGTCCTGACTGTCCTGAGTGTCCTCCTTCTCCCGCTGACCCTGAATAGCCAACACCAGCTGTTGTTCCCGTGTACACTCCACCTTGGCTACCAAGTCCACCGGTGTAGTATCCACCACCAGCTTGTGTAGATCCTCTGTTATCGTAAACGGTACTCGCATAAGCGCCGTCTGAGTATCCTGGTACCAACCAAGGCCACTCGCAGACTAACTTGTGCTCATCGAAGATCAGTCCGAATGGACAACGGAATTCGTATGCCATCATTTCTGGACCTCCTAGAATTACAATGTTTAATGAATTAATATTTGTTTGGCGAGGCTTGAATGGATTAGCTAGCGAAAAATATGAACCTAAGTCCATGCATGCGAAGAACCAACGAGGGTTTTGTGGGTCCGCATAGTATCCTGGAGTGGAAGGACACTCGAATCTCACTCGAGCTACGGGAGCGATCTCGCTGCTTCCTGGACACGGAGATCCTTGAGGCAGGGATCCTGGCCAGACACAGACTTCTGTGCGCTCGTCGAAAGCTAATCCTGCTGGACAGTCGAACTCGAAAACGGAGTAGTCTTCCACTTCTTGATTGAACTTGACGCATCGATAAAATCTGTAGAAACAAATGTTCGTCGTTAATATAAAACATGATGATCGGCACTATAATAATATTTCTATGATTTGAAAAATACAAGAAAACTTGGACATCGTTAAATACAAGTGATATTTTTATTTCACTTTCAACATAAGGAAATGTTTAGTCAGTGAAGAAATTTTATTCTTCATTTGAGTTTTATAAAGTAGTATCTAAAAATGGAAATGTGCATAGAGGTCCATATTATGATGATGATTAGACTGCTGATTTTGTGCATTTGTGACAAGAATGAGAATTTAAAAATACTTTTGTATTGTTCCCAACTCTATAAAGTTATTAAGAAAATTTAGCCCCTACATCTTGCCATTAATACAGACAATTTTTCTTTTGCATAAAAATTTGCAGATTGATGATATAAAAAAGTGATATAAAAAATTGTCAAATTACCTGTTGCAGCTCTTTGGATGCACAAAGTAGCCCTGTCTCGAGCAAGTGAATTCAGTCTGAGTGTTTTCACGAACTGCTCGAATGTGTCCTTCTGTGTCAACTACACGGATTACTCGAAATTCGGATGACTTAACTTTAGTAGAATAAGTTAGTTGAGTTTGCTGTAAATTAAAATAGTTTTTAATTAATTACCAACACTCAATTATTCAAGGGAAAGGCGTTTCAAACTTTCGGTATGTCTTATAATATGAAGTAAGTGTGAAGTAAATGTGAAGTAAAAGTGACTTCATACATATTCATTAAGATTTTGATTATTAGGATTTAGACAAAAATAAGATCAAGAACGTGTTGCCATCTAACGAGGCATTGGTTACACATGAATCTCAGGTGAATGGTACTGTACCGACGGAGCTTCTAATTTTTATATCTGATAATATAAATATAATGTAACACAATTACAAGTATAAAGTCTAATTATAATTTCAAGCAATATTTCAGTAAAATAAATCTTTTCGAATAAACAGACGCCTCTTCTGTCAAAGTACCATCTCTCAATAAAGAGGAAATCGTATTTAACGACCGAATGCTGGTGTCCAAACATGTTTCATCATATTCACAACAATTTTTATTTACATGCAAATCATCTTCCAAAGCATTCAAGACTGCAGCCCTCGACCTTCTCTTGAAGTCTGTGAACGAATGATGAATTTCATGAGTCAGAGGTTTCCCACAGTCTGTTTCGAAGTCGTTTTCGATGTTGTGTATTGCGAGTCCTGGCAGTTCTCGAAGAAGCGCATATTTCCCCTAAAAGTCAATTTATTGATGTTACTCCAACAAAAATTAAATGATCGTTAAAATTCAATACGAAACACAGAACATTTCAAACCTTAATGGAAATTGAAATTTTGTCTTCAAGAGCAATCCACGTCTTATTCTTGAACGCGTAAGGTGCAGTGAGATCTTCATCTCGTTCGACTGTCCATTCGCCATTGTTCATTGCGTCGCATAACTTAAACAAACAATTAAGTAAAGTAAGCAATGTGTTATAACATCGCACAACATTTTCTAATTATTGAATGATTGCAAATGGTCTCAAGAAGAGAAACATTGAAGAAAAATAAATAATTGTTAATGAGCTGGAAGTAATACAGTGACACATTTTTAGATGCTCTAAATGTTTTTACAGTTATGCCTTTTTGTAATCGAAATTAAAAATTTTCTGATTATTGTATGACTGCAAAAGTTCTGAAAACTTCATTGAAGAAAAAGGGATCTACTTGTGAAATGTTGGTAGACAGCTATAGAAAATGGTGGTAACTATATAATATTTTTTCGATTAATAAAAATATTATTTTAAAATGGAAACACTTGTGTTTCATGTTCAAATCAGGTTCGATCTAATCATCGATGTTCCACCGCAAAACAAAGATTAAATAAAGTAAGAAATCTATTATAAGATCTACTCAAAATTGATAAAAATGAATTTATAAATTTATATAATTAAGGAAGCCTACAATAACGTTGATTTCTCACCTGTTTCCGATCAATGATAATAGGTTGCCTCTCTTCCGTTTCGGACCCGGGTGCATTGCTATCCTGATTCTTCAAAGTGAATTTGTAGGCGTTCGCAGGTACCGATACAAGGATTTTTTGCTTAGGTGCTCCCAATCCAGTGATCAAGTCGATCAAGCTGTCCGCGTTGAACATGTCGAAGATGCCCATCAATCGTGACGGATGGAAGGAATGATAGTCGTCGTCTTCTTCGGCCAAGTAATGCGTGCGGATTGTAAATAGATCCACATACCTGGCGACAAACACGAGAAACTAGAAAAATTTCCATTAATGTCCGTGGTAGATGCGAGGAAGAATAGTCAACAGACTTGTCCTATCCGTGAATCACACCTGGAGGTACGCGAAACAATATAATCATTTTATGGAACCTGCTGCTACTCGAAAAGAATGAGTCGTTCTAGATCCTTTTGATGTCGTACGTGCTGCAGGCTCATTCATATTCGATGATACACTCCGAATACAAGTTACACATGATACGGGTATCGTGATTTGGATTTACTCTTGACCTACTTATCTCGTTGAGTGTCATGGCACAAATAGGTAAAGCGGTTCGCGATAGATTGTTTGTATAATATTTTCTCGTTCTGTTCTTTGTGTGAGTAGGACTTCTGTTCACCCACGCTTACGTCGCTTAATATACTTGTCTAGGACGCCCACCGACTATAAATTGCATGTAATGCTACGAGCACTTTCATATCTGACTCAATACGCAAAATCGTTGTCTGCTATTAGACTCAATTTATTAGTCTCGATGTATCCGAATTTATGATCTATTTTCTGTTGACTGATTTTTGAAAGATTTCAATGGAATCGAAAGAAGACGACACTTTAAAAAAGCATTAATATTTAACATTTTTTTAACATTAAAAACGTTTAAAAGTAACTGGTGAACGTTGCCGTATAAACAGACTGTGGAGTTTATTTATTTATAGCAAAAATGGGTGTAATTTCAAATGATAAAACGGCTGCAAGAATTTAAGAGAATCAACACATTTCTTACAACTTAATATAATACAACCCAGTAAATTGAGAAATACATTCCCAGACTGTGGATTTTATTTATTTATGGCAAAAATGGGTGTAATTTCAAATGATGAAAAGGCTGCAAGAATTTAAGAGAATCAACACATTTCTTACAACTTAATACAACCCAGTAAGTTGAGAAATACTTAACAAACTTACTTAGCAAACTTATAAAAATGATAATATCGAATTTATTTAGATTTTCCACGAGTTTTATCATAACACATGCCGGAAATAAGGAAACATATTCCATCATTTCCCATGAATTTTTATAGATTCGGTAATTATCAAATAAAAAACCGGTCGCTTGTAAATGGTGAAAGCGATAAAAAATGTTCTTTAATTAAAGAAGCCTACGTTTTAATTGATTAACGATTCTATATGTGAGCAAAAAATATAATTCGATGGCAAGTGTCACCGAACACTACAGGGTGTCTCAAAAATATACTTCCTTGAAAGGGGCGATTCCTGAGCTCATTTGAAGTAACTTTTTCGTTTGCGAAAATATTCTCCGCCGGTTTGTTAACGAGTTATCAACGAAAAATACGGACCAATGAGAGTGTGCCTACAGTAGACGGATTCCGGCTCGACCAATGCCAACGTCGCGCTCAGTCGGACCTATCGCAGAGTCGGAATCCGTCCGCTGTAGCCGCGCTCTGATTGGTCTCGGTTATTAATTAATAACTCCTTAACAAACCGGCGGAGAACATTTTCGCAAAGGAAAAAATTACTCCAAATGACCTCAGTTTTGGAACAGCCTGTATATCGCAAGTAAATTTGAATCGAATCGCATCGGGCAACGTCCGTGCCCCTGTCATCCCGTCAGACGACAGATTTCGTTCTCATTCGAATTCAGGATAGCCTCCTGCCTCCGATGTTCATCCATATTCAATGGAAAATACCGAACGGTTCGACGACAGCGTTCGGCGAATGATCCACTAATTGGAAGGCGCGCGTCGATCCGCGGAGAATCGATCAGTCAACTGGTGCATCGGATCGTTGCAGCATTCCTGACTCGCTACCGAGTCCAGAACTAGCACAAGGTTAAGCAGATAGACCGTACATGGATGAGTAGTTTTTGCTGAATTGTCTGCTCGTCCCATACTCTGTCCATAATTCATGGGACAATTCAGCTGGGGGCTATTACGTGTCGCAGCATTCTCGAGGATAGTCATTGGTTTCACACGTTTATAGTGTGAACGAAATGGAACTTACTTCGAGAGCCCCTTCAGGTCGAACTGCTTTGCCAAATCTTCGGGTTCGGTTGGTAGAACCAAGAAGACCCTTCTGTCCATAGACTTTTTCGCTAGCCCATCCTTCAAGTCCTTCACGAAGTCTAGTAATCGGTCCTTCGTGCCTGCTGTCATGTTCAATTCCACTCCGTCGACCTATTACACAGATTATAGAATTAAATTAATTATTACATATTACTAGACTGCGGATTTGATGCATTTATAACAATAATTGATACGTACTATTTAAAGCAGTGGATATATTTAAACAATTTAAGAACAAGATTAGTTTCAGCTTACTAAGATAATTAAAAGAAGAAAGAAATTCTTATTTAGCTTCTGTGTTTTGGGATCGACGCAGACATTTTCTATTTTGCATACTGATCCGCAGTCTATACATATATTATTGGGTTGGCAAGAAAGTAATTTCGGTATTTTAAGGTGAAATAAAACCGAATTTCTTTATTCAAGCAATGAGCTTTAATCAATAAAATATATTCCATCTTGTTCGATGATCTTTTGCCATCTTTCTGGTAGCTTCATAATTCCGCGCTCATAAAACTTCTGGTCCTTATCGGCAAGAAACTGATCCAAGTGCGATTTCAGGTCATCATCATTAGCAAATGTTTTACTATTCAAAGAGTGTTGTAAACTTCGGAATAAATGGTAATCTGATGGTGCAATGTCCGAGCTATATGGTGCAATGTCCGAGCTATATGGTGCATGTGACATCACTTACCAACCAATCTCCAATAATTTTTTTCGTGTTATCAAAGATGTGTGTGGCAAAACACAATGGTAAAACATTCACTGATGATGATGATCTGAAATCGCACTTGGATCAGGTTTTTGCCGATAAGGACCAAAAGTTTTATGAGCGCAGAATTATGAAGCTACCAGAAAAATGGCAAAAGATCATCGAACAAAATAAAAAATATTTTATTTATTAAAGTTTATTGCTTCAATAAAAAAAATTCGGTTTTATTTGACCTTAAAATACCGAAATTACTTTCTTGCCAACCCATTACATAGCTTATTAGTTAGACATGCAAGTAAAGATTGATTGTTTTAATGGGAGTGGTTACAATATTTTGATCATCCTTACTATATAATAATAGAAATATTTGAATTACATCTTTTAATATTCCAAGCAAACGAGCGGTGGCCTCCCGACGTACGGTGCCGGAAGTGTTCAACGTCATTGCAGGATCATCGATAGAAATCACGAATTGTAGGGGTGGCTTGATCTCTTTCAGTGACTTCCGGAAACTTGCAAAGTCTGAAGAAAAAAATTTACTTATACAATAAAACTTACAACAATTTAGTATATATCTACTGTTAAGTAGATATAGATACATAATTTAGTTTTCAGCCTCCTGGTCGGTTTAACGACTGTAAAACGACTCGGTTTACAATAATTACTCTCACTCATTCATTCATTTTTAGTTACACCTTATTATATACTACTTTCAATACTATATTTTTACTTTCATTATTCTTCTCCTTTTACCCTTTCTCACTATTTACTATTATTAATAATTATTAATTTATTAAAACATAATTAGGTAATCTTAAGAACTGAATACAAATTATACTCGTTTACTAGCTGTTCATATAACTTAGAAATATTAATACATTAGTCTTCAATCGAAAATATAATATTTTAAGCAATATTTCAATCTTATGCATTTAGCATAAAGCTAATACACCGTTATACACTGCTCTAAATCGAAAATAAGAAACAGTATTGGATTTATTGAAAGTTTTATCTAGTGTATTCTTTACGTAGGATCTTACAAGATTAAAGTTTCTAGTTATCAATTAATTTAGAGTTAATCGGATAATTTATCATTTCAGAAATCGCAAAAATACGATAAAATTAAAAGTAGATTCTTGTCGCTTCCATAGCACATTTTTGTTTATTCTAGTGGGTCCATTCATTATCAATGTTTCTACATTTCTGGTAATTGCACGAGACATTTTACTCATCACCTTTACTCGTTTTAATCCTATAATTAACATTCTTGTTAGATAACTATGATTGCATAATTACGTACCAATTAATTGTATTCCACATTAATGGTTACAATCATCTCCTTACGTTACATCTTGGTACGTTCAGAACTTGGATAAAGATAAAAATGCGGACTTTCCTCTCATTGTTAATTTAAACGCGACATGAAATTCAGGATAGGAACGTTAAAACCAGCAGCGGGTAAAAAGTTCTCCCAAGTACCTAGTTCCGCCTTCCTTTCCACATGATTGTCAATCTCGCAACGCAGTCAACACGACACAAGAAGCTGTTTGGTGAAACGGAATCACAGTCTTCGAACAATTAATCATGAACTTTCACGCATTCGCGTAATTGGTCGCGACAGTGATCATTACGAAAAATTACAAAGCATTATTTCCCATTAGTGATCGTCTATCAACGGAACAACAATGGTTCCATCGAATTTATTTACTTTTTAATTGCTCGGCCGTTTGGTCGGATCAGACAGGAAATTGTATACGAGATCAACTTACTTTGCCAAGTAGGAACGACCTGATTCAAATACGGTCTAGCTAATTAAGTAATTGATCGGCCGTGTTTTACACACGCTTGAACTGCGAAGATTCACGCCTTGATCTTCTCAAAACATTCTTAACACTTTACCTGCCGTGAAATACTTGATACAGTAGTTTTAGAATTACTTATTAAATACAAAAGTACTACTGCCGTAAATAGAAATGTGATATATGTATATATCACATAGTAATACATGGTAATTATACAGATACAGTTAATGTTAACAAATCTTATTTGTTAGAGTAATCTTTAATTATTTTATAACCATCGAAGACTGTCTTTTTCGAGATCTCACATTCACTGGTTTGGATAATCGATATTCTACTGTGGTTCTCGTTCAATTAATCATTCAAAACCAAGGATTGCATAATAAATTTTTTAATAACGACCACACTTTCATATTTAAATCAATTAGTTACCTAGAGTTATGTAATCTAATAATTTCCTTGGAGATTAAAAATAAAAATATAATAAAAGATCATTGAATTTCCCTTCATAAAATCTAATGTGTGGTATGTTTCTAATTATTAAATGAGATAGTACTTCATAATAATTTGGTAATAATTGTAATAATAGTTTCATGAATTATTGGATCTGTACATGAATTAAGAGATTGGTGCTCCATTTTCTAATATCGATGTCTTCAAACTTTGTTTGAATAGTTTATTGATTTTTTATTAAGAGATCACGGATTTTATTCTCATTTACGATAAAAATACGTACGTTTTTTAAGTAGACGATTAAAAATAGTCCTAGTAAACCATTTTCTAATATAAATGTCTTCATTAATTTTTTTTATAGTAAATCAAAGAGAAAATAAACTTGTTAAACAGTCGATTCGATCATCGTCCACTACTAATTACTTCATCTCGTTTAATTTCTTTTTGCTTTTAAGGACCGAGAAAGTATAATCGCGCGGCAAAAGTGCATAATCTGGCGATGCAGAGGATTGCATGATACGCAACACGTTCTTCTGCTGTTACGTCTGTAAATGGCACGCAGCAGAACAGGTTTGCGCCAAATCTGTGTCTTCGACGAAGATATCGGTGCATATCTTTCCACAAAACTTCGACTGCAGGCAATTATTTCTGTTCAAGGATACATCACGTGGAATTCGACAACCGAAAACACCAGAGATCTCTCTCCCTGCCACTGTACCGGTCGCGATTACTTCACCGATCCACTGACAGTCATCGAGAACTGTTGACCAGCCTGTTCGCCGGTAGAAAAAAATGTGAAATCAGATCGTGCCATTTTTGTGAACGTTCACTGCCAATGGCTAGATTAAATCTCGACGTTGGGCGAGAAGAGCGGCCACTATACAACTAAATACAATTTAGGCGCGAGCTGGGGAAAGTGATACATTTGCTACATTCTCGCATCTGGAGCATCTGTAGGAACCACTTTCGACTGCGATGGCGTCCCATTAACCGCACCCATGCTCGGATTTGGCTATGGAAGCGGGTCCATTTTTTCGAAACTACCTTATGAAAGCGAATGGAATAGAAAATCCATTTAAACCCTTACATTTCGCAACTGATACTATCGCAGATAGCTTATCTTTTAACAAGTTTTCACAGAGAAATGGAGCTCCATCTTTAAAATTGGAAATCAGTGTATCATTTCGTTTGCGATTCAACAAAATTAATTTATTAACGCTGAGCTACCAGTCGGGTCAAAATGTTTACGATTTCTCCTATAATAATTGTTGGAATTTTTTAATTTATTATTACACAAAACTGAAAGCTCCATTTTGAAAATTAGAAATCAGTGTATCATTTTGTTTGCGATTCAACAAAATTAATTTATTAACGCTGAAACTACCAAACGGGTCAAAATGTTTATGATTTCTCCTACAATAATTGTTGGAATTTTTTAATTTATTATTACACAAAACTGAAAGCTTCATCTTGAAAATTGGAAA